>CM050411.1:33477621-33480121 GCA_027580255.1 Therioaphis trifolii | reverse complement strand
CGGGGAATTTCACAGTTTTTGCTCCATCATTTTAGTTTGTTTTTCTCTCGCCTGGAAAAACTATTGAGACGAAAACTTAAGAAACTCTCAAAGTACCATCTACACAAAATTTCCAATTTATAGAGTAATGTGGATAAAACTTTTGCATAAATTTAAGTTAAAGTAAAATTCGATTTTACGATTTTGAACACCAAAATATCAAAAATTTTATAACATAAAATCCGATATTCAAAATCCGGATTTTGTGGAACTTTATGTCACGTACGCTGTGTATAAAATACGATTAAGAATCCGATGACGGCTCGGATTTATTTATCAGCTGTTGATCATTTTTTGACGATCCACTCGACGGTTCACGAATTCGCTGTCGGTAAAAAACCGGGCACGTGCGGTGACCGCGGAGAAATCAACCCTCGTTTATAGTTATTATTATTTTTTTTTTTTTATTGGATCACGTACGATTCTAGCATACGTCACTACACTCGAGTCGTACCGTTGCGGCGTACACACGTTGTGTAACGCGTAGCAAACACACGCATATAATATACGCGTACAGATAACACGTATCAGCTTCAATGTCATTCTTACAAGTTGGATTACGGTCTTTAGATGAGATTCCTAAAGAATTATTAACAGGGTTCGGATTTTATAGCACCAAAAAGTACTAAAATATGCGCTATAATATGACCGAAAAATCCTTAAAATATGCGCTATGATATGCCCTAAAAATATCAAAAATAGCAACGAAAAAACAATTTTTTTGAAATTATCATCATTACTGGTGGTTTATATTTTTATTTTTTGAATTAATACGTATTACTTAGAGAAAATTGTAAAGTCTAAACAATAATGAAATATATATTAATGAAACAGATTAAAGGGCATAAAATGTATAATATTCGGTATTTCCGAGCTTCTTGAAAATAGACTAACATGTTTAATATTGTATACCTACAGCTATAATATTATGTATGAATTAATTACGAAACAAAATTGCTGTAATTTTTCTTGTGAACTCACATAAATCAATAATAATTTTTTCTCGATATCAACGATATTTATGAAAACTACTAAATAAAGCATTATGTAAGAAAAATAGTACTAAAACTTAAATAAAATGTCATATTTAGAGTCCCTGATGTATAAAATAAATTTATAGCCCACCCTGCTATTTTTATCTGTATTCTACAATAATTAGCAAATGCTATAAAATCCGGACCCTGATTATTAATTATTTCAAATTATTCATATTTTAAATATAAATTAAAAAATTGGTTTTACAATAATCTTTAAATATCTAGCATTAAATTTCTTTTTTAATATTGTTTTAATTATTATTATTATTTTTTTTTTTGTTTTATATAAGGTCTCTTATTATCTTTCATTATTACCACGGCTACTAAAAAAAAAAAAAAAATGTACTCTTACTCTACGACACGAGGTTTTACCTCAGTGTAGAGTAATGCCTAGTTAATATTTTTCTTTGTTATATTATCATGTATTTGTCTTGTAACTAGAATTAAATAAATAAACAAAAAAAAAATATTTATAAATATAAATATAAAAAATAATACTGTGACGGTCGATGTTTCGGTGTTGTTACGTAACCGAATGTGCAAACTACGAGCGACTTATGTTCGCTAAAACTGCGGCACGGTTTCGGCGCACCTTCGAGGCGTACCTTTCATCGTGCGACAAAGATGTTATAGTTGAGGAGGAAACCAGAATTTTTTTTTCTTTATTTTCACGCCGTCTGAATAAAAAAAAAAAATAATAAATAAAAAACACGTCACGCAAAAACATTTAACGTGTTTTAGATGATTTGATCATAATATCCGGTTTATATCAATTAATTTTTTTTTCGTAATTTAACAGTTTGGATATTTTAAACTTGCAGTCGAATTTAGCGTTTTAAATACGGAGTTCTAGCACGTGATCGAATTATTTTCAAATCACTAATTTATAGTTCCAATGAATATATAATTATATTCTTGTTTTTATTCCGTGAGTTAAAGATATAATATTACATTAGCATATGGCATCGACATAACAAGAAAAAAAAATGTAAAAACAGAGTGGATAACGAATTAGGTAAATAGGTACAGAAACTAATAACTAAAATGATAACTTATAGACGTACATCTAGATTGGTTAACCATTCAGTCGTATCACTGCCTCCTTCGTGAATTCCAAGCATCCCTTCAGAATATTTCCTCCGAGGGCACGATTCATTCTACGATGTGTCTTACCGTTGGAAGTTCATCGCAGTCACAAAGCGGAGACTCAGTCATCCCCCACTTATATGGAGCAGGTAATGGAACCTACCCTGCTCAGTCCCAATTCTATTAGTTGTTGTCCAGATCGAGCGTGGAAGTTGGAAACCAGGAAAAGTTTCTTAGTGGGATCTTCGATGAGTACTGAGTTTTTTACCGAAGCATAATCCGTCCACTGTACTAACCATTGATTTTTCAAGTCCGATTCTGTATTAAGATATTCCCAA
>CM050411.1:33120121-33472621 GCA_027580255.1 Therioaphis trifolii | reverse complement strand
TTACAGTTAACTGGTTTAACACTGATGTAGTTAGTATAATTAGTTGAATGTCAAAAGTAGTTAAAATCTATAATCAAAGGTATACTGATTTGCAAATTTCGGGTTTGAAATAGTTATATTATGTAGGCTGTATTGTTTTGATTTACGAAATACGATAGGTACATGATATGAAACTAGAAAAATAAGTATTTTTTATTTGTATTTGTGTAAAATTTAACAACGTAAGGCATTTTTTTTTTAAGAATATTACAAAAAAAAAAATAATTTTTTAAATTTAAATTGTTCTAGTTACATTATAACTTTTAAATATATTATGTATTGAATAATATAAATACTAAAATGCTAATAATGTTAATAAACAACGATAAAGTCAATAAAACACAACTACCAAAATCATTTGGTAAACCACCCATAGCGACAGTAGAAAATTACAAATCATAATTATTATAAATTAATTCAACGAAAAAGTAGGTAAAATGAAAAGAAAGTTTGAAATCGGGTGGGTGGTGTATTAGCGAATCGCAATGACATAAACGAATTTTCAGACATCGTCGCCTCTGCTGCTACTGCACCAAAAATCTGTTGACGATATTTTATCGGAGAAAATTTTTAAAGACGAACCGCTGGTAATTTCGATAAATTTCGATAAATTTCGATAAATCGTTCGTACTCTGTCATAGAATGAATTTGATGAATACGGATATGATAATGAGTTTGAGAACCGCTGTTTTCAAGACGAATGATGAAAAATCAAGGTCGACGCGATGAAACGGAACGCCGTGGTCCGACGCCGTCAAACTCGTCGGAAAACAAAGCGAATTTCCGTGCACACGGCCGTGGTTTTTTGAAACGTTTGGACGTAGGGCGCGGCCGAACGGAAAAGACTAAAGAGTTGCGACAGCTCGGCGCGGAAAACAATTTTTTTAAAAAATTTTTTTTAAACATATAAAACGCCCGGTCAACATTGTCGGTAACGTAAAAGTTAGGTATACAATATTATAATAAAATGCGGTGTGGGTCTGTTCGCACGCGAGACCGGTACTCGCGGGACGACCCTCGCGGCCGGCGGCGACGACCTTCGGCGCGCGGGCGTCGACTACGACTTGAACGCTTGTATGCCCGTGACGGCTCTGCCCAGGACCAGCGCGTGGATGTCGTGCGTGCCCTCGTACGTGTTGACCGTCTCCAGGTTGATGAGGTGTCTGATCACGTGGTACTCGTCGCTGATGCCGTTGCCGCCGAGCGTGTCGCGGGCCGCGCGCGCGATCTCCAGCGCCTTGCCCGTCGAGTTGCGCTTGATCAGCGATATCATCTCCGGCGTGGCCAGCCCCCGTTCCTTCAGCCGGCCCACCTGCAGGCACGCCAGCAGACCGATGGATATCTCGGTCACCATGTCCGCGTACTTTTTCTGGATCAGCTGCGTGCCGGCCAACGGTTTGCCGAACTGCTGCCGGTCCAAACAATACGACCGGGACGCGGACAGGCACGCCTCCGCGGCCCCGAACGCTCCCCACGCGATCCCGTAACGCGCGTGGTTCAGACAGCCGAAGGGTCCTGCAAAAGTCGTCCGGGCGCGACGGACCGTTTTAGAATTCAACGGCGTCGAAACACAAAAGTATAACAGGAAGCGAGTGGGGGGGGGGGCGAGGGAACGCAGGAACGCAGGACCGGGTCTGTTATGCCGTGACCCATACGTGCGATTTCGACTGTGCAAGGCCGTATCCAGAAATCATTTTTTTTTAAATATGTTTATTGTAATTTTACCGAATTTAGGTTTTAAAATTTGGTTAAAATGACGTTTCGACTCAAACTAGTCAGCAGTTAATTCAATTGGAGTTTAAGCCACTAATAACTGAAAATACTTATGTTGGTATTAAAAATAAATATTTATTTTAACCAATTGTAAAATACTGAAGACATTTTTTTTTGGGGGGGGGGGGTCCGAACCCCATGGAACGCCCAACAGATACGGCCTTGCGACTGTGTGTTGTCTCGTGACCAGTCTAATGAGAAATTCCGGGCAGTCGTTTACACGTCCACGACGATATTATAGATTTTATGCAAAAAGTAGCAATACCAACGTATTCTTGTTAATAATTGATAAATCATTGGTAACATGTTTGTATATTCACCCAAGCTTCACGGTTTAAAATGTAAATTACGTTAGTACGCAGTCGGTGATAAAATATATCCGACCGATTTCGGAAGTACTAATTAACCTAACTATATGTCTATATCACAAATCGTTTACAACGTCATATGTTATACAGTCAATAGACACTAATTTTGTAGTTTGTAGTTATTAGGGGTTTTTTTTTTTTTTTTTTTTTGTTATGTTATATTTATCACCCGGTCATATTTTATCACTAAGTCGATTGCGGCCTGGAAAATGTCTTTATTTTGTGCCGGCACTAAGTTATCTAAAGTAGGTACCAAAACATTTTTGGATTCTGACAACGTCGTTGATTGTTTCACGGATGACTTTTTAGCAACACTGCCCGGTAAAGATGATCTCGGGTTGTACGATTTACCTACCGACTATGTTTTCAAAAACTATATATCCCCTAACGCCATGTTTCCCCCGAATATTTGGGCACAGTTTTCCGCTAGCTGTAACCGTATACCACTAACGGCTGTGAAAGTTTTCGTTCACACCTAAATCCATCGTTCTACTCTAGTCATCTTAACATCTATAACTGTATTGATGTGTTAGTAGAAATTCAGTCAGAAACGAAGAAAATATGTGAAAAAAAAGCACTTATAATAAGACAACAGATGACAAAGCTTGCGAAAAAAGAAATAGAGCAGTTTGATTTCGTTAAATAATTAAGTCTTAACGTTTTGCCCAACCAATAATCTAAGAAAATTCATTTTACCATACATGTTGCCATTTTTACATAAATAATAGTAAAAAAATAAAAAAAACAAATTTTTGGGAGGCGACTCAGCCAACCTCATCGTGGTGTGTTTTGGGTCACGCCGGTAGGCTGATATAAAGTGATAAATAAAATGTGGCCGCAACTCGTACTGTCTGTTTCATAAACACGGGCCGCAACTCGTACGTTATTTAGGGATCGGGCCACAACTCACCACAGGCACGGATCCAGGGGCCCCCAGACATATTATTTTTCAAATTTTTTTTAATATTCTACACATCGTTCGAAGTATAATAGTTTGTACATTACCAATGAGTGTAGCTACTGCAGAACGAAGTGTCTCTACTCTGAGAAGGGTAAAAACCTGACTACGCTCTAGAATGCAGGAGGATCGCCTTACTTCTTCGTGTTTACTATGTGTTCATAGGGAAGTTAAAATAAACATTAATCAAATAATTGATAGATTTGGAAGAAGCGACAATGTCAGAACACGTTTAGATTTTATAATTTAATGTATAAAATGTATAAATTAAATTATTATTAATTTATTTACTACATTGATTCCCAATGTCCTATACCTACCTACTACAAATATGTATTATGACAAAATTTTTAAATTATGAAGTATCTAGAAAAAAATTGTTGAGCCCCCCCCCCCCAGATCTTTACTCTGGATCCGTGCTTGAGTCACCACTAACCGGGTCGAAATCGGCACGGCGGGTCACGGTTGGAAATGAGTCGTGCATATTCGTACACGTCGGCGTGTAAAACGGTCTGGTATCGGAAAAAGGAAAAAGGAACAAAAAAAAGAGGAAAAACAAAAAGTGTCCCGAAAGTCTCACCTCCCATGCCGACGACGCCGGGCAAAAGACTGTCTTCGGGCACGCGGCAGTTGTCCAGGTACACGGCCCCCGTGCTGGACGCCCTGAGCGACATTTTGCCGGGTATGTCGGCGGTGGTCAGCCCCGGCGCGCCGCGCTCCACCACGAAGCCGCGCACCCGGCCGTCGTCGCACCGGGCCCACACGACGAACACGTCGGCCACCGGCGCGTTGGTGATCCACATCTTGGACCCGTTCAGCACGTACGACTTGGCGTCCGGGTCCGCCTTGGCCCTGGTCTGCATCGTGCCGATGTCGCTGCCGGCGTCCGGCTCGGTCAGGCAGAACGAGCCCACCAGGTCGGCGGCGGCCAGCCGCGGCAGGTACCGTTCCTTCTGCTCGGCGGTGCCGTACGCGTGGATCGCGTGCATGACCAGCGACGACTGGACGCTCAGCGCGGATCTGCGGATCGATAACGCGATCGATGGATGACGGGTTTGTCAGTATCAGGTCACATCCCCGTCAGACATTTCCCCGTCAGACATTTCCCCGTCGGATATTTCCCCGTTTGTTTAATTTCACCGTCTGACATTTCCCCGTCCAATTTTTTTTTTTAACAAAACACATTAAGGTAGAATTTTAAACATTAAAATTGTATACGGTACATTCAATTTTTTTTTTTTTTTTAACATTATGTTCCATACTTAAATTTATAATTTAATTTTTTTTTTCCTTTAATTTCTTTTTAATTCCTAGTATATATTATTTTTATATAAGTGTATACATTTTTTTTTTTTTTTTTTTTTTTTTTTTTTATATAGATATATTTATTTTTGCATTTCTAAATTATGTGCTATTCCAATTAAATATTTTTTTTTTTATTACAACCATTGTAAGTCGCTACAATATTTGTTATACGTGTAGCTACTTCTCGATATTTTTTTCTTTTAGTTAGCGGTTCCTGACCAACTATTAACTGGTTATATTTGATTTCGACGATTGTCGAAAGACTGTTCGTGTATAATTCTAATACCATTACACCAGTACCTATGTACTCACCTACCTACCTAGTACCTTTCATGAATGTTGCCTTATCTAAATATGTTTTCGTATATTCCGGAGTCAGATAGCCTTATCCAATATGAGTGCCGGTTGTGACTTACTCATACAATGAGAGTCTATCAATAGGTAATAAAATTTATATTTATTTATACTGATAAAACATAATTAATAACTTAAATTTGTCACAAATTGTATATTTTATAATTTGAAAGTGAATTGGACGGGGAAATGTCAGTCGGTGAAATTAAAACGACGGGGAAATGTCCGACGGGGAAATTTCAGACGAGAATATGACCATAAATCGGTTTGTCACACGACGATAATACGGGCGTTCCGGGCCGATTCGGGACAAACGTTTTTTTTTTTTTTTTTTTTTTTTTTAAACCAAAAACGCGACTTGCCTTTTGTTCGATTCGATGTTTTTCGAGTTTGAAAAAAATTAAAAACAGAATTACTGCGTCGTTGAAACGTTAAAACTTATTTTCAAAATCTGAATTTGGGAAATTTTTAAAAAAAACCAAAAATAACCGTTTCGATCAGATTTTTAGAAAAGTGTTGTGGCGGTGAATACGTCACATTAAACTATTTCAGTCACTTATTCACTATGATTTTTTAAACTTTTTGAAAATGTGAATAAAATGATAAAGATCCAATGATTAAGATTCAACTAATGATGTGGATTTATTTTTCCATCAAATACTTTACCCGAAATTTTCTAAAAATCAGCTTCACAAAATAGCTTTTTCAATTATTATTCGATAAATCTATAGAAATGAATTTCAAATTTTGAGATTTTCCAATATTATAATATTATAGCCACAGCGCAGTCATATAGAATTAATTTTTGAAAAAAAAAAAAAAAAAAAAACATCTGAAAAACGAGGAACATATCAAACGTCGTCGGCAATCGTCAAACCATCCCGGAACACCACAACGGTATAAATAAATAATATTAAAAAAAAAAAAAAAACGCGTCAACGACGAAAATATGTTCCGTCGTCAGAGCGCGCGGAAACGACGATTTCGCGATGACCCACCTGTACGCGCTGTCGACTCTCTCCACTTCGCGCGCTATGAGACCGTATCCGACCTGAGACACGCCCGCGCACCCGTAGTCCTTGAGCGTGCAGCCCAGCGCGCCCACGGAGGCCATCTCTTTCAGCACGTCCTTCTCGTACACGGCGTCGCGGTTGGAGCGCACGATCCGCGGCAACAGCACCTTTTGGCAAAAGTCGCGGAACGACGATTTCAACTGCCGTTCCTCGGGCGTCAGGTTGTGGTCGAGGTTCAGCGCGTCCTCCCAGTCGAAAGACGGCCCGCTCGACGCGTTGCGCACGAGACGACGTTGCAAGTGGCGTCTGATCACGCCCGTCAGCGTGGCTTTCTGAAAACGGATCGAAACACCGCGACGTATTAAAGCAAAAATCTTCGATCGGAAAACTAGACGTCTCGGAACGCGAGATCCTGCCTCGACATACGGCTAGAGATCGAGACGAGCGACGTCACGACGTCAGTTTATGTGATATTTTGGTAGAGATACTAGAGAGGTCTCTATTTCACGTGTATCTAAAACCGCGTCCAGACCGAGAAACATTTATCAGAAACATACGTGTCGCCGACAATGTCGGTGATAAAAATCGGAAATGTTTCTGAAATTTGTGACCGACAATATTTGTCACGGCGACATTGTCTCCGACAAAATTTTTGTTTTCCATTCGACCCGGGAGAAATGCGACAATTTTTATAGACATAGTCGCATTATACATGCGTGTCATACATTGTCATGTATTGACACGTCCAGACCGGTCAAACGTCATATTTGGTTATCCTTTCAGTTCACCTCGTCCGTCTGTATGTACCTATCGCATATTTTAACCCGTATTTTTTTTTTTTTTTTGAACGGATATTTTATTTATTTTTTTCAATCAAATAACGGAATGGTTTATAACGAAAAACAAATATTATGGGACCAAACTCAACCCGAGTACAAAAATAAATTTAAAAATAAAATGACGCGTGGTGTGAAATTTCAAAAATTCTTAATATTGAAATATTAGAAGTCGACAAAAAAAAATGAAAAACTTGATTTGTCAATTTTATCGGGAATGTAAAAAGGCGAAGTCTGGTGCTGGTGCTGATGAAGTCATCAACTCAAAATGGTTCGCTTACAATTCCATGATGTTTTTCAAGACTAGGACGAACCCAATACCTCTTTTTGGAGGTCTTTTTCGATTCCAAACTCAAAATTACGCAAGCAGCTGCAGCAATAGCAACGTCCTTCTCGTTTCACATTTTGACAAAGACTAATTCAAAAATGTTTAGCAAATATGTTACTTTGGTGAGGACGGGCCTGTTTTTAAATTTTGTCGGTGACATTTTTAGAAACATTTCGTCGCCGACATTGTTGACAAAGTCGACGACAAATGTTTCTTGGTCTGGACGCGGCTTAAGAACACGTACATACGTGTTTTTATAGAAACGGCGTTAAAGCCCGTGTAATTAAATAACACGTGTACACGTGTACTTAGAGTCCGTATACTCGTGTACCCTTGTATTATAAAATCCGTGTGCCCGTGTGAAATGTCCGTCTACCTACCCTGATCTGAAGAAGATCTAAAAGGGAGAGCCCAAAAATACCTAACCTACGTTAACCCCCCCCCCTTATCATTCGAATATTTTAGTAAGAAATTTAAAACAATATATCATTTAAAAAAAAGTATATATATATATTAATATATTTATTTTTCCAAAAAGTTTTAAGGTTTTATTTTCTCATGCAATAAATTAAAGCATTTAAAACTTAAAATATCAACATTGGATTTTACCTGTATGTCACAATAATTGGTATATCTATTTGTAATTATCGGGTGATCACAAATTACATAAGATCACATTAACTCAGTCTCAGTGAAATAATACCACAAAAACACAGTATTCCGCTCGTCAGTGTTACAAAGCAATATTATTAATTTTTTTTTTTTTATTGAAAGTTTATAAAAACTACTGAACCCTAAACAGACGGGTAATTTTAATACACGTGTATATCAATACACGCACCAGACCGAGAGCCCTAGTAAACACGTATCAGACGATCGAGTCGAAAACTAATTTATTTCGTTTCTTTTAAATTCATTCACACGGGACGCCGAAAAACAAACGCTTCTGGGTTCAATAGAAACGTATGTATACGAACACGTTACATAAACAATGCATACTGTAAAACGTCTCTAAAACGGAATCACTTGGGACCAAAACATTTTCCCGTTGTAGAGGTCGTGTAAAACTACTAAGTGTTTGTACCAAGACTATTGATATTTTCCGTTCTAATCGGGATTCCGTCTAACAGAAGGTCCGGGACTTGGAGAGGTTTTATTTTATATCATTTGGAAAAAAAAATAAATAAACGAATTCGCTTTTTTTGTTTTTTTTTTTTGAGACGAAAAAACGAAAAAACTACAAGCGTTTTTCGGCAATACGCCGAGCGTACGACGACGTAATGCTGTGTCATTTATTTAATTTGATTGTGATAAAAACGCTCGTTTAAAGTTTCGACTGAATTTTTAAACAAATAATTTCGGGCTTATCGCCCAAAACCAACGGAAGACGGTGCAAAGCAGAAATGGAAACGTCAAAAACAGTATATATATTAGCACGTGTATATATATATATATATATATACAAACGTATACGTCTGTTTGCCGACAACGTTTTACATATTTAAAATATGTGTCTCGAACACGCAAAGCAAATAAGCTTGCACGAGTAGTTTCCATCTACCGATTTGTTTACAACGGCCGGCCGACGATTCGCAAAGCGCGTTTCTCAATGGATTTTTAATAACACTCCGCGTTTCGAGTTATCGTCGTATAATAATAATATATACGTTATATGTTATGACTTGATATAACTACGTTTCTTTCCGCTCCACACGGGCACTACAGTCTTTTTTTACGATCCGACTATAGTTAATTGATAACCTCGTTGAAATCCAAACAAACTATTATAAACAGCATTTTACCAGATAACAGTCGCCTTTGTGCAAAACCAAACGTCGAATACGAATTCGCGAGCACTTTCAACGTATACTTCGAACGCACTCAGCACCGCTAAGAAACATATTGCCAAAGTACCGAAACATAACATTGTAAGCAGTGGCGGATCCAGGATTTAATTTGGGGGGGGGCCAAGCAAATCTTAAATTTTTTTTTAGGAATTAATAAGTATGTATAAACAATAGTTTTAAATGAGTATTCTTTTGATGTGAAACATCTATAGCCGCACGTAAAACAAATTTCTGGCGTGGCGACGCATGCCGTGGCGACGCGTCACCACGCTATATGATGGTGTATATATACAGTCTATATGCAGTAGTGTGTACCTTGTGGCGACGCGTACGAAGACGCATATCTTCTCACACACACACACACACACACACACACACACACACACACACACACACACACACACACACACACACACACACACACACACACACACACACACTCTCACACACCGACGGCATCGTCATCGTCATCATCACCATCATCATCATCATCATCATCATCGTCGTCGTCGTTGTCGTCACCGCCGTGGTCGTAAACAAGCACGTCGTTACACCTCCTACTACTCCTCCTCCTCCTCCTCCTCCTCCGTGGACGGCTCAATTCTCCGAAGCTCGGCGATTTCCTCTCTATGTGCGCAGTATCGACTTATCTATTTTTATACGATTTATTAACGTATAATATGTACACCTATATTGTTGCGTATAAATTGATTGTATATTACGTTGATTATATTGTTACGTGTAATATGTATATTGTATATTATGTTGTTTTGAACGGACCGTTGAAATAACGATATATTTTTTCAAAAAAAAGCACCTGTAGGTGACATGTAAGCTTCTCAAATTGTTATGGATGACGGAAGAGATTTTTTAAGGTCATTGTATACATTTCACCCAATCAAAAAATTAACGATATCATTGCATTTTTACATCTGCGATTACTTCCATATAGTCACGAAGGATCGATGCTTTTGAAAGATAATTTGGATAAATTACCATTACTTTTAGCAGGATATTTTAATGCTAATTTCGCAAGAGACAATTCATTGCAATTAATTACATTTCTTCAAGAAAAATTTAGTTTGCATATTAATAACGATCCAAGAGAAGCAACAACCAGATATTGAACTGCTATAGATGGAGTATTCACAAGGTACCTTGATAACGTTAATTCACGTACTTTTGTTGCATATTTCAGTTATCATCGTCCAATTGTTACATTGATACCAGCAATTGTACCATTAGAAGCATCAACTGCTACTGTCACAGAAATAACTGACGAAGCTACAGATAATATTCATTAGAGTAGTTACATTATTACATTTATATATTTTTGTATGTCTTCGTAAATCTTTTAAGTACTTCATATGCAAATAAAAAACAAAATATTCGTATGATATTAATTTAGAAATTATTTCATAGTCATCTTATTCACTATCTATTTTCAACATTATTACAAAAAAAAAATTTTTGATGTTTCACATCTGCCAGGCGTCCCGCGACGGCTCATTTTTTATTTATTAAAGATTATGTTTGAATTATACCTAATAATAGGTATTGTAAGAAATTTATAATAAGGATAATTGTAATTTCCTAGGATTAGATTTTGAAGACATTTCTAAAACGTCTTCGGGTTTTATATCAATTTCTTTATGGATATTTAGCAATGCTAATCCGTTTAAACGGTTTTGCCCCATTGTTGTTCTTAAATAGGTTTTTATTCGTTGAATAAAAAACGTTTTGAACGCGAAACTACAAACGAAAACTACGAACTACTGTACGAATTACGACAACGACCGCGTAATTACTAACATTTTAAAACGATAGTACCAATATAAGAACGTGTGACATAAATAAATTAAGATAGCGATGGTTGGTGGGAAAGTTACACAGCAAAAATAATTGCCCTTTATAGATAAGCTTATATTAGCAGATAATTTGGTTTTGAGAAATTTCCTTCTATTGAGTTAATAAAACCTAACTTAGACCGATGGGGGGCCGAGGCCCCTCGCCCCCCCCCCTTGAATCCGCCACTGATTGTAAGTACATAAAAGACACACACATACACACACACACTCAATGATCTGCAACGAGTGCGACGTATTTTGCGGGCGTTCGTGGCTTTGCGGGAGCCATTGTCTCGTGAATAAGAGCAAAAAAAAAAAAAACAAACAAACAAAAATCCGAAACATTGTTTGGTTTCGATCGTAGAGCGTTTGGAATAAGGCCGCACCGGCGGCGCGACGAGTACGGTTCGAACGACCAGACGTGTAAGTCCATATCGATAATGATAATAGGAATCGTACAAAGACGATAATAATACTAAATCACGAAGAGTCTGGTAAATTAGCGAAGGAATCAAGTACGAATTGGCACGCGATCACGTTCGAAAGTTTCAGACGACGCGTGCGACGAGTGTAGGTAGTTGTGTATCGTTGTGATAATAATTATTATCTGATCGTGGCGATGAATTATAATACCGGCGTTTTATAGTATACGATTTCGAGACGTCACGCGTCGACTTCACGTGGCCACCACGCTGCGTCGTATCTCGTTCGTTTATTATTATTATTCAAATTATTATTTATTTGTATTTGTTATTATTATTATTATTGTTATTGTAACTCTTATTATTATTATTATTTATTTCGCGAGATCACGAAATCGTTTATCATTGCCGTTTGAAGTTCAGTGTATCTAATGTCCACGCGATTCGAGGGCAAAGAGAATGGAAGTTTTTTTTTTAATTTAAAATTGTAAATTTACTTGGACATAAACAGTTTGAACATGGCTTAAATTTCAAACACTAAAAATTTCTTAAAAACAATACATAACTAATAAAATAATATTTAAATAAAGGTACATTGTTTTGTCAGTGGATATGATTTTTCGCGCGTATTTTTTACCCGCTCGTCGTACGCGATCGAAATCTATTTCACAAAGTCGCATTCGTTGAAATCGTCGTCGAAATCGTTTCGAATCGTCGCGCGGCGTACAATACGGACCTGCAACGTGTCGTATCGTTCGTGTCCAATAACTTCGATAAAGTCGTAAGTCACGAGGACGCGCGTGACAGCGATATGCTTTTTCGTTTATATATACGTTTTCGATTTATAAAAACCGTCGAATCGGAGTAGTGGCGTCGTTGAGGCGGCCGGCGTGGGTGGGCGACGGCTGTCGGACGTTAACGGTATATTATATGTAATATGATTCAAGTCGCAGCTCTAAAAATAAATTAGATAACATTACGACGACGCCTTTGACGGAAGAAAAAGTCACTAAAATGTAATTTATTATTATTATTATTTTTTTTTTACACATTTGTTAATTTAGATCATTTGATTTTCCTATACAAGAAAAACTCGTGAACGATTTATTATGGAATCCTAAACGTTACGATAATAATATTTATTTTTTTCAATAATAATAATAATAATATTTATTTTGCGAAACAACATGAGACTGCACATTATATAAAATATAATTACATCGTAACACGGTCTTGAGGTGGGAAATCACGCGCCAAGTTCAGAAAACCACCTTCTGTAAACAGTGCGTAGAAGTATTTATCAATCGTCAATGAGATGAATTCGTTTTAAAACGTTTCGTTTACGAAAAAAAAAAATATTGCGATTTTGCACTCAAAAAATCGTACTTAACGATCGATTTGTAGTGGACGCGATATCGAGTGGTTTTAAACGAGCGTTTGCGTTGCGCGATAAAATCGTTGTCGACGAAAAATAATAATGTATGTTTTCTTAAGCGTGAATATCGATTATTAACGAGTGTCGGACACGTGCAAGTTGTACACGACGGTGGCGGACCCAGAAATTAATTCGGGGGTGGGGGGGGGCAAAAGCAAACGTACTGACTGAATGTATGTATGCCAGAGAGAACTATGAGGTTATTAACGAATAACGACCACGTTCCAACAATATACAAAATTTGTCATTCATTGTTTTTTTTTCAACCCGAGGGTTGGTTTGCCACTAAGAAAAGTTGTTATTAGGGAAGGAAAGGTAACTGTGCAGTGGTTTCCCGTCGCCTTTATTTAATGACAAGTGAAAATATTTTTCAATATTCGGTTAAAAAAAAAAAAAAACTAGGTATTTCGGGTGTTAGTGTATTAACTATGGGTAGCTGGGGGACGGACAAATGTCTCCTTTGCCCCCCTCCCCCCCACGGATCCACCGCTGGTACACGGCACGTTAAGCTTTTCCAGATTAAAGTTTAACACTATGTGTAAAAATTTAGTATTTTATCCGTCCATGGTCTATGTATGAGAACTGGAAACTTTTTATATTAAATATTATTTATTTTCATATCCATATACGTAGGTGTGCAAAGAACATATTTTTATTTATTATGTTGATAATATATCTTATTTGACGATTCAAATTTTATATTATTCAGATGTTATACATTACAATATCATATGGATATCAATAACAATAATCAAATTTTGTTTTATACTTATATAAGTTATAACATTATATAACATAATCATCAATAGACCATAGTGTTATCGCCGTTTGTTATGTTATCGATGTTTCTGGGGAAAATTCAAGTTACAATGTTTAGGTTAAAAATATGTGCTTCTTTAGTCCTTAATATTTTGTTCCTTTAAATATTTATTTAGTTACGTATTTAGAATATAATATAAAGTTGTGTGCCCGAATCATTAGTCCCTATGCCAAAGTAATTTGTATTGCCGAATTAATTCACAAGTAGTTTCGGCAGCATCGTCGATAGGTACTAGTGTATACCACAATAAAAAAAAATGGCTTTAGCCCCCCCGGGCCCCCCTCATATAAATTCCCCATCACGCAACGCCTATGGTCGAGGCACACGATATTGTCGTATACGCGTATATTATGATGTTAAGTTACAACAACACTTTTGAGGGCCGGTTTTTTTTCCGTTATTCAAACCATACACCTCAACCGATACCTGTCGTGTACCTGCACGGCGTGCGAGTCAGCAGCTATCGTCACGATCCTAAACGTTTGACAAAAGTGTTCAGTCGTCGTAGACGAGTGATTCGGAAAAACCGAGAAGTTTCGGCGGTTGTCGGCGAGAGATACGAAAAAAAACGAAATAAAACAAATAAATAAAACGCGATATTCGTAGTTAAAAAAAAAAAAAAAGTGTTAAGCCCCCCATACACGGTCAATCAAGACTGACAATCTTCAGTCATTCGGTTATTTTATTTTAGTCAACACAATTGTCAAAAGTGCGGTGTATCGTGTAGTTCTCGTTCAATATTTATTGAAAAAAAATCATACGAACAAGAAGGTATTATTGGTATTGCTATTTACCTTGCGTGTGAAAAAAACGAAAAAACCAAGCGGAAAAAAGATTTTTATTTTTCTATTTTTGTACAAATCACTTTTGATTTTCCACGTAGCAGGTAGACTACGGACGGTATAAACGTAAAAATTCGAGCCAAAATTCTTCGTCATTAACTTTATTTGCCATTTTTGAACAAATATATACAAAATTTACAAAAGACAAAAAAATCGACTGCTCCACACAATTATTCGACTTGGTTGACTGATAAATTTGACAGTCATACACATACACGGTCTGTCATGAATGTCAATCACATGATTTACGCTCCGGGGAAAAGAAAAACCCCCCCAAAGTCCCGCGACCGATCGGCGACGGTCGACGATAATAATGACGCGGTGAAAAATCGTGATTTTTACCTGCATCGTGACGTGGACGTGGAAAACCGTCGTCGAGTGGAATTCACCGGAGAGCTGTCGTATGCGCGTACAAGCGAACCCGGACGACGGACCGGTGGCTTACTGCGACGACGACGACACAAAAAACCGTAGTATTTCGGAGGTCGCGGTAATTCGCGGACGAAATCTCGAAATATTACGTCCAAAACGACTCGACGTTATCAGATAACAACTGCGTATTATGAAAAATTACCGAGTATTCGTTATCAGCAGCAGCTGTTGCTGTTATCGCGACGGCCGAGCGTAGACGACAACACTACGGGACCTGTTACGCGCGCGTGGGCCGAAGCGAGCAAGCCGGCCAGCGATCGGCGCAGTGTAGCCAACGTGCCGGGGCTAGACGTGAAAACGACAGTGAAATCCCGAGAAGCCGTATAATATTATTGTTGTGATAATAATATAGCTCCTACTTTGGACGCGCACAACTTGCTCAAGAAACGAAATCAATGCGAGTCGAAAAGTCGATTTCGAATCGTTTACGCGACAGACATCGAGACATCGAACGCGGACCGCATATTATATCGTGTTATATTTTCACTCCGTGGCGGTTCGACGAAAAAAAAAACTCACCGAAAAAACCCGCGTAAAAAAGTACGTAAAAGGAAGTAGAGAAAACATATTTTTAAAAAAAATAAAAATTAACGAATTTTCACACCAACGGTTCCGAAGCTCTTGTTTTCACGCGTGTACCTCAAAAACAATAATCTTGCTCGATTTGTACCCTCATAAAAGATTTTCATTTTTTTTTTCTCTTAAAAATATTCATTCGATATGGTCGCTCATCAATATTTACACTTGGCCTGTGTATCCGCATCAGGCGCGAACACAAAAAAATATTTTGGGGGGGTTTAAGATTTTATAATTTCATATTAATACGCGTATTAACAATTTTACATAATTTCAGTGGAAAAATTATTTATTTCTCATTATTTTTTATTTTTTTATAAAAAAATTTACGATAAAAATGCCGCCTGTGCGTATTCACCGTATCAATTTTAAAATTAGAAATGTAAATAATAATAATAATATAGTAATACACTAATAAATAGTACTAAAACCATCGTGTTTTTTTCTAATATCTCCCTCATTGATAAAAACCACTAATATTTCGTTCAATATTGAACAATTTTGCTGAAATTTCGGGGGAGGGGGGGGATTTGAACCCCTAACATCTCCCCCGTGTGTACACGCCTTATCCGCATAGATATACACTGAGGTTGAATCGAGTTCTCGGTAAAAAAAAAAAAAACAACTAATAAGTGAGGCGAAAAACCAAAAGAGATTCATTGGAACTACTTAAAGACGATAATAATATTATTGTATCGGCTATTCATTTACGGTAATTATTACCGTATTTCTATGTGTTCTGAGAACGGAAATCAACGCGGTTAGCTACATTAAATTCAAAAAATAATGAAGATTAGAAAGTGTCGATCTCATACCAGATTGAAGTGAAAAAAATATTATTTTTAGATTTTGAATTGCAAAAAAAAAAAAAATAAATAATTGTAACTAATTATTATTATTTTCTCGTTACGTTTTAATTATAAAAAGCAATGAGTTTTATAAAATATTCTTTTATTATTTATAAGTAATATGGAAAAACAAATAATGTCAAGTCACGTACTGTGACCGCGAAAATATTCTGCCAACGTTCAATTTGAACTTAATATAATTTATCATAATAACTTTGATTTCCGCGGTCTGTTTTACCAGGAGGTCAGATTTATTTTGTTTTTTTTTTTTTTTATGTTTTTTTTTCCGACTACGGACGTCGATACCGTGAGCGTTCGGTTTTTCGAAATACGATTTATCAATAACACCAAACTGCAGTCGTAATTTTCGACGCCCCGACGCGACGGTCCCCTCGCGCTCTCGCCATTTCGCGTTTGGCCGACTTTTGCAGGCCGACGAAACGGCGAAGCGTCACGCGCCCGAACACGAAACACCGCGACGATTTATGTTTTCGGCCTTCGTGCGACGAGACGCTAGGCGCCACGCCACCATTTGGGAACTGATCGCGTGTCGACGGTGCAGTACACAACAAAACGCGGTATAGGTATATAATATATTATAATATTATAGCGTATATTATGAACATCCGCGCGAGACGACCACGCGAATCAAATAGACCAGTGGCATTTTCAGGATTTTTTCTCCGGGTGGGGGGGGATATGAAAATGTACTGCGAATTGAGCTGTGGGGTCTATGCCACCATACACCTTCGATATCCTTTCAGTGGCGGATCCAGAAAGTAATTTGGAGGGGGGGGGCGGCATCAACAAAAATATTAAATAAATTTACTGAATGAAAAATGTATCTATGCCAGAGAATGTTATATGAGCACCAACAGGGCCGTACTCACCTTTGGCAGGCCCCGGAAAAACTAAACCTTCAGGGCCCCCTATTTTTTATAAAGGAGTTGTCCTAGTTTTCATAGGAAAAATTTGTTGTAATTATGTATAAAACTAATAATTAAATTGTTTTGACATCGAATATTATTGCAACTACGCTATTTTTAAATATTTTATTTTTATCTAAAATAATATTGAAACTTTTTCAAAGAAAATCTAAATACTCAAATACATGAATGATAATAATATACAAAACGTCATAATAATATAAATAACCATATTTATTTATTTAAATGAATATTGAAAGATATAGGTATTATTAGTGTTAGGCCGGCCGCACACCAGAAGAATAAAACTGCTATTTGGTCGCTATTAAATGGTATTTAAATAATTGAGTTATTTCGAATGTTTTCGATGTGCCACAGTATTATGCTATTACACAATATTAATACAATTAATATTAATATATTATGATTAAATGTTCAACAAAATGGCAGTGCCCATTGGTCGTTACTTAATCTGTAGCTGGGGCCCGTTAAAATTTAAAATTTTTATAGACCCGGGCCGGTCATGATTTAAATTATTTTTTTTTTTGTAGACCCGGGCCCCTCAAAAATATGTTTAAGTTCGGGCCCCGGACAAATGACCCGAGAAAACCGGTCTGACTCCGGCCCTGAGCACCAATACTACGATTAACGACCACGCTCCAACAATAATATAGTATGATAAGTGAACATAATATTTTTCAATATTCTGTTAGTAAAATAAGGCGTTGTCGGGGTGAGTGTATTTCTATGCTTCCCCTTATCAGCTAGGACTTAGGAGGGCAAATGTCTCCTTTGCACCCCCCCCCTTTTGTTTTCTCCTCTGCCTCCTTCCACATTACGATGTAGGTACCTGTTGACTAGGCACTTTCATAGTCCTATGAACGCATTGAATTTAAGTTCGTGATGAACATATTATGACCACTGCAGTTATCGTAATTATTGTATAAACGCGGATTATAAAAACATCACAGTCTAATGTCTATACCAGGGGTGGCCAGCCTAAATTATCTTGTGGGCCACTTTGGAAATATATTATAAGCTCACCGTCACGGACCGCATACCAAATTACATATTTTAGATTTGAACAAAACAAAAAAAAGTTCTGATCTATAAATAATTAAAATAAACAGAATGAATATTATTATTGCTTTTATTATGACTCATATAATTTACAATTTACAATTTAGTGGGATATTTGTTTCGCAACTGGTTCACCAAGCTTTTGCAAACCTATAGACATGCTTGTATTCGTACAACGTAATTGATGCTGTAGGTTTTCATCTGTTAGATTTGCGCGTGATAAATGTTTGGCAAAATTCATTTTCGAAAAAAACGATTCACAGGCGTAAGTCGATCCAAAGCAGTCACAATTTTTTGTGCCACATTTCTCAAATAGAAAAATTTTTCTTTTGTAATATTTATGTCATAAAAATCTATTTTTGATTTTGATGTTTCAAAAATGTGTTTTAATTCATGATATTCTGGGGCCGATTCGACATCAGTATGAAAAAGGAGATGAAATTATTTCGAAAATTTCCTGTATTTGTCTATATTGGTGAAACGACTCTCAAAAGCAGCTATACGTTTCTTTATTTCTTTTGTATATTTAATGTAGTCGATGTATTTCGAATTTTTCAATTCGTTTAGCAATGGGAAGTGTTTAACGTAAAGTGATTACGTTGTTAATAATACGGATACCGGGTTGTGCAGGCATTCCAGAGTATTTTTATTTATAAATAAAAATTTTTTTATGTTATATTTATGTTTATATGTTTGATAAATTCAAGGGCTGTAAAACATTCCAAGGTGGGTCGCAGGTGGGCCATCCCTGGTCTATACCATGCGTGTATTTGTCTATATCTGCACACTAGTTGTAAAGATTCGCGTAATTATTTATTGATTGAAATGTATTATTTATACAAAATACTAAAATATCAGTTTATTATAAAAATTCCTCCGTCAGTACCTACTTATATTTTTGACTAAAACAAATATCACGAAGATGATCTATCCCTCATATCCCCCTCCCCCCTTCGTGAGAACGAACGCCCATGAGATAGACATTAGACATAGGTAGTACTTTTTACGTTTTTTTTTCACTGACGGTCCGTTGCGGCGAAGTAAAAATTTTCGACCGGAGATTAAAAATATCCTAGGAAATTACTACTCCCCCCCCCTGTAAAAATATTCGACCGGGGGGTAAAAATATCCTAGAATATTTGTACCTCGAGTAAAAGTATTGGGGGGGGTAAAAATATCCTAGAAAATTATTACTCCCCCCCGGTAAAAATATCCTTGGTTATTATTACCCCCTCGGTAAAAATTTTCGGCCCGGGGATAAAAATAACCTGGGCTATTTGTACCTCCGGCAAAAATGTCGGGGGGGGGGTAATAATATCCTAGGATATTATTACCAGCAGGGTAATCATAGTAGGAAGTATAAAAATCCTATGACACCGGTTCACGACGTGATAAAATGTCCGTCATACGATACGCTACGCACGGAAGTCGTACAAAAGTGTGTCGATCGGTTTAAGCGATCGTTGAGTTCATAATCCGCCGGCGCGCCGCGGCGCGAACACAAACGTGATATCGATTCGAATACGCGCGACGCTGACGATATGGCAGAAATATCGCGTCTTTAATTACACCGGTGTTACGCCATAATATACTCTGCCGCACTTCTGCCGCCATCGGTTTTCGTCCGAATAGACGATAGACCTACACCAACGGTTCCCAACCTTTTAGATACTGTTACCCGTAAATTAGGTTAAAATATGTATACGATTCCCCCCGTCCCCTAATAAATAATGTTTAAGTAATAAGGTGATAGAATTATCCGAGTCATTAGAATTAAGACATAAGGTTATTTCCTATAGTTTAGATTTACAAAGTAATGATGAAATGAAAATCAAACATAGTGAAGAGACTCAAGTTGATTTTTATAAATTTCTCCCAGATACACAGTATCCATATTTAAAAAAAAATTGCGATTGAATATATTATATCTGTATTTGCTACAACTTATTTGTGCGAACAAAATTTTTCCAAAATGAAATACATCAAATCAAAATATAGATCTGCCGTGACTGAAAAACACTTGGAGTCAATTTTGAAAATTGGATCTAGTAACCTACTTGCTCTGAGCTCTACGGTAAAAAAATGATTACCTATTGAAAAAAGATGTTTATAATTTAAACTATGTAACAAATAAAAGATTTAAAATAAAAAATAAAAACGTTTAAAATACTGTTTTAAACACGTTAAAAAAATATTAAAAAAAAACGTTTAAAACAAAAAAAACGGTTTTTGTTTTGCAAACCTGACCATTTGTGTATTACATTTTTATAAATTCGAGTCCAACGTGCAAGACACTTTCATTACCCTCCCCTCGATGTTTACCAATCATCACCCCTAAGGTAAATCGTCACGACGACTGCAATATAATAACATCGACACGATACACTTTTCGTTTATACCTATTACAATTATTATTAGTGTTCGATGTACTTTGAATACAACATATTCACTCGTATCTCTATTTATGTATTTCCGTCAGTTGTTCGAAAAATTCAAAAAAAAAAAAAAAAAAACTACTTATCAAGTCCCCATATTCAAAAAAAAGTTCTTACACTAACCGGATACACTTGTGCGTGGACGCTTAACGACTGCAGTTGATCTCCACGACACGATATTTTTCTCTCGCCGTGTTCTACGCGGTACGTATTTTACGGTCGCGACAAACACACCGCGTTGGTAATTATTATTACCTATTGTCGAACGTGACAATACCGAGATTGAACTACAGTTTAAAGACGCAGAGCTAGCTAAGAATTTTGCTGTGCGGAACGAAACGCGAGATCAGTTTTAAACGCGCGCAGCATCCGTGTTCTGTACGGCTGCTCTAGTTCGAAATTCGACCGTCCACGGTGGGGATTATACGCCGAAAATCGTGTGATAGCAACAAAACAACAACAACAACATTCAAGAGTTGAACCGGAAAAGTTATAAATAAACAAGGTTAATTTGTGTTGAACAACGATCGTCAAGGGTGTTTTTTTAACGCATTATTACCGATGATTATCGTTATAACGTGAGCATTAAAATTAAAAAAAAAAAAAAATTATTATTGAAGTTTCAGTTTTTTTTTTTCACATTAATTATTCGGAAAACGGAAAACGCGAGACAGCCTAAAGATGAACTGTCTCTTGTTAAAAGTATATGAATTTAATAATTTAATTTAATTTGAAAATTAATTACGAGAGGAGAAAATGTTATATTTTTAATTACTTTGTAAAAATCTAATTAACGCGAGCGTTTTTCCCTCGTTCCTATTAAATACGTGTTTTTTTTTTCTTTTTGACGCAACGTTTAATATCGGAAGACGGGAATACTTTTCCCGAAGAATTCGATGATTGATGAACGAAAAAATTGTTGCTCGTCGCCTCGTCGACCGGTACGACGACGCGTCGGCCGTGTAATAATCAAAATCCCCGTTTCCCGACGGTCTATGAATTCGTGATGCGTTCAGCGTTCACACGTACGACGAGCTTATAATATCGTAATATCGATTTTAATTTATCGATTTAAATTATCGATAAAAACGGTTTGTACGGAATAATCAACGACGATTCACGTACGGTGCGACGAAATCAAACGTAACACGACGTGACGTCAATCCTGCGGACGATTATCACTGATATCAGAGCGCGCTGCGTCGTCGTATCCCGAGTATCCTGTTTAAACGCTCGAGTTGACGTTTCGAGGTCTTGTCGATGGCCAGTCGACAAGTAAAACTTCAATGTCACTCCGTTTTGGTTATTTTGATAAAATACACGAGATTTATAAATAAGGAGTGTAAACCTACTGCGTCCGAGTTACTCGACATCGAGACTAAACGATTGGATCCGGATTTTTTTTCCAGAACAATGCTATTATTGGGTCCCGCGGATGTTTTTAATGGAGTGCGTGCGTTTTAGTTACCGAATACCGAACTCTTTTTTTTTTTAGCAAGTTCTGTTCTTGATCCTACACGTACAACTTGACTTTAAAATTTTTCAAATCAAAGGTCGTCGGTGATCTATGAGTTAGATCTTTTTTTATCTTTAATTATTGTTTTGCGAAGCGCATCATAGTTTTTGTAAAATCAAAAATCTATTACTATGGTTGAAAAATCAAGTAAATAAACATTTTCAAAACAGTTTTTTGTTAAAACTAGATATCCGGCGATCGCGACCGTCTTTCCTGTACGTCCGCGCGTCGCACCCGATAACCGGTTTGCGCGCCGTCAGTCCCGGGCACCGCCGCGTCGGCAAAGGCTCGCGGCGGCAGCGGTGCGCATAAGTAGTTGGCTGCTAGTCGTGCTCAACAAGCCATACGGCACGGAGGTGGTCACGTATTTAATTGTCTTAATAAAAATCGTGCACATATTTCCGAGATGTCTTTTTTTTTATTTCATTTGTTGTCTCTCACCTCTCAACACCGGACACTTCAACACGTTATCTATAGCAAAAACTGTTTGCGTAGCACCACAAATATCCAAGACGTCCACAACTCAATCATATAATACGTAGAAAAAAATAAGTATAGTGTATTCTATCGAAAAAGACAAAAAAAAAAATCGAGCACCCTACTATTGTAGTCAGGCCCGGCTCAAGGGGTAGGTGATATAGGCCCACGCCTGGGGCGGCATTTTTCAGGGGTGGCATTTAACATTTTTGTATATTAGATAATTTTTCAAAAGATTCTTTACTTATATCACAAATCGTGTGTAGCGAAAAATAAAAAGCAATATAAAAATATAAAATTTGGTCAGTATGATCGGACAAGTGACAAGATCGTTTAGTGGATCTCGCAATGATTTCAATAATTGAGAAAGAATTAGCCTATAACATGGACAAGTTGTATCTGATTTCGCTAACGCAAAAGCAAGAAAATTCAAGTTCTAGTACGATGTTAACATTGATATTATGTTTTCGTTAACTTTTATACTGTAATACAACTATTTTTAAATTGTTTTTTTTTTTTTTTTTTTTTTTATAAAATAAGTAGGGATTTACTTGTCTATCAATCTAATAAATTATTAACTTTATACGAATAAACATAATGAAAACTCAGAGTTAACTATAATTTAGTAATGTTTATGTGTGAAAAAATATTTGATATAGTATTTACATGTGTAAGGGGCGGCAAAACTTAATTTTGCCTAGGTGTGTAAAATCGCTTAAGCCGGGCCTGATTGTAGTTTAAGTGAAACAATTCAAAACTCTACTTGGATGTATTTCCCCTTACTACCACCCCTACTTTCCGGGGTCTGACTCGGACACTCCGAGAAATGGGGACTACGTTATTATATATGTACTAGACCTCGCAAGACGCATTTAGTCGAAAAATCGTGGCCACCGGCAGCACCGCGGTTACAGAGACGGCGTCAGGATTGTTTTTTTTGTTTTAGGTAGGGCCAACAAAGGGCCAAGAATTATAAGGTCGGGCCGTGAAAAATTTAAATTTCATTTAAAAACAAAATTCCATGTATGTATATTTATAGATACACAGAGGAATTTACCCACATGACCATACATATGATATGTACGATATTATGTATTTATGTACATCATATCTGAATAGCACAGTATAAATCTACATACAGAACAATATAATAAAAATAATAAAATAATTATATGTTATACTATTATATTCGTGGTAATACCAAGAAATTAGATGTGCGTGGCGTACAAAGACGTAGGGTATAGTTAAGGTGACCATACGTCCCGTTTTGAACGGGACAGTCCCGTTTTTTGAATCTCTGTCCCGTTGCTCCCTGGGAAATCAACGGGACGCTAAAATGTCCCGTTTTCCAAAAGCAGACAAAAATAATGAAAAAAAATAATGAAAATAAATGTTCTCTGACGAAATATCGTTTTTAGAAAAATATACAAGTATTTAATTTTATAATTATTACACGAAAACATTTTGTTCATAATAAGTTAATTACCTAGTAAGTGTAATAAGTTAATTTAATTTTTTTGTCCTTCAAAAACATTATAAGTACCACAGAAATTTGCTAGTAATATTATTAAATTAAAAAAATATATCTTTGTGACAAATAATTATGATTTTTTTTTTTTTTGTCCCGTTTTGATTAAAAAAATATATGGTCACTTTAGGTATAGTGTATATTATGTGATTTACAATCGTTGAACGAATACCATTTTTCTCTATTGCTTATTTAAAACGACTATTGTTCATTATGTTTAAGGTCAGTCCCGTGGTAGGGCCAGGCATTTTTAGGTAGGGCCATGGCCCACCTACCTGGCTTACCCCTGGCGCCGCCAAAAGGCTCGGTTTTAACTACAAATCCTTTCTGGTTCGTGTCCGAAACACGACGTGGACGTAGTATGGCAAGACAGTACTTTCGAACGAGTACAAAAGAATATCAATCAGTTGTGTACATAATATTATGATACACGCTAAACATTTTTATTATTTTATTTTTTTTCATTAAAATAGCACTATATCGTAAAATGATTTGAACGAGCGCGATAGCCACGCGAGAACACAGAGATTTCGAGACTAACAGAGGCTTTACATTGTGATATTAATAATAATAATAATAATAATAATAATAATAGTAGTACGATCACATACACGCATTATGTTATAACGTAAGTACTGTTAATGACACCAAAGTGTACGAGTACGAGCTATAACGGTGGGTGTAAAGCTGCTACTATCAAAAAGTTATTATTATTATTATTATTATTATTATTTTTTTTTTTTTATTTTCGTCAAAAACCGTTTTGTTAATCTTCAGAAGTCTTTGATATAGAAATGTATGTATGTATGTACGTATGTATATACTTGTTTTTTTTTTTTGCTCTTTTTTACCCGTTTCAAATGCACGTTGTTTAGTCACGTATTTTATATACGTGTATGTATTGGTATGTATATAATATTATATTATATACCCTCCGGCGGCCGTCACATGCCCGCACTTGCTGCTGTTCCAGTCAGCTATTTGTTCTTTTTACTCTATACAATATGCCTCCGGGCGCTTTTATTTTCGAATTTTCGAGATATTATAAACACAGCAATACATAATAATAATATGATCTCGCGTTATAGATTTTTGATTTTTTTTTTTTTTTTTTAATAACATTACACGACCGTGATTTTATACCAAAAAATTAATAAATAAATAAAGAAAAATAAAAGCTGAGGTGAAAATAAGAAAAAACAAGACGTGATTTTGTTTTTTTTAACACTATATTTATCAGCGGCTATTATGTTATTTTATTATACAGTTGCGATACCGTTACGAAATATTATTGTTGTTTAAGTAGCACAAGTAGCTCCTTTGAGAGCGAGAAAAAAAATAAACGCTGGGCAACTGTCTATATTTTAAGAATGTATTTTTTTTTTTTTTTTTATTAAATGTTCCTGCGAGTACTTAAATTTTATATAATTTGAATAGAACGTGATGCGAGCGCGTTTTGGTTTTTCAAAAGAAATCCCAGCGTCGCGTGTACCTTAAATAATACAATAATATCGTAATTTTAATTTAATAATTTACGACCGTCCGACGACGACGAACGACGACGAATGTGTTTGCAAACCAATGTGGACACGTTCAAACGTGCTGAAAAATGTTTATATTTATACGTGTATCGGTATTTGTACGGTAGTCGTATAAGAGGGTTGGGGTATGGTAAATTTTGTTGAAAAGTGCGAACTGTTATAATCCAGACAATCTGCGTCGGTAATTAAAATTGTTTCATGAACGTATGTACGATATCTCGACCCTCCCCCCTGCCGCTCTTTAAGAACCGCTCCCGCAGTCGTGATGAGCTCCGAAGGGATACCTTTCTAATAACATCGGCTTCGGTATACGTTACGTGTATATTGTAATATCCGAATGATTGTTTGAAAACGACGTACCGTCGATATTGTATTATTCTCGTTGTTTCATTATAATAACAATAAATACGATTGTATTTACCAGTCACGACGAGACTATACGTATATGTTTAAACGGAATCGTTTTGAGCGTGCGGTGTGTGTGTGTGTGTGTGTGTGTGTGTGCGCCTGTGCGTACAACGCAGTAATATTCGTCTGAACAAACATTTTACATTTCAGCAAAACACCGTTTCTAAGTCGAAACGGTTTTGTAAGAAAATACAAAAAAGTTTCCGCGAACCGCGTGTACTATTATATTTTTATTATCATTTTCACAAAGTACACAGGTTTCTTCCTTTGGAAGGTCACATACAGTGTGTAAACCTTACCTTACGCAAATATATATATATATAAATATATACATCATAATGTGTACACTATATGAAGTGTGTGCATCATATAACATGTATATACTAGATACCAGTGACGTATTTACGGGGGGGGTCCTAGGTCTCGACCCCCCCCAGAATAAAACAAAATTAAATTTACGTCTGAAATGAAATGTACTATATAGTAACATAATAATTATATTTACAAGATTCCAGACTCAAATACAAAATATTTTATAAAATTGTATTTAGAAGTCATAAATGAAGTATTAGGTAAGAATAGAGGAAGAGAAAATTCTTTTACTACCTATATTATTATGTATTTATATAATATATTTGTTTATTTATTTTTATTTATATTATGTTATAATTTGTAATTCAGCGATAATGGTGAAGAGGGTTACTCAGAATATAAAAAATATTTTTTTCCCCCCCCCCCCCCAAGAAAAAATTTGAAAATACGCCACTGCTAGATACACACACACACACACACACACACACACACACACACACACACACACACACACACACACACACTTGAGAAACAATATCTCGGCGTTGAGATAGTGTGTGTGGGTACGGTGGCCAAAGGATATTTAAAGCCAATTGCCTAGTTTATTTTAAATTTAACGTAACGAAAACGAAAAAAGAGACCCGATCCGTGTCTATAAGTTATTCCCGTCTTTAATGTGTTAAATCAAATAACACGCGTGATAATAAATGTGAGTTAGGATCGATAAATCGACATTCAACGGAAGCTGAAGGGCTCTGGAGCCCACGAGCTCTCGGAAAAATTCAATTTACTATTACGCTCATAATTTTTAAGTTCGATACCATCGTACATCATAGTCACGTCAAGTTTGTGAAAAAAAAAATCATAAGAACAACACGGCCACTGTAAAATACTGACACAACGTGCATTGAACCTCGGATTAACAGGGACAATTAGCCGCGGCCTTTAAGAGGGATTCCATACTCCGACTTTGTATAGGGCTCAGGCATGATAAACTGCGCTTATTATCATGACGGCGCGCCGTGGAAATAAGTCAATCGATACAACGCTAAATCCGGTCTCGATGTAAGCACTCGGGTACAGTGTGTGTCCTGCTACAAGTGCTGTCGTCACGCCGCCATTGATATTTGTCATAATAATAATAATCATAATAATTGGTATATGTCAATAATTAGGGCTCGGATTTTAAAGAAAATGCTTCTTTATATTATAGATACAAATCTAATTTTTATAATATATGAATTCGTTCCACATCATTCTGATTCCAAATAAACGAATGAATTTTTTATTTATTTTTTTTTTGTGTAAATGCTTTTTTTGCTTTTTTATTGCTTTTTTCAGTTTTTCTAGCTGTGGAATTTTCATATTATGTTTCTTATGCTATAATAATAAAAAAATGTTTATTTAATTGATAAGAAATGTGAAAACCTGCAATAACAATTTATAATGTAAATATAGATATTTGAATAATTATTGTTCTTTTGCAAAACAAAGGCTGAAAACAATTACTGGACATTAATACTATACTGTGTGGCGTTTCGTCAAACGAAATTAAATAACATGGGTTTCATTTAAACGAAACCTCTTGTATGAAGTATGCACCGATCACTACGGTGGATGTAGAGCGTTCGTTTTCTGTTTACAAAATCATCCTAACGGACAATAGAGTCAGTTTCAGTAATGAAAACCTAGCTAAATACACGATAGTAAATTGTTTTTTTGACTTAAATTAATTTTTGAATTTCTTTTATTCACTTTTATAAAATTATTACTAATTAATGTTAATTTTTTGTCGTGCTTTTTTTTTTTTGCTTCGGTGTATTTTATATTTATCATCGGTTTTACTGGTTCGACTGTGGATTTTGATTTGGAACTTGATATTATAATGTATACACCTATGTTTTATAGAATATCCCCTCGTGGTAATGATCAGTTACTCATCGAATCACAAAATATGTAAACGTAATGTCATTGCGCGTTGTAAGGCTCACTATTTCTAAATTTCGTTTCTCAAATCTTCGATAAAGGTCGAATCCTTTAATTTTCTACGTTTTTGTTTTTATTTTTATGAACAAGTTAACAATATACTGTTTTGTTTCGCGTAATTATTTCATCACGTATTATTTAACACCACACTTAGTTAAACGGCCGATCGAAATTTAATGAATTCCAAGATTTTTGTCATCACTCGTAGCCATTACCCTATGATAAAGAATTGAAATTGATATTTATCACTATCAATCGAGGAAAGATCAATCGAAATCATTGATTCAACCTCGGTTGAACGTACAATAATTTCAACTGTAAAATTCGCATTTTCTAAAAGTTGAAAAATGAATTAACTAACGATAAAAAAAAAGCGTTATTTTATAATATCATATAGTTTATCTTAAAACCTCGTTTACAAAACGGCTATTTCTATTTCCTTTTTTATTGATATTGTAAAATTAAATTTTAAATTTTTATAATATTTTGCATTCCGAAAATTCGAAAACGAGAAAGTTATCGCGTTTGTCAAAAAATGCACATCTGAATCGCTCTGTGTGCGTACACGCGCGTATCTACGTATCAGCTTGTGCCGGTCGCAATAATACACACATCACGAGGACCTGCTGCCGCCGCCGTCGCTTAATTAACGCAGTCGCGAATACCCACCCACGTCGTTTGTTAATGTTGGCGTTCGTTTGTGTTACAGGTATATCGATGCACAAAGGATTCGCTTTCGTTCAGTTCACTAATCCCTTTGACGCTCGCAGCGCTTGTGTCGGGGAAGACGCGAGGACCGTTTTGGGACAGACGCTGGGTAATTATCACCATGTTGTACACCATTTATTTCGTTCGGGACACCGTCTGACGACGAGACACACGTGCAACTTCAGTCATCGCTTTCGTACCTGCGACTCGCACGCCGTCGTACGATCCCGATAAAAAAACAAAAAAAAAACACGTTGTGTCACGTCGTCGTGTCCGACAGTAAATTATCATCATTCATCGTCATTATAATATTATTGCACGACGACGTTTTGTAGTTTTTAGTTTTAGTTTTTTTTTTTTTTTGTGTTTGTTTATTAAAATATTAACGATTAAGGCTCGGAGGTTAGAGGAGCTGAAAAAAATGCCAAAAATATATGTATGCGAATACGTATGCAAGAAAAAATTGTAAAACTCGCATGAAAAAATGTTAGATATGCGAAAAAGTGTAAAAAAATAATTATTTATGTTTTTGTTGAAGTCAAAATTGTTTGGCTGGTTTCGAGGGATTGTAATTTTTCCCTTAAAAAAAATAAAAATTTAGAATGTAAGTCAATCGAAAAATTATATTTATTTTTTTTCATTCGGTAAACGTAGATTACGGTAACTGTCATACCTGCATAATATGTATTGCATTGAACAACCAGAACTATATAGTACGATTATAGTCTGTATTGTACGTATGGTACACGAAATAAACGAAAATCAAAATGATAAAACCATTATTATTAGAGGAAAACATCAATTTTTTTTTTTTTTTAAACTATTTACCAAGTACGAAATCCAATGAAAATAGAGAAATAAAATGCATAAAAAGCTTATTATGAACATTGAGAAATATGAACTTTTTTTTTTCTAAATTTGACAAAATATGCAAAAAAAAATGCGTTTTCCATTTTCGTTTTTTAACCGGTCATTCGATAGAACGGATTTCTAGCTTGGCCTGCTATAAATATTGAGAGCATACAGAAAAATATGTAACTCCAACAACTTCCGAGCCCTAGTAATAATTGTATTTATTTGATTATATCATATTGATCCGTTGACACGTTGACATAAGTCACGGTGAGAAATTAAAAATTCGCGAGTTCAAAAATATTCTCGACAAACATCGGGATCTCATACCTTTGTCGGTGATCTATTATATGGTCGTTAAAATTATTAGCGTATTGTATTTTAGGGATAACGGGAATTTTTTTTTTTTTTTTTTTTGAAAATTCCATAACAATTCTCGAGTTGATTTCAACGGACCACTGATCAATACTATTTATTTTATACGTTAGTACATATCAAATAAAATTGCATTTGATTATTCGACAGACAATAACGTTCTGCTAGGGTATGATTATATACGGGGGACCTTGGGGTTGTATTCCAATGTAATCTGCAATTTTCCACCCATATTGACCGAATTCGTCTAAAAGCAACTAAACCCCTGGGCTATTAACGGCATTAACTGCCTCAGACTTCTTTTCAGTGCCTTAGTGCGACCGATATTAGAATAATGTTGCTCAATAATATGGAACCATATTACGATATCACACAAAGTAAAAAAATTGAAAGATCACAAAGAAAATGTATAAGATTTATTGGTTATGAAAAAAAAACTATCTAATACACTTAATGAACCTGTCATCATAATGTTTCTTCGATCTAATTTAAAGTTAGACACTCTCTCTCTCTCTCTCTCTCTCTCTCTCTCTCTCTCTCTCTCTCTCTCTCTCTCTCTCTCTCTCTCTCTCTCTCTCTACTCGTCGTAAACTATCTGATATAATATTATTCTCATACAAATTAGTCAATGGTTATAATATGTCATGTCCTCCAACCCTCGATCGAATTTATTTCCACGTACCTTGTTATAACACTCGCGCATGTCCAACAATTAATGTTAGTACCCACCGCACCAACTAACGACAAAATATCCCAATCGATAGACTTCTATCACTTGGCAGCTTATCTAATTTAGATTTAATTTGTATCTCATTTGCCATTCATATTTTAATACCCATCCCATATTGTATCTTCAATTGCAATATTCACTATAACCCGTTTCATGTTATTTATAAACTTAAACTTATACTGTACTTGAGCCTATGGCGTAAATTTAAAAATAAATAAATTAAATAAATAAATAAATATATTTACGTAACGTCGCTACTCGTGCAATACATCGTGAGTATAGATATTCAGAGATACCTCAGTGTTATGACTCTATACGAGCTAGTCGACAGTACCGTTCGCTGTTTTAATTATTATTATTAATAACTTAAGGTTTGAACACAAAGAGTTTATTCAATAAAACTGCCATCACTATTGTCGTGCATACAAAATGTTCCGGGCGCTAAATTATATTATTAAATAGGTATACGATAATTATTCGTGTACTTATAACTTGCTACTACGATAGTATACACTTTATAAGGATTCGTATTAAAATAAATAAAAAAAATAAAAATTGATGCTTGTAAAATAACTGTGAGTACCAACTGAAAAATCACGAAGGGCTTCTTTTATGTAGAAACCTTAAAAAAATATCGTTGAGTTGGTGTATTTTGCATTTTATACGTGCAGTATTTAAAACCGTAAAATGTCTTTTGTGACTACCCACGGTTTTCTTTTCTTTATTTTTTTTTGAATAAAAATATAGCACATCATAATATAAAATCTATACCTCCTAATGTGATTATTATGGTTAATAGTTGACTTACAATACTGGAATAGGCATCATAAAGTTACTAAAGGACCAGTATTCAGAGCTTTAAAATTGAACGGGCCAGAAAAAAAGAACCATTTCGTACGTATGCTATTCTTATACTTGGAATCGTTAGTTTTAAATAAAAATAATCGCATTTTTAAAATCTAAATTAATTTTGTAATCATATATCATATTTATAAATGCGAACATTTTCTAACGTTTTTAAAAGTAATCGCTCTTTACAATTTTCGAGTTTTGAAATTTTAAAAAGGAATACGGGTTAAAGTAAAATCGTACGCTCGTGGGCCGCCAATCGCAGGTTTTAGTAGTATAACGAATCCCGTGCAAAGATCGTACTGTGATCAATATTTGGGGGTGAGGAGGGCATGACAATTTGTAGTAATGCTATTATCCAGCGGTACTTTTTACGGTCGGTTTACGAGATCGACATTTTTTAAATAAACGTGCAAGTGTTATCCGGGTTAATCGACGTGATCGAGTAATGATAACGAATCGTAAAATTACATACAAGACGTATGGAAATTGTCTAAAAAAATACGCCGTTCGAATGACGTTGACGTAAAAAAAAAAACAAACAAACAAACACATGGGCGTCATTTCAGATTTTTTCACGGGATGCGTAACCAATATTGAAAATCTATATGAATCAAACCAAAACCGCTCGCTTCGCTTGCATATCAAATTTAAAACAAAATTAAATTGAATTATAATGCATTATAATCAAACAAGATAATAATAAAAAAAAAAAATCGTAAATGCATTTCCATATCAAAAACCATATCAAGTTGAAAAAACAGAAGAATAGCGTAATACTTGTATAAAATATAAACATGACAAAAATGAACAATATAAGTAATACAATATAATAAAATGTACTAATAATATACAATGATACATCACATATATAGAATACTAAACATGACATAATAACTTAAAACAAAATCATATAGGTAGTAATAACAACAACACATAAGTAATTCTTTGATAAAAATAGGTAATTTAATTACATATGTTCTGAAATTTAAAGTTTAAACGATAAAAAACTACACAAATGTTTTAAAACCCATAATTATTTATTTTACATTAAACGAAATCTTCTTGGCTTTGATTTAGCCAAACTGTCTACAGCTTCATTAAGATCGAGTTGAGCAGCTTCTTTTTTTTTTCAGTCGCTTTAACTATTAAATCACTATTATCACCCATAGTTGAGCGCAAGTAGTTTTTCACTCGTTTTAACGTCGGAAAGAAGCGTTCATTAGAAGCTGAACTTATAGGCAATGTAAATATTATTGGTAATATTTAAATTTGTATGTGAAAGCAGAGGGAAATTATGGAAAGAATTGAAGTTAATCATATTATATCATGATTTATAAAATTTTTTTTCTCTAAGCAGTGCTTGTATGGAAGAAAATTCAGAAGATAAAAATACATAGTAATAATTAAATAATTTTTAAATAAGCATTAATTGTTTTATACTGTAAATTCCATTAAATTATCTATATCTATACACATTTAAACTGTGTAAAAAACAAAAAAAATTCATGGGATGCATTTGCACACCGTTGCATCGCGCAAATGACGCCCCTGAACAAAAACAACTAAATCCCCGACCGTCGTAGTACTCGCGCGTGACGCGGGATTCGTCCAGAGGGATCGTCCGCGAATTCGGAATCGTCGACGACGAAAATCCGCGCCGCGACGAGACAAATGATCGCGCGAAATTCGATCTTCTCGCACACATTACGATCACGGGTAAATCAACGCACGTACTCCGCCGTCACGGCGTCCGTTCGTCATCCCGACCCCCCGGGGGCATGAATATTGGAACGCGTTATTTTATATGATACCATTATGACGTCATCGTCACCTATATTATTATGTATCAATTTTGAATCCGCGATCCGTGCAATCACGTCATACAATATGAATACACATAATATGGTTTATACGCCACATCGCGGTGACGTTTCTGTCTCGAATCTCGAAAAGGTACTCGATATTCCAAAAAAAAAAAAAAAAAATGCTTGAAAAGTGGAAAAAGTTTGAAAAAAACGAAATAAAAAACAGAAAGAAAAAAACAGAAATAAAAAAAGGCGCCGTCGTGGGGCATCCCTCACTCGAACATTATTCACGCCGAGTGCGCGGCGGGAAAACGGTACGTTTGTATACACACACACACACACACACACGTATATATATATCCGTCCTCATATATACTTACACGCGTTAGGTGGGTATATATGTAACATAATACACTTTTCTCCGGAAAGAACTGTAATGCCGTTTTATTATTCATTTGTTCGCACCTTTTCTTCGTTTTCACCTCCCTTGTTTTCTTTTCTATTAGCAATCGAGTGTGCGAGTGTGTGCGCTCGTAGAAGTGTACACGTTTTACACACACACACACACACACGCGTATACGAGCGTTTCGGTAAACCCGCAATTTCATGCATATTGTATACTCTGGTCCCTGGCAGCACCGGTGAGACGGTATAATAAAATCATAATTCTTTTTTTACTGCCCGCGCGCGCGTTCGACCCGTTCTTTAAACGTTACTCGGCCGCAACCGGCCTCGTACAGACACACACCCACACACACACATGTATATGTAGTTACTTGTGTACTTTTACGTCGTGCGTGTACCATACTGTGACCGAGTGGATATACCGAAAAGCGCAATGCACAAGCGCAAAACGGTTTGCGGATAAAGTGGTTGAAATTAAATTTTCTAGCGGAAAATAGGCACGATACCCCGCAGTATTAAAGAACCAAGAGATAAAAACGTTGTATTAATTCTTGGCTATGTCTCACTCTCTTTCTCTCTCTCTCTCTCTCTCTCGCTCTCTCTCTCTCTCTTGCCCTCCGTGTCTGTCTCTTTCGCAAAACGAATAGCGCACGAGAGCACCAGGCACGACGACTGTGCGCGCCCGTGAGAATTTAAACAGTTTGGCGTTGTGCATGACAGAAACGATTCAAAGTTACAAAAGTCGTTACGACTCCACCCTCCGTATAAATATATACCAACACACGCGCATATATTATATATAAATAGGGGGGTGGGAGAGAGAAAGGGTGAGAGTGAGAGAGAGGGGGGGATGCATTAAAGTGCCCAGAAAAAGTATCCGAAGATAATTTTGTTCATTTTGACATCGCAACGAATTATATTGCGCTTTTTTTCCCCGTACGCCGGGCTTCTCGCCGGATTCAACACACGGATGCACGTTTTTCAATTGCTCTCGCGGGATCGCGCGTGTATGACACTAAATAACAAAAAAACAAAAATACATAATATATCTATATAAATGAATAAATACATAAAAACCCTAGCAGATTTCAGCCGAATCGACTTGAGGTTTTTCCGAAAAGTTTTCGTGTACACTATATCGTGAAATTGGTCCGCGCGGAGAATACGTACGACGACGTCCCAAACGAAAACAGGACTTGCCGCGAATTTCACCGACCCGAATCGAAAGTGCGATTCGCTTTATGGAATCGCGTGGACGGAAACAACGAAAATAACGTAATATTTTATCGTTTCGTGCGCCGCACACGTGACGAGAGCGAAATTTCAACAACAAATTTATCAGAATACGTATATTATATCGACGCGTGATCGCGGGTTCTGTCTATAGACCGACCCGAGAGAACGACAGTGTAGGTCAATGGTGTTCTCGGCCTTTGCGGAAAAACGGGACTCTTTGAATGTCAACGGTATCGTACGATTTTCGATGATACCGGTCTAAAATAAAACATTACTAATTATTGCTGTAGGCCTGGGACTGTAATTCTCTATAAAACTCTTAAAAATGGCCTATAAAAAAAGGTTTTATGCCATTAAAATTCAAAATGATGCACTGAAATTGTTTATATTTAATAAACTTAAATACATTTTAATTGGATTTGATAAAATCAAACAAATTTTTTAAAAAAAGGGATTAAAAAAAAAAACTGTTAAGATATCTCCGATTTGTTCTCTTGATTACTTTCAAACATGAAAAACAATTTAGATTTTGATATCAGTAGTAATATCTAGTAATAGTTATTATCAGATATACAAGACGAGTTTTCTCTAAATAGTTTGTTATAAACGTGTGAAATTTTAAAATAAAATTTCAGAATCGAACTTGGGATCAAAAATGTACTAAAAACCCAAAAATAAAGAAAACGTCTTTAAAATCAAAATAATTGAAAAATGCCTTATAAATTTCTCGTTTTCATTCAACAGTACACGAAATAAATTTGTGACTTGTCACGAGCATTGTACTGCAGGCGTTGGAAAAAAATGCAAAGTGCATCGAAATCTCAGCTCTACTTATTGCTAATATTTATTTAAAGCTATTTAAAGCTGATAAAACACAAAGGGAGAAAAAAACTCGCAGTTTTCAATGGGATAAACTTAGGTTTCAAAATAAAACCTAATGGCGTTTTTTCACCGATGTTTGAAATTTTGGCGGAACGCTCGTTGCGAGTTCACAGTGTTCACCCGAGTTCCGCGGAACACAAACACCTGTTTAAAACCACTGCGGTGTAGACCCGTCTACACTCGTCTTTTAGGAGAAAAAAAAATTCAAAAAATCAGATCACGTGTTAAGGTTTCTAAGTTTTCGATAAGCCGCGTCGTCGTGTTCGCCGGATCCCCTCTCCTTCCACGTTTTGAAATTTTGACCGAGCAAAAGCAAAACTGACGAAAAGTTAAAAAACAAAAATTACAAATTTTTTTTTCATCGTGTTTCTCGGGGAAACTTACCAAGCCCCAAATCGTTTTCGCCTCTGAATCATGTAAGAATTTTTATAATATATATATTGTTTTTTATTTCTAAATTTTGATTACAATATAAATATGAAACTATGCGGATCGTCACCGGTGTCGAGCCAATGGCGATCGGTCGTTTTCTTTTTTTTTTCCGATCTTTTTACCCATTACGGTGTTTTTCGCACGTAAAGGTATAGTGTGACGTGATTCCGTTCTAATGGTCATTCCGTGTTCGGACCAAATGCGACGACGAGTACCGGCCACGGGCGAAATGCGCACTCGATCTTTGCCTGACTGGACTGTGCACTCTACTCTCGATGTGTGTTTACACGAATTCCTTCTCCCGGGAACAACTGACGATGACTGACACACACACACACACACACACACACACACACACACACACACACACACACACACACACACACACACACACACACACACACAACTTTCACGTGACGGAAATATTATTGTTATTATTATTGTCGTTATTTTTCGACGCGTAAGACCGTAAAACGTACGAGTTCCAGCGGAGTAGTGGCAGCTCATTTCCCGAGTTATCTTTTTTCTGTTCTGCTACTTACTGTCTGCGTAATGTGTAAAATCTCCTGAACTATTGACAAATAGAGAATGATTTAACCGTTTTTGTTTCGAAAAAAAGAAATACCTCTAGTGTTTAGTCAAAAGTGGAGGCTAGTGTCTGAGAAAACTAAAATTCTGGGAAAATCGTCGTTTGCGAAATTAAAAAAAAAATGTGGTATGTGTACCTACCTACCAATATGGTTGAATCGAAGTTTTTGAATTATCGTGCAACACCCTGTGTTCGTAGCTTGTGCTCGGTAAAATACGCGTGCGCGTGTGTGTTCCTATTCTGTGTGTGTGTGTGTGTGTGTGTGTGTGTGTGTGTGTGTGTGTGTGTGTGTGTGTGTGTGTGTGTGTGTGTGTTCGTGTGTGTGTGTGTGTGCGCGCACGCCTTGTCATTTCATGTGTACGGACAATGAAATAAAATATAGCCAGGCACACGCCAACGTTAAATCGAGGAGGATTAGTTTACAGCGATAAGCGTTGTGTGTGTGTATGTGCGTGCGTGCGTGTGTGTGTGTGTGTGTGTACGTACGCTTGCGCGTCACGCTCGGAAGTTTCCTATCTCGACGGAATATCTTGTTCACACACGGGGCCTCGTGAAAATCTATTTAAACACGCGCGCGGGGTCGCGCACAACTCGCGGCGTTTCAAAGTTTATAAATCGTTTACCGCAGTGTTATTTTTTTATTTATGTATTTTTTTTCCCCCGTGCTCCGTTTAAAAGATTTATTATTATTATGCGCACACGCGCGTGCGTGTGTTATGCGCATAAATGTGTGGTGTACCTTTACGGGGCGTTTTTTTTTCATTTTTTCAAATTTATCCGTCCGGAGCGGTGTTCTTCGTTTACAGAAATATTTCACGCCATGTCGGCGCAAAAAGTCTCGTATAGGTAACGTTCGACCCGACGTGGAACGACGAGGTCGTTTTGCACGTCGAAAAATCTCGTCGGTCGCCGACACGCGCGTAACGCAATGGAAACGAACATATGATAATAAAACGTAAAGGGCCGGGCGGTCGGCGATCCGAATTTCGAAATAAATAATTTAATTAGACAAATATATTCGCATATTAGTTTTTGTTACCAGATACGAAAAATACTGAAATCAAAAATTATAAAACACCTTGTACCCCAATCCTCCAATTACTGTAAGTCCTAATATTTTATGTCAAAGTCAACATTACTACCAACAATTATTATTTCGAGTATACATTTTAGTTTATACCATTGATTATAAAATATAGTAATTGGTTAGGTTAGGTTAGGTTTATACCTACCTACTTATTTTTAGATCTCCATTTTTGAGTATTCGACAAAAAAAAAATTATCTTAATTACACGAAATTGATATTTAGCTATAAAGTTAAATACAAAATATAATACAAATTTTAACTGAATAAGTTAATATGTCAAAAACAAAAATAATTAACTATTTAAGTTTAAAAGTTCAAAAAAATAACTTTTTAACTTAACTTTAACTTTTTAACAAGTTAATGCCCACCTTCGCTATTTACTGATATTTTTACCGATAACGATGCCAATTAATTCCTATACACTATCATCAGGACAATAGCTGATTAGTTACAAACGATTTATTTGGCTATTTTCGATAAAGGCTACTCGGTGTTTATTCCGCTAAGTCCGAATTGGTTCCGAAACGTCGGAATTGGTTCCCAAGTTCTTACGGGAGTAATTTCAATTTTCCTTCCCATTTCATACAGACTTAGGACTGTCTACATTTAGTAGGTATGGTTAAAAATTGTGTTTTTCTAGTAAGTATTACAATAATTTCATTTTTTTGAAATTTGTCTATTCTTATGCTGACTCCTGCTAACTTTTTTTGAAATCCAAATTTAAAACCATCTAACACCACAAGTTTTTTATTTTTTTCACTGTACATAAATTCCATATTAAAAAAAAGTATAGGTATAACACGTAACGTACAGGAAACGACTAACAAGTAACAACTAGATATTTAACCATGCCACTCAAATCGTCAATATCTAGTCAATATTAATTATTTTTTATTTACATAAATATATATGAGATAGGAGAAATTATTAGATAAACTGTATGACCGGGAGAATCCATAGTCATAATCCATATCGAAGGTATTTTACGAAAATAGAATGCATAAAATATCGGGAACCAATTCGGATGTATGCTACATAAAATCTCGGGAACCAATTCGGATGCCAATATTTAGGTATGGGAACCAATGCGGATGCAGCCGTTTATTCATATATTATATCGTCGTCAGGTACCGCGACTAATTAACGACGACTACGAGGCCGTCAGACCGGTTTTCTTCACTTAACAGCTATAAATCTGGTCGCCCGGTGCCCTTTGGTTTCACAAAGGTTAGGGAGTCAGTCGTCGACCGTTTCTTCGCCTTTTCTGTGCCATCCACACTGGAATAACTCAGCCCTGTTGTTTTGCGAACCGGCGATTTTATTTACAACGTCGTGTTCGTGCTCGATTTCGCGCGGTCGCGAGTTTCGTACGGTCGGATTTTTCGTTCGCTCCACCAACGACGTATATTCGGCCGCGACCGGCAGCAGTCAGGTCGTATTCACCTTTTGTCCACATTTAATATTCTCATTTAGTATCAGCTCATCGTGTTTTACGATTATCTATTTTATGTACGTTAGTCATTACCAGGGCTCGGAAGTTGTGGCAAATGCATATTTTTTTTTGGTTCGTTCTAGAACACCCTGAGTAAGATAGAAACATGTTTCACACTTATTTGATGTCATACGCGAATTTTTTTTTTGTGGCCATTTTTTGCATATTTACGGTTTTTATTGCTATTTTGCTATTTTAGGGTTTTTAGTGCTATTTTCGGGTATATTTTCACATAATATAGAAAAAAATCACATTTTGTTGAAAAGAATGATTTTACTTGGTTATTTTTTTTTTTTTAATATTTAAATTACGTTCGTGAAGTTGGCCCCCCCACTTTAACCCAGGAAGTTCAAACCTCTTTAGAAAAATTGCTACTAATTTGCTAGAATTTGCTATGGAGTTTTTAGAATTTGCATGGTTTCGGTTTTCCCAGAAAATTTGTTTTTCAATTGGTGGGGCCAACTTCACCGTAGCCCCCCCACTTTAACACAGGGACTTCAAACCTCTTTAGAAAAATTGCTACTAATTTGCTAGAATTTGCTATGGAGTTTTTAGAATTTGCATGGTTTCGGTTTTCCCAGAAAATTTGTTTTTCAATTGGTGGGGCCAACTTCACGGTAGCCCCCCACTTTAACACAGGGACTTCAAACCTCTTTAGAAAAATTGCTACTAATTTGCTAGAATTTGCTATGGAGTTTTTAGAATTTGCGTGGTTTCGGTTTTCCCAGAAAATTTTTTTTTTACTTGGTGGGGCCAACTTCACCGTAGCCCCTCCACTTTAACCCAGGAACTTCAAACCTTTTTAGAAAAATTGCTACTAATTTGCTAGAATTTGCTATGGAGTTTTTAGAATTTGCATGGTGTCGGTTTTCCCAGAAAAATTTTTTTTTACTTGGTGGGGCCAACTTCACCGTAGCCCCCCCACTTTAACCCAGAAACTTCAAACCTTTTTAGAAAAATTGCTACTAATTTGCTAGAATTTGCTATGGAGTTTTTAGAATTTGCATGGTGTCGGTTTTCCCAGAAAAAACATTTTTTACTTGGTGGGTCCAACATCATAATTCTCCCTACCACTGTCATTTATGGACTCTGGGGTTTTGTGAAAAAATTAAAATGAATTTGTTATGCAATTTTCAGAATTTGTATGCCTTAAGTACACATCATAAAAAATTTTCATTAAATTAAAAAATCAATAAAAGAAACGTTCAATACTTATGATATTAATCAATAAAATAAATGAATTATTATAATAATTTGAACGGGAGCAACTTCACAGTACCCCCAAATTTCACCCTGGCAATTCAAGCCTCTTGCCAGTGAACTGTAAAAGATATTAAAATCTTATAAGTCAAATCTGATATATTTTTATCTAATGTTGGGCTCCTCATATTTCAAAAAAACGTTATGATATAATAAAAATGACTTCTTCGTAGTTTATCAATTCTTTACTTTTCTTTATGTGATTATTATAGAGTACACATCATACAATTTTTTATTAAATTTAAAATAAATAAAAAAAAAAACTTCAATATTTATGATAATCAACAACATAAATTAACTATCATAATAAACCCAATTTACAGTTCCCTTTTTTTTGAAAGTTTTTCTTGTTATTTAGTGATAATTGATCTAAAGAATTTCAAGGGGTCAAATGGCAAATACCTTCCGATATAAGTATAACTATAGTCTGTATTTTAATCAAAAATTTGAGTTTTAGATATTTTAGCATAAAAAAAAAATGTCTATTAGATACTTAAATTCATGACAAATTATATTCCTATAATTTTTTTTGGTCTACTCAAAATTTAATAAATTACAGGAAAAAAAAACTTTCAAACCTTTTATTTACATTAAGAAATAACTGAATCGTTTATTTAAAAAAAAAAAACCTTATTCTGCATTAATTTTGTGTATCATTTTCATGTAGGTATAATGTCATTTATATCTGAATTCTATATTCCATTGTATTACGTTAACACTTAGTTTAGTTTTAGTATCAAGGCGGTTGTAGACCAACATCATTATTATTATGTCTTATATTATATTGCACAATAAATTTATATATATTACGTACAAAAAAAGTTTTTTCATCATGTTGATATTATTTTTTGTATGATTATTTAAAAGTAAATTTAATAAAAAATAAAAATGTTATTGAATATTATGAAAATTATAAATAATTTGAGACCACAAGCAAATTAATATTAAATTATTTCCAAATTTTTATTTCAATTTAATGTGATTTATAGCATTAGTTACATAATTAAAGTGACCATAAAAATAAAATAAAAAAAGCGGGTAAGTGAGATGATGGTGTTGTAAGTTCGTCCTTCGTTCGTTCGGTCCTCAACCAAAATAATGGTGATAATAAGTGTATAGAGTTTTAAAGAAACAGTGACTCATTTCTTAAGTATAAAATGATTCTGAGCAAAGCTTCAGTATAATATGTATACACTATATACTGTTTTCATATTTTACCGTTATGAGTCGAATTTTTGGTGAATTTATTTGTAATTAAACTCTAATAAAATATTGAATTTTTAACTTGGTAGAAATTTTCTGTTACCAAAAGATTCAGAACTTGTTTTTATATCTAAACTCCAAGTTTCATAATGATCGGATACACCGAAAAAGTTTTATACACATTTAGAGTTGAAAATTAGTTTAAATGATATTTACATTTATGTAATGATATTTCGTATATCGATTTTCGTATACGAATTTTTATAAATTTATTTAAACGTCTATAAAAAAAAAAAAACGCTGGCTACCGATTTTCGAATTTTTTTTAGGGTCGTTAGGCATTTTCAGAACTTTTTACCAAATATTAAACATTTTATTAGATAAAAACTTTCAAACAATTAGGTAAATTCAAAGTTCAATATTTAGGCCAAAAGTATTCAAAATGATTTGCAAATTTTTTCAACGTGAAGTAGTATGTCTTAGATATAGGATAAAAATGTCAAGTTCCAAGCCTCAATAATTTTAGAATAATGACTAAATAACTGAAATGTGAAAAGTGTAAATTCTCGTTTACGGTAGATTTTTACCAATTTTATTGTTTTTACTCAGTTTTTCCACAATCCTGAAAAACTATGGAGAATTTCGAAAAATAATCTTTCTAAAGTAACAACACTGTCCAATTTCGTATCTAAAAAGTTGTTGGACGAAACTTTTGTCCTGGATTTCTATACGAACAGTGTTTACAGAAAAAAAAAATAAACATCATTGCAAAACCATAATATCCTTCGCTTCACTCAAAATCTAATACGGGACACTTCAAAAATAAAAAAATTAATTTGATGAATAATTTTTATATTTTTCATGATTATTTGTATTACATAAGTTAGTAAATAATACTATAAAAAATAAATCAAATGTTTGTTGAATTATGATTTTGAAATACTAATAAAATAGTATATTGGTTGATGGTAATGACAATGAACTCCTTACATTTTCAAAAAAATTGGCCATTCAAGGTTCATGTCGAAGCTTGTATAATGATCGAGTTTCAATTATGCGAAAAATATTCCAAGAAGATGAAGGAATAACAAATTTAAAAGTAATTGATGCAAGATGCGATGTTTCTTTTATTATAATAAATTTCTTGAAGACTGCTCCTTCCAGTATAGAGGATATTATGTGTTCAAAAACGGATTGTACCTACACAAAAAAAATTAATTATAGTCCAACAATAATACTAAGATTGAGACACGAATTTTCAACTTTGCAAAATGCAATGAACCAGTACGTAGACAAAACTTATTATAAGTGTCCGGATAAAAATTGTGATGGTTTAATAACATCGTTAAGGTATCTACAAAACCATATATTTATTGAAGCTGATATTATTGCGGATGAACAACAGTTCTCATTACATGACTTTCCTGTGGAGATATGTGTTAATTCAGAAAAGTAAGTTGAAAACTGAATCAATTTATTCTATTATTGTTCACAAAATTAACTATGTTTTTATTGCTAAGAACGATAAAATAAATTATTAAAATTAAAAAACCCATAACTTTATAATATACAATTTAACAATACATCTGTTATTTGTAGGTTTATACTTCGAGGTGCCATAGGCTATGGCTCTGATCATTATATTGGGTATGTAAGAAGAGCCGATGATACTTGGGAAGCTCACAACGACTTACGTCCAAAAATAAATAAGATTAAAAGTGCCAAAAAACATCATATTAACCCTCATATAATATTTTATGTAAAACTATAAGAGATCATTTTTACTTTTTAGCAGTTGCAGTTATTTTTTAATATTTTTATAGTTCAAAATATAAACCATGATTAAATATTTTTTTTTAATTTTAATTTTTAAGATTAAACAAGAAAAACTTGAAATGTAATTTGGGTTTATTATGATAATTAATTTATGTTGTTGATTATCATAAAAATTGAACTTTTTTTGTTTTTAATTTTTAAATTTAATAACAATTTTTATCATGATGTGTACTCTATAATAATAACATAAAACAAAGTAAAGAATTGATAAACTACGAATAAGTCATTTTTATTTTATTATAACGTTTTTTTGAAATATGAGGAGCTCAAAATTTGATAAAATTATATAAGAATTTTATATCATTTACAGTTCACTGGCAAGAGGTTTGAGTTGTCAGGGTGAAATTTGGGGGTACTGCGAAGTTGTTCCCGTTCAAATTATTATAATAATTCATTTATTTTAATGATTATCATAAATATTGAACGTTTCATACTTTTTTTAACTACATAGCAAATTCTAGCAAATTAGTAGCAATTTTTCTAAAAAGGTTTGAAGATCCTGGGTTAAAGTGGGAGGCTACGGTGAAGTTGGCCCCACCAAGTAAAAAAATTTTTTTTTGGGAAAACCGAAACCATGCAAATTCTAAAAACTGCATAGCAAATTAGTGGAAATTAGTAGCAATTTTTCTAAAGAGGTTTGAAGTTCCTGTGTTAAAGTGGGGGGGCTACGGTGAAGTTGGCCCCACCAAGTGAAAAAAAAAATTTCTGGGAAAACCGAAACCATGCAAATTCTAAAAACTCCATAGCAAATTCTAGCAAATTAGTAGCAATTTTTCTAAAGAGGTTTGAAGTCCCGGTGTTAAAGTGGGGGGCTACCGTGAAGTTGGCCCCACCAATTGAAAAACAAATTTTCTGGGAAAACCGAAACCATGCAAATTCTAAAAACTCCATAGCAAATTCTAGCAAATTAGTAGCAATTTTTCTAAAGAGGTTTGAAGTCCCTGTGTTAAAGTGGGGGGGCTACGGTGAAGTTGGCCCCACCAATTGAAAAACAAATTTTCTGGGAAAACCGAAACCATGCAAATTCTAAAAACTCCATAGCAAATTCTAGCAAATTAGTAGCAATTTTTCTAAAAAGGTTTGAAGTTCCTGGGTTAAAGTGGGGGGGCTACGGTGAAGTTGGCCCCACCAAGTAAAAAAAAATTTTTCTGGGAAAACCGACACCATGCAAATTCTAAAAACTCCATAGCAAATTCTAGCAAATTAGTAGCAATTTTTCTAAAGAGGTTTGAACTTCTTGGGTTAAAGTGGGGGGGCCAACTTCACGGACATATTTAAATTATTGGAAATAAAGCGAAAAATATTTCATTTTTCACCGTTCTACAAACTCATCGACGGTCCGATGTATTGATAATTCGTGGCATTGAATAAAATAGTTTATTTATTAATTAGTGATCGGTAAATGTATTTATAAATAACGTTTCATTTTTTTTTAAATAAATTTATTATTATTATTTTTTCAAGTTAAACGCATATTTTTTGTTTTTTCGTGCCATTTATAGCGCATATTTTGGAGTTTTTAAGTGCAAATGAAGGAGCTAAAAAGTAACATTTTTAGTGCCAAAACTTCCGAGCCCTGGTCATTACCAACAATGTATTTGCATTAGTTATTTACGGTTACTATTAGTCCTCGGAAGTTGTAGGTGTTCGCGCCACGCGAAGTATTTTTCAATGGCACCACAACGATTCTTGTATTTTTTCTTTAAATAATATTGGTCCTGGTCTAGTTGACCCCCGCCGGGAAGGCAATTCCCCCGCCACTCGAGTTTAGTTGACGCCTGCCACTTACCTACATCTCTCGTATTTTTGATGTTATAAAATGTATAATATACTGATATATTGCAGAGTGCAGATAAAAAAGGTACGAAATCATATACGTTAGGTATTTGTGTGAAATTCTCTTATTAGATATTTTAAGAATAATTATGTTTACCGTTTGGTAAAATCCGTGTAGTAAAATGAATTATACAAGATAATTCAACAGTAAACCACAAATATAACTTTGTGGATCCTATAAGTGGAGCTCATACACAGAATGTTGAGAGGATGTGGGGAAGTGCTAAATGGGGTAACAAGAAACGTACAGGGACTAAGAGAAACTTCCTAGATTCTTATTTGTCAGAATTTATGTGGCGAAGTAAATTAAACGGTCGAGATCTATTTAAAGAAATTTTAAAGGATATTGCACAGTTTTAGCCACCTGCATAATTATTATTATTATTTTTCATTTTTATTTATTCATATAATATTACCATATTTTTTACTTATTTTTATTTTGATCGCTTGAATTGTTCTGTATAATCATAAATGTAACTATAATTTTTAATAAATGTATAATGTATTATTAATTGTACATTTTTATATAAATTATTGGTTATTGAAAATACAAATGTAAGTGGCGGGCGTCAACTAAACTTGAGTGGCGGGGGAATTGCCTTCCTGGCGGGGGTCGACTAGACCAGTACCATAATATTTAATGGTAATATAGTATGTAAAAAATAATAATATCACACTGGGCAGTCAGCCAACTATTTGTTTGTATAATTTGATGAGTAGGGCTCGGAAGTTATTGCACTAAAAATCTTTAAAAATTGATTGCATTATTGCACTAAAAAATATCGAAAATCGCACTTAAAATATTTTTATATTGACTTTTAACTTTAAAAAAATACTAATGGTATAAGTAGTGATAATGCCTTATTTATTTAATTATAAAATGACATTAGGTACAATTATAAATACAATTTTTAAAATATTAAAAATTAAAATTAAAAATTTAATTGAAAAAATATTAAATATAAAATAAAACTGGATGGTTAGGTTAAACTGGCCGAAACTTTGGCCGGATTTTTATGAACCTGCAAGCAATTTTATCAAAATTTAAAAACTTTAAAAAAAAAAAAAAATTATTAGAAATAAATAAACATCATCGAGGCGTAATCCAGTATGTAATTTTTGTGGATTACACATTTACACTTGATTTTAATATGACTTTAGACAATTTATGAGAGAAAATAATAGTCACAAAAAAAATGTGTATTTAACATAAATGCGCCCCTTACTTTACCGCGCCCTTGGCAAGCACCCGTGTCGCCAACCTCTAGTTACGCGTAACCGGATACAAATGATACAGCGCGATTGCCGTTGCAAATAGTTGGTCGCACGCCGAACGTAAAAGAGCACCGGGTTTAATAAATAATTATTTATACGTCGCCCTCCTCTCCCGGGTCAAAACGAATTTTCGCCACTCGAACTATCGGTTATAATATATTACACGCGTATACGTATTGTGAATATTACGAAAACGATATTTTTTATTATTTGCCACGTTTCGTGTATTTTATGATACGATAATTTGCCCGTCTACACGCGCGATTATTATTAATTCGACATTTTTTTTTTTTTTTTTTTTTTTTAATATCGTTACGGGAACATCGGGGGCCGTACGCTCGAAATTCCGACGTACACGAAACGCACACGTTGGAAAATTATTTTATACACTCCTTTGCGTAAACGTTCCGGAATTCCCCAATGGATTTTTCTCCGTTGATAAAACGTTCGGCTCGAAGTATTCGTATCGTCGAACGTAAAATACTTAAAACCGGTAAACAAGCGCGTGCGTACGGTCGAAAAATGTGTAAAATGTTACACACGGCGCAAGGCGCTATAAATAGACCTCGTGATGTAGCGGGTTTACGAAAGTCGGTCGAGAAACTCGCGGTAAAAGCCCAGAGAGAGAGAGAGAGAGAGAGAGAGAGAGAGAGAGAGAGAGAGAGTGAGAGAAAGAGAGTGAGAGAGTGCGTGACGTATTGGGAAAAAATCCGATCGGATCAATAACGTGTTCTGTTTATGATCGTTGGCGAATTTCATGACGTTTCTCTGGGGGAAAAAAATTAAAAATTAAATAAAACAGTAAATAAACACTATATAAAATAACCGTGAAAGAGACGATTATTATGCTGCTGGAAAAATTTCAAATATTCCCTGTCCGTCCTGACATCGTGTACGAAATGAATATATGGCGAACGCTCCTCATGGCCACGGGTAAACGCGTTGGAATTTTTTTTTCTCGTTCGAAAATCGAATTTACGAACACCGTGTGCGCGGTGGACAAAAGCCGGCGGCGGCAGAGGGATGACGTTGTCGTTACAATGTAAATATGCACTTCACGATTAATACGAGAGAAAAAAAAACAAAAAAACCAAAAAAAAAAAAAGAGATTCGTCGAAACCTTTTGCGACTATAAACGATAACGGCCGGGTAGTAGAGATCTCGTTCTTTCATTCGTTTCGTACGTTTTTTGAAATTCGCGTGTACACAGACCGATATAATACGCCGCGTGTATTGTGATGTCGTAATATAAAGCGCGGGATCGCCACGTGGGTTGTTTTCACGTGGTTTTTTTTTTTTTTTCGGAAAACGAACATCGCCGTGCGCACGGTTCGCGGTGCTTTTCACGTCGGATTGAAAAATGAAACGAAATCGCGAGCAGAAAGGAAAAAACAAAAAACAAAAAAAAGGGGTGGGGGGAAACTGATATTATATTACTCGCGTCTCGCAGTTCACGTCGTACACGATGTATATAATGTATATGATATTATGTATACCCAATATTGTTAAAAAATAATATAAAACACGCGCGTATAAACGTGTACGTATAATATATACCTATGTGTTTACGACGCACCGCGACCGTGCGAAATGTACAGATGTCAGGTTTATTTGACTAATGAGCCGGGGATACGTTTTGTTAATTACTTAACTTCGGGACGAGAGGCTTTTCATTATATTGCCGTACGCCGGAAAACGGCGGGGCAGTTAATTAATTAAAACGCGCTTGTATATACATTATAAATAACGCGTTTTATCAGCTACCCATTTGCTGCGCGACGTAAAGAGGACGAGGGGATAAAAAAAAAAAAAGGTTTCACATAGATTATTGTTATTAGCTCTGCAGTTCCTATTATATTACGTATTATTATTATGATCACCGTCATCGTGTACCGCGTATCTGCTCGACGAAAAGATCGTTTTTCATAAAAAAAAAAAAACAAAAAACAAAAAAAAACAATAATAAATAAAAATAAAAAAATATCCGTCTCGTTTTTTTTTTTTGCAGACAGGTATTTTTCGAAAAATTATTCATCCCTCCGCACCCGCTGCACGTGTGATATACCTTAACGGTTATGACTCGTAACACTAGTATTGTTTGTTACGTTTGTGGCGGGTCGCGGCTCCGGCGCTCGTCGTCGTTAATGCGCAATAATGAAACAAAACGAGCGCATATAAAACGATCAAGCGTTTCGACGTTATAAATACTTCGTCGTCCCATCCGTCGTCCGAGTACAATGTGAGTGTGTGTGTGTGTGTGTGTGTGTGTGTGTGTGTGTGTGTGTGTGTGTGTGTGTGTGTGTATGTGTGTGTGTGTGACACGGCTCTCGCGTACATCCGGCGTAAACGCAAATCCATGTATACAGGGTGACTTTTTTCATCGGTTTTAACTCCCTGTAATGCTAAAACTTGATTTTTTTTTTCACGAAAAATCTTAAATATTTATAAAATTACATTTTTACGAGAAAATCATTTATTTTTCATTTTTATCTACGTGATTTTTTAAAGTTTTCTTGGTTTTTTTTTAACTGTAACCATTAGGTATTTAATAAATCATAATATGAAAAAAACAACTTTATTCTTATTTTTATTTTCATTATTTTACCCATGGTTCAAGGTTTAAAAGCGTGTTCGGTTTAGAATAATGGCAGAACACATTTACGGATACCTCTGTACTCTTCATTGCTACTCGTCTAAATGTAAAACACTCCAATCTCTTAAACTATAGGTCCAACGAAAAAAATTTCAAAATATCGAATTTCCTAAAAAAATATTTTCTCTCGTAGTGTTATGTGTATGAATAGTGGTTAATATTGGATAGACATTTTTTTCATTTACTCAATTAGTTTTTTAGATCATTTTTAAGGTAATTTTTTGAAGTTTTTAGGGCATTTTCCCACTTTTCTAGAGCATTTTCGCATTTTTTTTTTAGGGCATTTTTACGTGTTTTTTAGGTCATCAACATCCTAACTCTAGTGATAACCAAAACACAATACGACAGACGTATACGTACGCTCACGCTCGTATTTACGTATTACTTAAAATTAATCAAAGTTTCGTCGTTACGATATCTCGTTTTTGGAGAATCCGTGGTAAGAATATAGCGCGCGCGCGCACACACATACACACTTGAGAAACAATATCTCGGCGATGAGATGGTGTGTGCTGCGGGTACGGTGGCCACTGGATATTTAAAGCCAATCGCTTCATTTGTTTTGAAATATTAACGTAACGAAAACGAAAACAGAAATCCGATCCGTTTTATAGTTGTTCCCGTCTTTAATGTGTTAAATTAAATAACGCGCGCGATATTGAATGTGAGTTAGTATCGACTTTCAGCGGAAGCTAAAAGCCCTGGAGACCACGAGCTCTCGGGAAAAATCAATTTACTATTCAACCATTATTTAAGTTTGATACTGTTTTACGTTTATCATTATTTTCAACAGCTAAGTAGGCAAGTCGGTTTATAGCCGGGACTCAACTTACCGCTTTCAAAATGTACACGAATTTTTGGCGGACTCAATTTACCTAGCCCCCGTTTCGAAACGGACGGCACGCGCCACGGGACGCGGTCGATTGACCGAACCGGTTACCAGGGTGGTTTGCGTCGTCGTCTGCTCCTTACGTGACGACCGCATTTACCGTGTAGCACGGTGTTCGTCAACGACCACGGTTAGGTTGCGAGGCCCTGACGGCGCGCAGTAGGCACTGACGCCGCCGTACCCCGGCCCTCCGCGCGCGACCGGAACAACTGTATATTATACAATAATTACGGGCGTGCGTCTGACAACCGCTCGTCGTTATTAATGGTAACCCGGTCGAAACAACCGCCGTGCCGCTGTGTTAGGTTAACACCGTGTGCGTGTGCACGTGACTCGCTGGTTGGTACTCGAACAAAACACGGCGCGCGAATACGCTGCTAACACATCGCTATACGTTGCTAATGGAAAACTTTTCTCGGGACCGCGATGATGACAACGCGACGTTCGGGGTTCTGGTAACCTACAATTCGATTCTCCCTGCATGTAGCGTTCTCCCTGCATCGGACCCCCAGATTCTCCCTGCATCGGACCCCCAGCGTTTCCGACGGCCAGTCGTTGAGTGATAAAAAAAAAAAAATAAAAAAAAAAAATTTTAAAAACACACTTTTCCATAAAAACATTTAAAAAAAAATATTTTAAAAATTGCACTAAAAAGACAAAAATAATTTTCTGTACTTAAAAATAATGAAAAATTTATTGATGAAAAATTTAAAAGTGTGTGGTGCATCATACAAAAAATTAAAAGCCGAGCTAAGTCTCACATACACTTCTTTGTTCAATCATGTTTATAAGATAGTGACTGGGAATATATGTCAAGTGTAAGAGCACCACACACTTTTAAATCCTTCATCAATAAATTTTTTATTATTTCTAAGTACAGAAAATTATTTTTGTCTTTTTAGTGCAATTTTTAAAATATTTTTTTTAAAATATTTTTATGGAAAAGTGTGTTTTTAAAATTTTTTTTTTTTATTTTTTTTTTCTACTTTTTAGTTGAAAGTAAATATTTTTATTAAAAACGGGAGTTCCTCTGCAATGCTGATTTTTTTTCGGTGAGTAATGGTTAGGTTAACCCGCCTTGACCCAGGGAAACCCTTCGTAACTTTACTTCCTCGGAGATGCCTACCTGGAGGTCCATGTCCCAAAATGACAACGGATTATTGTATTGTCATCCAAGACCAAGGTCTATACCAATTTTCAGAATTTTTCATCTTCAAAAAGTGCCTCAAATCGAGCGCGCAAGATTTGATTACAGACGGACGTGAAAGCGAACTTAAGAAAAGTGTTAAAAATAATACACATTTAACCATTTAAATGATACAAATAATACTTTTAAAAATTGAAAAAATTAATTTTTTAAATAATATTCACAAATTTAATGGTAAGTATCTTTTAATTTTACATTTTATGAAACATTTTATTAAACAGTACTTCTGCAAAAAGAACAAATTCAAAACTCAAATTCAAACTTCCCTGTACATACTTATCAAGTAAATATTAATATCTTATCTTATACTTTAAAACGAGCAAGGAATTGTATGTACCTATGTACCTATTTCCAGTCATGCCATCTCGAAAACGGCTCAAACGATTTTTCTTATATTTCATATATAAAGAGTTTTTGACCTCAGGAATCCAACGAACTTAGTCAAAATTTCAAGAAAATTTCATTTCTATGAGTTTTCATAAAAAATCTTTATACAGTAAAAGTATAAAAGAATTATAAGTTACGCCGACTTTCTAAGCGCATCTAATGAACAGCCGCTTTTTTATTTTAAAAAGCAGATAGAACCTAACTTACATATCAATTGAAAGAAATGTAGAGGCGTAACTAAATAAATTATTTAATATTTTTTTCGTATTCTTTTTATGAAATCAAAAATAGCCCGGCAACGATTTTTTTAAATTTAGGACTTTTCAAATTTAAAAAAATTGTTGTTTCTATTAAATATTTAAAAAGAGCAGATAATGCTAAACTTTTCCATTAAATATTTTAAAAAAGCAGATAATTTTTAATTTCTTTTTTTAGGGATAGGTAAATAATGGCCCAGATCTGGGATCTGGGCATTCTTTTTCGAAGCCCGAAAATACGTGCTTTCTGGCCGCTGACAAGAAAACATATTTTAAGTAAATAATTAGCTGTTAATTATTTAAATATTTTTAAGAATGTTAAAAACGAATCTTAAAAGTAAACGATTTTTATTTTTAAAAAGATTAAATTTTTGCATAAATATAATCTACTTTTAAGATTAAAAAAAATTTATTCTTCAAAATAAAAAGAATTTTTAAGAGATTTTAGTTTCGTTTAATTAGTCTAGACAATAATTGTCTATTCAAAATTGTTTAGTTTTGTTTTAAACTTAGTAGGGTCAGGTTCAACAAAATGCATTCAAAACAGCCTTAGTTTACTGTTTTTTATGATTAAACAATTTTTCTAAAAATTGATAAAAAAAACTATTTAAGTGCGATCGGAGATCGGCCTTCCTGGTACTAAAGTCTTATATAGTCGAAACTACGGCCACGGGAAAAAGTTTCTAATTAAAACTAAATTAACACAGAGAAAAAAAACATAAGAAAAAACTCGACCAAAGAGGTTCCGGTGCAATAAATCGCGTACAGAACGTAATGCCAAAGTTTGGTCAGGACTTTTCGTACCACCCTTTATATGATATATACCCGTTGAAAGGATGAACCACTGCAAATCTTCTAGCCGGCGAAATATCATAACGACTTATTTTATTAAGATTGTTTAGACTCTGTTGGCCGCGTGTAACCGCATGTGTGTGTGAGTGTGTGTGTGTGTGTGTGTGTGTGTGTGCACATAATTTTCAAATTTAAATATTCGGATAATATGTAAATTCGTCGGTGAAGTGGTTTAATGTGTTTTATAATGAGTTCGGTGGGAGAGGGGCGCGTTTCATGCGACGATACGGTATTATTTAAGTTTCTGCGCGGAATGTTTATTGTGCGATATACGGTGCCCGGATTTATAGAACGAGCAGCACAACAGTGTCATACGAGGGGTACCTCGTAGATTCGACGCGCTCGTGTCCACGTCGTATCAACGTGAGAGTGTCGAATAGTTTCGGTGCCGGTGATTATTGTTATCATAGTCGTTCCAAGCGTTTTCTGTTTTCTTTTTTTTTTTTTTTTTGATATTTCTTTTTACCACGAAAATAGACTCTATCGGGAACGGAGTAGAGTCGAGTTAAATTTATTTTATTTTTAGTAATTTTAAACGAAAAACTGATAAGTTCGCCGTCGAGTTTTTTTTTTGTAAATCTAATTGAATTATATTCTACGCAATAAGGTCATCACTATTATTACTTTGATATCGCTCATTTATACGTCGACTCGTACCACTCTCTACGCCTGCAGATTTCAGTCGATGTCGACGTTGCAACCGTACTGCCAGCAATCTATTGCGGGTCACGTCATCGGATGTTTTTATTTTTTTTATTATTTTTTTTTTTGTATAAAGATAATTTAAATTGTATTTTTGAATGGGAAAAAATCGTTGAAACCCGTACAAATAATAATAGTGTTATATCATAATAGTGTAAAAAAAAATTCGGTTTGTTTTTCTTTTTTTAAATTTATTAATTCGTCTCACGAAATTAAGTTTTCAACTGCAAGCCCGGAGACGGTTTTGCGTACGCTCTGGACGATTCACGACAAAAACACTTCCAGAACTCGAGTCGATATATCGCGAGCTCTCGGGAGGGATGCGATGTCGGGAAGAGGACACTCGTGAAGAAATCAGCGTCCGCGCGAACGGACGGAGGGAAACATTTGGGTAAAGTTATTCGAGGGAAAAAAATCCTGTACTTACGACTACGGAAAGTATATTTAATGAACTGTTGGCGGGATGTTTTCTCGAGGAATCGTTGGAGGTAAATATATGCTTGTGTAAAAGAACTGAGTAGACACAATATAAATAGGTACCGAAAGAAAACGACGTGTATCGAACGGACGGAGGTGGAGAAAAACAGAGGGGCGAGAGGGAGAGGGAGAAAAGACGGAAAAGACGACTGGCACCGCGAGCGTTTATCTGTCGGTGACAAGTAAACGATTCGACCCGGACGAAGAATATCGCGCGCGCTCCGAGTCTATTTATCACGGGCGGCGGGCCAAACTCGAGTTATGACACTTTATTCATTAATGGTTTTGCCGTTTCCGCGGCAGCCGGTTTACGACTTTGAATAATGTCGGCGGCGCGGCGGCGGCAAAGAGAGCGCGCGCGCTCGTCGAAAGTACTGTTTAATAATAATAATAATAATAATAATAATAATAATATCCCGAGTAATATTAGCCTCCGCGGCGGTGGAGGCGACAGACAGTCGTGTCGCAGTAGTCGGTCCTGCAAAGGCCGCCGCTGTCGCCACCCTCTTACCGTGGGTCCGGTCGAAACTTTTGTGTGTTTGATCGACGTCTGTAGCCCCCCTTGCCCACCGCCTCGGCAAACTTTTCCGACCCTACGTTTTTCTTCAAACACTCTTCGTCGTGTGCCCACACGCTCGCCGTGCCAACCCCTCTAGCGGTAGTATTTATACAAAATTATCGTCACTTCTTGCGAACAAACGTCATTATAGTTGTATTATTTCGATCGCCACTACCACACCAAGACTGAAGAGGTCCGTGCAAAAAGCAGGCAGCTCCATTTTTCGTAATTGTTCAGGAGACATAAAAAACCATTTTAAAAATATTGAGTTTAAGGTGAATCTATGTTGTTATCAATTCAGATATGTTAGACCACGATTATAATATATATGCCGTAGTACGTGATTTGATTTTCGTTTTTGATTTTCGTTGATGAGGGTTAATGTTTACCTAAAATGTTTGGAGTTGCCTAGTTTTTTGCCCAGAAATGTTTGTTAAAATTTAAATATATGTATTTTTAATTAATTATATTTTTTAATTGTCAACTGTAATTTATATCAAACTTGGTTTCATTTTCTTAAACATAATGAAATGCATAATTTAAGACACAAGTAGAATAATTTGCATCGGAACGATATTGGTAAAATGATTTTTTTCAAAATATGTTCAATATTACATTTTTTCATCTACTCAAAAATATTATAACGTAATAAAACTACATTCTTACCCTGAATGTAAAAATTATATGTACTCTTCATAACTTGTACCGTAATATATATTTAGGTACCATATCTTTAAATAATTTAATATTATTGTAAAAATATTTAACGTGGCGAAAATTCGTGGCAAAAACCAGGTAGCTCCGGAGCTACCCTGTTCTTCCACGGAAAAAAAACAAGGCAACTCCAAATACGTTATATTTCCCATGCTGGTTGTTCGATTTGTCTCGTTCTTGTGCAGATAAACTCGTAATTTTTTCCTTTATCAAATTCAATTAAAACCTGATTTTGAAAAAAAAAAAATGGAGCTGCCTGCTTATTGCACGGACCCCTTTAAGTGTTATAATTATTCATATTATTATTATTGTTATTATTATTATTATTATTATTATTACTATCGCCGTCGTATTTTCCGATCCGTCGACGCCGATCCATAAATCTACGCGTGAGAGCGTTTATCGCACCACGCGAAACGGCGCGACGCGGTTTATTATGACGATTCGACGGGGTTGGATACAGCACCTTTCACCGCCGACGCGTGTGTATAATATTATATTATAATGTAGACGGCGACGTTATCGCGATGTCGGCCGAGTGCATTTCCGTGTCGAATATACGAGTCTGTTATGATGTACTCGTTGATCCGTACACGATATTGGCATTATTGTTATAGCTATACGTTACTATTATCTGCATTAGGTGTCTAGCTGCGTGCGTGCGCGTGCGTTATTATCAACTCGACGATTCAACCGGATTTATTGTGGGTATTATTATTATTATTATTATTATAATAATTATTATTATTTTTTCACTATACAATAATTTGAATAATTCGTTTAGGTATTTTTACAAAACGAAAAGAGTACAGACCGTCACGTGCGTTCTTATAGCGAATAGATGTTGCAGTCCACTAGGTATACGCGAACCAGTCTTGACTAATGTCTATACTGTCTACACCGACAAATATCACGTAGGATATAATGCTTTGCCTGGAATTTTACGAATTTCGCGGCTTTGCGGCCGCGAGTGAAAATAATTTCTATGATAAAAATAAGAAAAACCATCGCCGAAAGCAATTAATCGAGAAAGCGCTCGGCGCCCATTAATCAAAGAGCGTTAGGTTATTAATAGGGAACGGACCTTAATGCCATGAAAAATAAGAAAAATGTCCTTAAAGAATACGACTTGATGCCTTAAAAAAATGCTCTAAAAAACTTAAAATTTTTTTAAATCTATAAAAACACAATTTTGAATTTAAAACTTACGAAAAAACTCATTATTATGAAAAATGTATTTTATAAAAAAATATTTAAATACAATAAAACTTTCTCTTGTCTTCTCAAATTATCTTCTGCCCATCTTCTTTTTACCTTAAAAATAATTTTCAAAAAATTAGTTGGTATACAATTTAGATATTATGTATATTCGTTATACTTTTACCTTTTGTTTCATAGCACTATATAATCAAGTGCTGCTTAATATTTTCAAACATAAATCTTCGATGGTTATCGGCCATAATATATTACCATTAATTCTATAACAATAATAATAATAATAAGTTTATTTTGTCGTTTGACGTATAAGTCTGCGTTACTGTTGCCGTGATCGAGTACGTGGGTATTGGGTTTGCGCTTGTAAACGCGTTGAAAATATTTTTAAAAAAAATAAATATTCGGCCACGTGTGCGATTACGTGATTTTTATTTTTTTTTTTATTTAACATCCGCGTAGATAACGTTCGGTCGTCGTGCGGCCACCCACCACGAAACGGGGTGTCTGACGAGTCGTTACGTTTGCAAAATGTAATTTTTATACGCGATTCGGCGGCGGAGGACGGGCGCGGCGGACAAAGGCGTACGGCGAAAAAAAAAACGATCGTCACTCAAAACCTGCACCGCCAAAGACTTTCCCCCACGCGAGCGCGCGCTCGCGCATGTAAATTAATTAATTCCGCCGGCGGCGGCGACCCTACCGCGTGTTTACCATATATCACATAATAATGAAGCACGTATATAATGTATTGCGCACACCCTATACACGTACGGGGTGTCGCACGGAACCGTTGCTATCATTTGCAGCATTTTCCTTGACGAACGAATGTTTTTTGTGCATAAAGGTAATGAAATTCTAATATTTTATACGATTCACTTAAGCTCTTTAGCTACGATTTCAAATTTTCCTACTATACCTATTCATAAATATTTTATTAGAGAATTAAATTAAATTTGCAGATAGTCGTCATATTCAATTATTTTGATCAATTTTAGGATTTGTTGACTTTGTAAAAAAAACATTAGCTCAACGAAAATCGAAACCTTGAAACATAAACATTTTCAAAAAATTAACTCTGTTGAATTATCAAGCATACGACGTTTCAGTCGTTTTAAAATAAATGGTAATTTTTCACACGTTTTTTACAAAAAAAAAAAAAAAAAAAAAAAAACATTAAAATCGATAAAAAAAATAATTATTTCTAGCCCACCCTGTAATGTTATATACCGTGGGTGGCGACGACGACGATCGGTGTTTATCGCGGTCGACGAAACGGTAGGTATACATTACACACGACCCGCCACGCCACATGTCGTATGGGTACGCATTTTTTTTTTGTTTTTGTTTTTTGTTTTTTTTTTTTTTTTTTGTTCAAACACTGTCGTTTTGAACGCTCGCGTCCGCCGTCCGTCGCGTAACAATAATGTAATAGCAATTAAAACGAACGCGTTGCCAAACAATAGTTTTACGGAGCGTTATATTATATCCCGGCACACACTCGTATATTATCATGCCGCACGCCGCTTACACGGGGGGTGGTTTCCGCTCGGTATACGCACATCGAACGAGACGTGTGAGATACGCGTGCACGCCACGGTCCGTTTTCGCACACCCTGTACGTCGACAGATTCCCGGTGACCCGAGAGGTTTAACTGCGGTTTTTGACGACGCTACACGGTAGTATTATGGGTGATAAAATATTTGAAAAAAAAATAATAATAAAATTAAGCAAAAAACGTACGATAGCTATCGTAATACGGACGCGGGGGCGATGTAAACTCTTAAAAAACGGTCCGAAGCCGCTCTCGTTCGGGACGACCTTTACACGTTCACGCTTGAACGTATGAATAGACTAATCACGCTTGTGCGACTTTCACTTATACACACATAAGGTCACACGTTTTATGATCCGAATAACCGAGGAGTTTAGTAAAAAGGTTTTGTTTTTTTTTTCATTCAGACTGGGGGTCTAAAGTTTACTGAATATTATATTATTTATGAAAGTATCAATGGTGTTTTGCATCGAATCACAATAAAAATTAATACATAGCAATGAAGAAAAACAATTGATTTTGTAATGTTTAATGGGTTTTTACCATTTTTATAGACACAAAAAAATAAACTACGCTGCTATGTCGAAACAGTAAATATATTTTTGTTGATATAATTTTCCTAGGTCGCGTAAACTTATTTAATTTTTCTTGTTTTACGGCGTCCCCAGGCACATTCGTATATCGAAAGTTTTTTCATATCTCCGATATCGTAATACGGGACGCGAGAGCGATGTAAACTCCAAGACGGTCCGAGGTAGGTAAGTTACATTAGCACCACCAAATTTGAAAAACATAAAAAAAATTATTGAAAATATTGTTATTATATTTGTAATCATTTGTAATCGTAATTTTAGTATTTGGTACACTTACCCAACCCCTCGGCCTTTTTCCAGTTCGCCTACACGGCGGCCGCAGATCCGACCCAACCCCTCCGCGGAGTGGCCTGGCAAAAATTTACCCCGGACACGTACACGGGGTAATTAATACTCCGAGTCACGGTCGATCGGTCCGAGTTCCACTGCGGACAACAATAATTATTGTTATACGTATACAATACCTTTGGATTAATGTGTACACGCTCGATCAAAACGATCCCGGCGATTTTTTTTTCATTTCTCAGCGATACATCACGATCGGCGGCCCGTGTCTTTCACTCCGAGTAGACAAAAGTTTTCTTTTTGGAAAACCGCCACTGGCCCGCATTTTGCAGGGCTATAATATTATAATATTATTATTTCGTTTTATTGTTATGTTTATTTATTTTTTCAGAAATCCTTCCGTCGAAATAAATATTTCGTGAATCACGTTCCCATTTGGAAATGTTTCGTTCTGATTTCTAAGTAATTGATTTTGGAACGATGATGTTTATGATAAACAGCTCGTTTTTCGAACTTTTTTTTTACATACGGATTTTAATTCTTGATATTAAAACTTAAAAATTTAATATTATGATCATACTCGATAACTTTATTAACGATACTGAAAAATCTCAAAAAAAAGTTCATCCGGATATTTTATTTTCAAGTGTTTAATTAGAATTTTCGTGGAATGTTTTCGCATTAAATTCCTATACTTTAAACGTTCGGTTGGAAATAAAGTGGCGGAGCCAGTCTTAATGAAACGCGGCATGTAGATACGAAAAATAATTTAAAAATCTTCGGATATTTCTACCGATTTCGATTACGAAAAACCTACCAATAATGTGTTTAAAAACGATGAAATATGTAAAACATACTTTATGTTGTAGCTTTGCTCGGGATTGTTTTAACAACAACAAAAAAAAAAAAAAAAAAATAATAATAATAACGATTTATCGTTTCTTTAAAATTCTTTACACCCGTCGCCGTTATTTGATCCGAAAAACGAAGAAATGAAGGATCAACATCCTCTACCGCTAACTAATAAACTTGTATTATTATTATTATTGTTATTGTTTTAATTTTAAAAATGAGTTTGTCCGCTCAGCCCCTGTTTTTCTGAGCCATGTCTCACGGAATTACACGAGCCTATAAATCAGTATGGATTTATCCGATACAAAGACCGTCATGACTATTCCGTTGAAACGTCATACAAATCGCAAGCACCACTCACTACTATAATCATGTCGGTCATGTGTGTTTTTTAATTAAAACCGCCGTTTCGGAATCAACGATAAATTATTATCATGTATAACAATGACCGCGTTTACGACGATAGGACAATAACATGTGCACTTGGTGCGTTATAATAATACAATCAAACGATTTTTACTTTAGTTTCGCGGACCACTAATTTTTAAAAAAAATATTTGAGGCCCATCCATATAATATCCCTATATTAGTTTTCATAAAATTATAATATATATTATCGTATATACATGTATGCATAGTTATTAGGAGTAAAAAATTAAGAAAATTAAAAAAAAAAACAATTATTTAAAAAAAAACTCAATTCAACTTTATCACAAGATAAACAATTTAATGTGATTTTTGACATTTCTTGTTCTTCACGAGAAAGTCAATATCTGGATTAAAGCTTGTTAGTTTTAGTCTAAAATCTCTCTCAACATTCAGTTTATTCCTATATTTGTTTTTGAAATAAATTAAAGTAGAAAAAGCACGTTCTCATAGTTAAATCTTCGAAAAACCCGTCGAGTTTCTGAGTGTAATTTTAGCGATTGCTGGATGGTTTTTCCGAACATTTAACCAGAATGGCACTTATTGTGTACTTTTAAAATACGATTTTAAAGTCTGATCACATGACACTTCAATTAACGAATCTTCTTCACTAGCTGATGTTTTCAATTAATTTAATTTAATTTAATTTGATTTCACAAATAAGAACGAAAAAATAAATTATAATATAATTTTAAATATACGTAATATTTAATATTATACCAATGGCTCGCGGCGCAGTACTATGATGCTCGCGGCCCATGGGTTGGGAACCACTGACCTAGACAGAGGACCAGACGAAAGAGTCGAATGGAGAATGTGTGTGTGTGGGGGGGGGAGGAGGGGGGAATATAATTATACTTGTATATCGAAGTGGCGCGAACGAACTTAACCAAGAGTCGTAATTACGCTCTCGCGCATTTCAATCAAGTCGATATATTAATGCATATTAAAAGGCACGTATAGAAGCGGCTAAGTAATCGTATGACAACAATAGTAGGTAGTGGTAGAAAATAAAAACGCGCAAATGAAAAATTAAAAATACACACACACAAACGTACAAATAATATTAATTCAACGAATAAATTATAATAAAGCTCATCGTTCGTGTACACACGCTCGATTATACATAATATAGGTAGGTATATATATATTTGTGTATTTATATGAATGCGTCCCCCCTTTAACGCAGTTATAATTATTACGCGTTTATACGGTAAACGAACGGGCTCGGGACTCGAGTGGCAATTTCGTCGTTTCCCCTGTGCCGCACTAAGGGTTTCTGAAACAATAATACACGTCGCAGATACACGAAGGCCGTACGTACACGCGCGCCCTCCCCGTCCGCCGCCGTCACTATAGTCACTCGTGTTTGACGATGTCTCTTATCCTCCGTGGCGGCACACGCACCCCCATCCCCGCAAAGAATCCGCGATACGCACGGCGATCCCTCCCCGCGTCGTCGGCAAATCGTTTTATTAGGCGGCGTTCGCAAAGTGAATTACACGCGGGCGGGCGGCTGCAGTCGTCGTCGACGTAGGTATGTCGGTGTACACACAAAAGGCACGGATACGTTTTTAATTGAACAGTCGGGGCAAAACAAACAAACACACAATTTCTTGGATGTTTTCCCCGGGCGCGTAGCGGTGGCGGTACTAGTGGTGGCGGTAGTGGAGGTGGCGGTGGCGGTAGTGGAGGTGGCGGTGGCGGTAGTGGAGGCGGCGGCGGCGGCGGCGGCCGTGTATAGTAGTCGTCTCTGGCACTGACATCTCATTTAATGCCTCCAGGTAAAATCGTTAAGAAACAAAAACGTCAATCTAGAAAATAACGGGAGCCAGGAGAAGGGCAAAAACGGGGTAGGGGGGGAAATACAAAGGAGAAAAAACGAAAACACACACACAAAAAAAAAAAAAAATAGCTTAAAAAAAATTCGTTTCGTTATTTGTTTTATTTTCGCTCGATTTTCAGGTACACACACACACACACACACACACACACAATAATAATAGTAATGTACTGCACTCGTTGTTTATATAATATTCGTTATTCGTTTGTTCTGCCGTGCCCGCGGGAACAGCGTGCGCGTCCTCGCCACGCCGTCGTCGTCGTCGTCGTCGTCGCGACCGGAGGAGACACCTTAAACGCGAGTGCACCAGAGACGGACACGAGCAATAAGGGAGCAAGAGGAAAAATGAAAAAATGAAAAAAAAAAAAAACGTCTACGCGTCCCAGGCGTATACGCCTGAAAATGGTCAAATGACCGACACACGTGTTTATTGAAAACTAATGTACCGGACTTGATTCGAGCGAAAAATAAGCCATCCTCCCCCGGCCCCGGTGTCGACAAAGACCCGCGAAAAATCTGTCGTTACCACAAATCGTATTATATCGAACGACACTCGCAACGTCCACAAGTCGTAAATCATATATTTATATAATAATATAACACGATAACACATTATACCATATATATGGTATCATGTTATATTCCCATTATAAATTATTGGTATTCGTCGGTGCATCTGATGTGTTTTAATTTCCAAGTGTACGTTTCATTACGGCCATTAAACGTCGTACATTAATCTCGTCTAATAGCGTTAACAATTATGATATTGTTATTATCGTCGTCGTCGTCTCTATTATTATTATTATTATTATTATTATTATTATTATTATTTACAGAAGCTTTGCAGAACACGCGTCATGGGGGCACCGCGGTCATCGGTAATAATAATAATAATAATAATTTTGTTAAATCGCTCGTACGTTGTATACCTACTACTGCGTGCGTACAGATTTTAATTACGTTTCCGTCCTGTCCACGACACACCTCGTACACCTAAATGAGTTCTTATCGCCGTTTTGTTTTCGCGTTTTTCGTTTTCCAACTCTCTTAAACGCACGGAAAAATATGTCATCGATAATAAAATCGTGGCCAAGCACAGCCGCCTGACCGGTATTCGCGCGCAAATGTTTATCGTAGGAAATACTATTACTACTTACAGATGGTGTACGCTGTGTTTGTGTCTTTTTACAATCACTAAAAAAAAAAAATTAAAAATTAAAATTAAAAAAAAAAAACGATTGGGTGAAAATTCATAATTGAGTTAGGTTAGCAAATGAAGATTTTCTAAATGCTCAAGACATATTTGTACATGAGGGTGTAATCCAGGGGTGGCCAAACCAAGGCTTTTGCGGCTCGCATCTTATCGTAACATTTTTACACAAAAATTTTTTTAATATGAATTTATGTATTTGAAAAAGCATAATATTTTATTAAATTATAGTGTATAGAAAAAAATTACCAAAAATAAAGTGTTCTTGATATCATTTTTCATTATTGATTATTTTCTTATTTGTTGCGTGTTTATTTTGCTTGTATGTTTTTTTTTTAAATCAGGGCTATATGTTGTTATCGTTGTCCTCAACAATTCCGTTAGATGATCATCCGTTAATGTTTAGATTTCATCATTTTCATGGTTAAGTATAAACACTCGCAAGAATATGTTGTTCCGAAAATCGATATTAATTTCTGAGCGCCAAGAGTAATTATTGGATATTTAATAACAGACACATATTTCCAAAATTCCAACAAAGAATGATAACTGTAATTGAACTGCTTCAGTCCTTTATCTTACAATTATTCCAAGAGTTTGATCCTTCACATTTTATTTAATTTGAAACCGTATCTTATTTATAATATCATATATATATGACTTTTTTTTTTTTTTTACATTTTGGCTCTTCCATATTTGTTAATATATTTGGTGATTCACGAGTCTCTTCTCGCTGGCCGCCCCTAGTGTAATCTATATATGTACAGCGAGACCTCTCTTAACGTATACCTCTAAATAGGGGACACCTCTAAATAGCGGACGTTTTTATGGAGACGGAGACATATTCAGCTCTTTTATATTTCCCTCTGAATAACGGACAATATTTCGGTGACCGAGAGTGTCCGGTATTCAGAGGTTTCACTGTGTACATTCTTAAATATTTGGAAAAAGGAAAATGAAAACGAGGAGTGTTCTATGTTGTCAGTGTGGTGAAAAGAAACTTCGAAATGTATTTGTGAAAGGAGCGTAATATAGGACAATCAGTCGAATTCGTTAGAACTTAAGAAAGGAATGATAAACGAGCACTACAAATTATGTCGGCGTCCATCATATAATTATACGTCATCATAGCGGCGCATACAGTGTTTTATTTCCGGGAGGATTTAGAATCGAAACACATTTGATTAAGCACGATTTTAATTTCTGAATATTGTAACGTGTCGAGAAACGAAAATTCCGGGTAACCCTCCTCAACCCCTAAATGACGCCACTTCGTCATAATGTTTTTCGTGCGTATACTCGTACGTGTGTGTAAACATATTATATACATGCATATTATTATTGTGAAATACTCGAAGCGAACGATAATCCTCGTCCGCACGTGCTCGTGTGTGAATAGGAATCGTCGTGCAGGAACAATAGGCGATAAACGATACGAGGGCGGTTCGGAATTTTCCCCCAAAAACGCACGTATATATACCGTGCACGGTATTCGACGGAATTAAATAAAAATAATTACGACCATAGTTAGTGATAGGCGAAATATTATTCGCCACGACTGCATAGTGGTGCGTGGAACGTACGATGTTTTACTATTTTTTCGAAAACAACGAGTCCGTGCTCGCAGTCGAACGCGTATTGTATTGCATATAAACTAGTGCTGAGCATGTAATCCGGATCAATCCGAATCCGGATTGGTTATCCGGATCCATCCGGATTGAAATAAATTCTTTAATTCGTTTAAACCGGATTTAGGTAATCCGGATACATTCGGATCGACAATCCGGATACATTCGGATCGGCAATCCGGATCCAACCGGATCGACAATTCGGATTGACAATCCGGTTTAATAATCCGGATCGACAATTTGGATTGATAATCATATTTTTCATGAAACCATTATTTTTCGAAAATTGAGTAAAGTATGTATGATACTATAATTCCTTTATATTTTAAATAATTAAAATTTCGAATCTCTGATCAATATTGGTGAATTAAAACCGAAATCCGAAACGACGGATTAAAACCGAATCCGGATAAAACGGATTGCATCCGAAATCCGGACTAAACGGATTGAATCCAAATCCGGATTGCATAATACTAATCCGGATTACGGATTAGTCAATGAGCTGCTCAGCACTAATATAAACCAACTTGATATTATCTAAATAAAGATAAGATACCATTATATTATTTATTATTGTATAACACTATATAACACTATACCGCTAATTAAATTTTATGGCTGGAGATATTATTAAAGTATAATCTCATCTATGCGACTGTCGGGTTAAGACTATAGTTGAAATAGTTGTATAAATGAGTAAATTCAACAAAATTGCAATAAAATTGAAAAAATTTCGAAAATTTAAAAAAATTGCACTTAAAACCTTTAGACTTGAATTCGTACTTACATTAGACGTATGTGGAACTTACTTAACTATAAATTGAAAAAGTTACAAATGCAACAATATCCGTGCCCTAAGGCTCGTATACGAATAGATTTATAACATGATGTTAACACTTTTTAAACACACGTTTGTTCATGAATGCATATTGTTGTGATTAATAGACGTGATATAAAGTTACAAATAGTTACGAAAAATTCCCAGGGACTCTTTTGCCGCACCCTCGCATCCACCCGCGATTAACGCATTATTAATATAAACCGTGAATTCGCGTAAAAAGACCGAGGAATAATTAAAATGTGTTCTTTAAAACGCGCACGTTCGTAATTCGCAGTGTTGTTATACTGCAGCCGTTGTAGTCGATGTTATAATAATTTACGGACCTATCGCGGCATCCTTGTTATTCGTGCTTGGTTTTACGGTCTTTGTGTGTGTGTGTGTGTGTGTGTGTGTGTGTGTGTGTGTGTGTGTGTGTGTATGTAGCCGATCATTATTAAAAACCTATAACGTATTACACGCTTTTGTTTTTATTTGATTTTTATTCCGTGAACGTTTCGCGGATAAATGTTAATTAAAAGAATAAATAAAAATCGAAAAAAAAGACAAAGTACCCTTGTGGATTCCGTCGAAAACGAAACAGAAACACACAACAACGCAGGCGGTTCGAATAGCGAAAAAAATACACTTTTTTTGGAAAAGCTGTTTCCGCATATTTCACTATCGTAAAATATATCATAATATTATGTACTCTGTCACATTGTCGGTATGAACAGCTCACACACACGATTTTACACGTCATGGTATAATGTGCAATGCACTCTTTTGTAAGTGTGCGTATGTGTGTAAGTGTGTACAGTGGCGTATTTTTAAATTTTTCCTGGGGGGGGGTCCAAAAAATATTTTTTTATATTCTGAGTAACCCTCTTCACCATTATCGCTGAATTACAAACTATAACATAATATAAAATAAAAATGTATCGTAATAAGTCATTTTTGACTTTTAAATGCAATTTAATAGTATATTTTGTATTTGAGTCTGGAATCTTGTAAATGTATTTGTTATTTTATTAAAAAGTACATTTCATTTCAGACATAAATTTGATTTTGTTTTCTTCTGGGGGGGATCGAGACTCGGGGATCCCCCCCGTAAATACGCCACTGAGTGTTTATGTGTGTGTGTGTGTGTGTGTGTGTGTGTGTGTGTGTGTGTGTGTTGGACGTAAGTACCGAGGCGGTGAAAACGCAAACTCCATTGTAATAGCGTTGCAGACTACGAGAGCCTGTGACGACCGTACGCGACGAATTCTCGCGGGACACCCTGCACAAGAGTTACAATGTTATTCGATCGAACGCAAGTATTCGCATCATACGTATAATTCGATTGAGTGGTCCGCGTGAACGTAAATAGATTATAACGTCTGCCCCCACCCGTGCGTGAAATAGAATGACGCGTGATCGGTTTATAATACGACGGGTGCGGAGTATTACTGTACAGTGATAAATAGACGTCGTAGTTATTATTCATCACAGCACGGACGTACGGATCGCGATCGAGTAAATCGAGCGATCGAGGAAGATATTTTGAAGATCTATCGAATCGGGCATAATGTCAACAGATCCGTATCGTAAGACCCCCAGTACGTTCGAATCGCGCAGCACAGACAACACGATTTGCACCCGCTCCGAAAAAAAACGGTTTGTTTTTCTAACGACATAATATTATGAGTTGCTTCTTTTGAGTTTCGAGTATGCGGAAAATTTTTAATTCGATCTAAGAGGCTTTATAAATACGCAAAGATGCCAACCCCGTTATGAAAATCTATACGACCCGGATTTAAAAACGAGTGATCACGATATTTTATCATGTTGAACAGTTATAGTGAACTATAATACCTACTACATAAACGATCATGTCTGTATCAATGATTATTGTGATGCGCCGATACCAAAAACGTGCGCGTCAAACGGATATTTCGCAATGACTGCGTTTATTTGATCCGGTCGAGAAGCTGATAAAATATTTGTTACGAATTTAAAAACAGTAAACTTTGGGTGCATTGTGTTGTGTCCTTCAAAAAGTTTTTAAGTTTAAACAATTATCGTTATTATTATTCAGCTTTTGAAATTAATTTCTAACGACAATTACCGCTTGCAAATTCAATAATTAATAATTTGTCTATCTAATACTATGGTCAAAACTTATGTAAAAATTTAAAAGACACCTTAAATGAATTAATTAAACAATTCGATTTTTTTTTCGGCTTTATTCGTATCGTTTGCTTGCGATTCGGGTGCACCGGATACAACAAGACGCCGCAAAATATAAGATTAATTTTAACAATGAGTCGTTTAAAATCAACTTATAATTAATATAAAATTAATGACATTTTTAAATAAAAAAGAAACATTTTTCATCATAAATACCAATTTGGTGTGAGTAAAAATGAATATTTAAAAAAAATTTCTATAACATATAATTCTAAAAGGAGTGTTTAATACATTTTTAAAGCGAAATTTTTGAAATGTAATTGTTACAAATAAACATTTTTGGCCACTTTTTTTCAATTTCAGACCACTGTGCGCCGAGTCCATTCGCGTTCACCTCGTAAAGGAGCACCGCTCGTGATTCGGACTGCGGCGTCTGCACGAAACGGTTATCAAGGCAATATACCGTTTTTCTCGTTTTTTTTTTTTCTTAAGTTTTACACGCATCGTTCTGCACACACCCCACGATTCTTCTGCTCAGTAAACCACTCCGTTTTAAAACGACGCGTTTTCCGGTGCAATTATTTACCGGTTACCAGTCGTTGTTAGTAATGATAATATTGTAATAATAAAGACACTCGACTCCACCCCCCCCACCCCCCCGGTTCAGTAGTTTTATTTTTTATTTTTTCGTCAATTCGGTTGTTTAATTAATTAAAAATAAGAGAAAAAAAATGCATGTTAATATTAACGCACGAGCAACAAGAGGAGAAGATGGAGGAGGAGGAGGAGGAGGAGGAGGAGTGGAAAAAACATACATTTTAATTACGGTCCCGGGGACATATGAAATAAATGAAAACTACACTTTGATGTCGTCCTGTCTCCTGCAGGAGGACTCGGGCAAAAGGGATTTGTCGCACTTGTATTTAAATGGGTTTAACGGGCGGGCGGCTTGAATTTACAATTACGCGCGTACATACATAGTGATCACAATGCGCGCACATTGTGTTACGTACGCCTCTGTTCGGAGTCCGCGCGTATGCTCGCCAGCGCGTTTGCGTGCGGTTCAAAGCGTTATCAGAATGAGATGTAAAATTGCATGTCGGCTTCCTAATCTTTATTTTTTATTTTTTTATTCTTTCGCATTATGTATTTCCAAAGGATTATGATGGGTGGAAAAAAAAATGAGAAAAAAACCCACCCCCGTATCCTTTGAATTCGTTCTTAATGCCCACTTATTTTATACGTATTACATACAATGGTTAAATGGTATAAATGTATTTTATTCTTTTGTTTCAATAAAAATCAGAACACACACACACACACACACACACACACAGGATTTCACGTATATACATATATTATATTATAATAAAGACTTCGAGCGAAGAATTTATTGCGATAAGTTTTTATAATACCGTCTGTCTAAGTCGTGTACCATTTGCCGTGTGACCCCCGTGCAAATACCAACCCGTCGCCAGACGACCAAACTAATTTAATGGGGAATCATTTTTTTTTTTTTTATTCGTTTTTTTTCTACTCTCGTTTGGAACCGTATGTTTTATCTTTCTATCGAACAATACGACGGCTGAAACGTCCGTGTCTCATAACTATACGCGCGTGTGCTCGTACTTTTCGCTAGACCGTTTTACGACTGCCGTGATGTCCTCGTAAAATATCCGTATTACGCATGCGCGCGTTAGCCAAAAATTGGCTGCGTACGAGTTGATTCCCGGGTACCTGTTTACCTGCACCGACACCGTTGAGTTGATTCCCGGGTCATTAGAGGGTACGTACGAGTTGATTCCCTATTGTTGTATATCAATTATGAATAGATTGCACGAGTAAAGAGTTTACGATCGTAAAGTTCAGAAAACGAGACCGGTAATTTTTTGAAATTATTTTTTGGCCTACCTTTTTTAAGGCCAATAGAAGTTATTGATTGCTTTACAGACGAGTTGATGGCAATTCGACCAACAGGAGACGAAAGAATTGAAGAGTTTATGTACTACGTATTTGACAATTATATTTCTCCAGAAGCTAGTTTTCCACCAAGTATATGGGCTCAATTCTCAACTACTTTAAATAGAACTACGAATAGTTGTGAGAGTTTTCACTCTAAGCTCAACAGTTGTTTCTATAGTGGGCACCCAAATATTTTTTTATTTATAAATGAGCTGTTAGAAGTACAATCTGAAATTTATATTAAATGCAGAAGTAATGGAACTAAAAAATCTAAAAAACATCAAGAAAAACAAATTTTTTTAAGAGAAGAGATGTCACGGTATACTGGTAATCTCATTACCAGATACCAATTTATAAAAACAATGTGTTACAAATTTTTACCAAATTAATAATTTTTTTTATATTTTTTACCTAGTTACTACTAAAAAAACAACATTTTTCAGAAACTTGTCAGCCAACCTCCTCGTGGTGTTTCTTGGGTTATGCTAATAGGCTGAATATCTTACTATATATTGAATCTCGTACGTACCTCTTAATGCCCCGGGAATCAACTCGTACGTACCACATAAGGACCCGGGAATCAACTAATACATGAAAAAGGTCTCGGGAATCAACTCACCTATACCGGAAAAATTTATGTACTTATAGATCAGGGGTGGCCACTAATCTTAACTTTGGGAGCCGCAAATTTATAAAGTTAATTCGAGGCGAGCCACTTTGTAAAGTAATGTTTATAAAACTAACGTTTTTCATTTTAAATCAAATGATGGAACATTTATATTTTATACTACAAAAAATATTATAGTTATTGAATATTGACATTGTTAGGTACGTTATTATCTCACGGTTCAAATGAAATTATATATTTATTAATGTTAGTCTAAGTTTGGTTCAAGAGCCGCACGAAACTGATTTAAGAGCCACATGCGGCTCGCGAGCCTCGTTGTGGCCAGCCCTGTTATAGATACTTGATTAAAATGACGGTTTGTTTTTCTCCACGCCGCTTTGCCGAACCCGCTCTCGGATTTGTGAAATATATATTTTTTTTTTATAAACAACACACATTTTTGGCTTCCCATCACTGTTCCCTCGGTCGAGTTTTGAGTACGAGGAGAAATCGCTACATTCATTACCAGTTACTCAAAAAGATATATATTTTTTTTAATATTACCATTTAATACGCTCTTGAAACGTGCCCTCCTGGGATCTTGTCCAGTAGATCAACGATATCGTGAAAAACCGATCTCTCAAGTCCGTCCACTGTTACGTGTAACGTAAAAGGTCTCCGATCGATAGTTATCAAGATAATATTAAACTTTTTGAAAACGCGAATTTCGTAAATACAATAATTATTGTTCATATGATTTTACGTTAGGTTATCAAGATTTAGACGGTGATTTTGATTAATCTTTACTTGAAATCATGTACGTGATTGAAAAATATTATTCTGAACATGTAAACGTAATAATTTGCCATAATTAAATCTCTATGCATTTAATGCAACGTGTGATTATAAAAATCATGGTATAAATGAAATTTTGATCGGCCATTTAATTAGTTGTGATGTACAATAATATGCGATAAAATGATGCGAAATGCAATTGTGTTGTTAGATTTTTCACAAATTTCAAAAAATCGTAGAAAACATCACGGATTGACCTTCACTACAGATTTAAGCATAAATATTTTTCTAAAAATTTTTTTTCACAAATTTTCTATGTCAAACTTTTTACCAAACGGTACAGTAAAATTAAAACATTTTTTCTCGAGTTCTAAAAATAAAAAAAAACATGTTTAGACGAGATTTTGTTATAGCTTATGACTCGAGTAATTATTATTATTATTTTTTTTTTTTTGAGTTAAAAATTATGAATATGAAAAATGGATTGCATTTGCGAATAAATATGACTCACCCCGTATCGGTGTATTGTTCTTCATTACATAATTTTATATCTTTTATACGTCGACCACTGCGACGTGTCGTGTATACGCGGTTTAGTGTTGTTGGCTTTAGACTCCGAACGCGATGCGCAGTCAACGGGAACGGGCGCGGAGAGAGAGAGATAAAATGAATTCATTCAAATATTGATACCTACATTTATATATTATACTAAAATACGTGTATATCAATCGACTCGTCCGCAACAGACCGTTTTCATTTGACCTTTGACTTTATGCGACCGCCGACATTTAATATTGACACAACGCAGTGGCGACAGATCCCCCCCTTCTTTCGTCGGTACCACAACCACGTTATATATATATAAGTATTTACAAATATATATACAATAATAATATAATACGTGCATTCGAATTAACGGTGTCCCGGGCACGATTATTTATTTTTCTCCTCGTGGAAAGTAAAAATAATTTCTCTCGATTTGTGAATACTTTTTAAACATTTTACGCTTTTTATTTTTGAATCGTAAAGGAATACAAAGCGATGACATATTATTATAATCTTCAGTATCAATAGGCGTACGGTGAACAGGCCATAAATATAACAGGAGAAATTGTTAACGGAAGCATGCGTAGAAAAATGTTTGAAGTAGAGGTGGATGCAATGCCGTCCTAACCATCATTATCGCCCTGAGGTAACAATTTTTGACGCCCTCCTTCTCCTCTAAAAAATATGAAACCTCATTCCATAAATATGTTAAATACATATTAATTAAAGGTTCCCCTGCAATTAAATATTATTGTTATTTTATATATGTATTCAAAATATATATTTCAAAAAAGTCATCGAATTTATTTTGTTTTGATGACTTTTTTGAAATTGACACCGATTTAATTATTATGGCTACATTATAGAAAAAATTACTATTTTTTCGAAACAATACGTAGTTTCAGTTTTAGTTCACGTATAAATCATGCCTATCTAGACTATACAGTACCTATCTCTATCCTTTAGTAATATTGATGTTTATAATACATTGCTGTAGGTATGTAACACTAGTCTTACTCATTGTTTATATAATTTTATATTTAATAGCATTCAAACAATTTGATATATACTCGTCTTTGATATTACAGTAGGTATAAAAAATGAATTGTAATATGAAATACCAATTTTTTTTTTTTAATTTAAATTTGATTTCATTAACTTTTATGACTCATTGACACCCCTTAAATTCATAGTACTTTGAACGCCCTGGGGCACTTGTCCCGTTTGCCCCTCCCTTGAGACGGCTAGGGGTGGAAGCATATTTTGAAGACCTTTTATTTTATTATACGTAAGGTTTCTTAAAGCAGATGGTTCCACGATTCGAGCTTGGAATGTTGCCACGTATGGCGAAACCCCAACGCTGACCAAAATTTTCAATTTAATTGGTTGTGAGTATACACGATATAGTCCCTGTATAATACATAATACACACACACACACACACACACACGCACACGAGCGTTATATTATATTATCATTTTTGTCAATGAAATAATTTTCAAGAAATCGAATTGAACACAATTTTAGTTTATGTCGTGCAAATATTTGAAAAATCAAAGGCGAAACGGTCACGGTTTTCATTCGTGGAGCTCGCGTGATTCTCGATCGAAACCACGAGGGTCCGTGAAAACTCTTTGAGAACCTGACCTATATTTCGTACGTTTGTTACGCGGTATTCTGTATTTCACCGTGATAATATTATAACTGGAACATTTTTAATTAATTAATTTTACGGAGACTCCTTTATTAGACTCCGCCGGAGGGACGGCGAAACGTGTAGGTATACGCGAACAAAACACGAATATCATACGTCTGAAATCGTACGTCATCCAGATGATCCGGAACCTCGCGTAGGAGGGGTATGCATTCCGCGAAACCCCTCGGAAACGTATCGTTTGATTTTGATTTTATTTTTTTTTTCCAAGACGGTCTGCAGTGAATATTTATTGTCGGCTCACCAAAAAAGAACGGCATACCCGTACTTTGGCGTAGACGTTTTTAGACCATCTTTCTCGGATTTTTCAACGGGTTTCCTCTCGCGCGCACGCAGTGAAACCGGCTACTAAATAATAATAGTGGGGGAAAAAAACGATTTTTTTTTTATTTATCACCGGGAAAAAATATCATACGTGAACGGTTTCGTGACGATTTAACTTATAACTTTAACAATATAACTTCTTAACCCGTAATTGGTTTAGTGCGGTCTCACAGACCGCTGTTGTTTTTAGTTTTTAATTGGCATTAAAATAATAACCATGGTTATGGAGGTTTTTTTTTTTTTTTTTTTTTTTTAATTTAATTTGCTTTTTATTTAAAAAAATAATTACAGCAAAGCGATTACAATATAAAATTATGAACTAATTATAAACTTCAAATAAGAAAGCCAGCAGTATGAATGAATTGGATAAGAGAACGGATGATTGGAATGAATCGAGAGTTGAGGAGAAGATTAGAATCTGGAGAGATATAGCCAAAAGAAGAAAGGAAAGAAAGAAGGAGTAGTCTACTGGAAATGAGAGAAGGGCAATTGAAAAGAATATGATCAAAATCGCATAACGATTCGTCTAGGTGTAGTGTACAGAGAGGGGAAGAGTTTAAATTGAGTTTATAGGAATGGTGAGGAAGTAAGCTATGACCGATTCGAAGTCGAGTGTAGGATATGATTAGGTGCCTAGAAATCTCAAGGTCTTTGAACCATGGATGTTTGGGAATAAAGGAAACTATATGTCTATGCCATGCAGCATAGTTAGGTGGTAGAGAGTCCCATTTAGTTTGCCAGGCATTGCGCAATAGTTTACGGTGAATCGGAAGAAGGTCTGAAGCAGGAGTTTTATAAGGAGAAAAATTGGTGAGGGATTTGGTTGAGAACGCTAGGTGGTCGGCACGCTCATTACCGGCTATACCAACATGACTAGGGATCCAGAAAAACTTAACTGTTTTATCAGCAAGACTAAGACGATATACTAGGGATTTAATGATGAGAACAAGAGGAGACAGGGAAGATAAGAACGAATCAGAGGATATAGCAAGAAGACATGATTGGGAGTCGGATAAGATAAGAAAAGAACTGTATTCTAATGTGAAGGTGAATTGCAGAGCGCTAATTATAGCATAACATTCAGCAGAGAAAGATGATGTCTGAGGATATAGTTTATCAGCAAAAGATATATTGAGTGAGGGGATGAAGAATGAGAAGCCGGCAGAGTTAGGAGAAACAGAGCCATCGGTAAAAATTTGAACAGAGCTGGGAAAATTATATGAAATATATTCATTAAACAAAGAATCGACCAGGGATTGAGGAAGACGCGGTAGTTCTTTTGGGGAATAGCAAAGGAAGTTCGGAGAAACAGTTACTTCAGGAAAGAACGAGAGTGCAGCGTAAGGCGTATCATAAATTTGTAGCCGGAGGCTGGGGCGATAAACAAATGGTGAAAAAGCAGAGAATGAGAAGGCGACAGAAGCAAGGATAGGGAGTGTTTTAGCAACGTACGACCAAGAAGACTTAATGGAAACAAACATTTGGAAAAGCGACTGATTAGAAGAAGATAACGCTTTTAGTAAAAATTTACCAGCCAGGCGACGACTTCTAAGTTCTATAGGGGGGCAGGCACATTCAACCTCAAGACTTGCTAAAGGAGAAGAACTTAGGGCACCCACAGTGGTGCGGAGGCATGATAACAGAATGGAGTTAAGCTTTTTCCTATGTGAGTGAGAAGCGGCTGAATAAAGAAACGAACCGTAATCAGCTTTGGATCTGATCACTGCGTTAAATATTTTTAGAAGGCATGCGGGGTGTGAGCCCCAGTGAGTGCCGGCTGTGGCACGGAGAAAATTAGACCATCGAGAGATTAAACCTATTAAATATTGGTAGTGTGGAACCCATCTAAGTTTGGAATCGAGTTTAAGGCCTAGGTAGGTGACAGTTGACGATGGCTGAATAACTTGATTATTGAGAATCATATTAGGATGCGCTAAAATTTGTCTACGAGTAAAAATCATAAAGTGGCTCTTCTCGGGAGCGATTGTAAAGAAAGCTGTGGTTAAGGAGATGGAAAGTTGTTTTAAGGCATTGTTTAAAGTAAAGGCGGATAATTCGAGAGATTTATTTGAGGAAAAAAGCACAATGTCATCAGCATACAATAGTACCTGGTAGTCCGGCGAGTCTAAGGATAAGCAGATTGGTAACATGTAAATGTTAAAAAGCAGTGGGCTGAGGCAGCTACCTTGAGGAAGACCTCTATATGTAGATCTATTTGAAATTATACCCGAAGGCGAGGAAAATTCGAGAAATCGTTGAAAAAAAAGTGAAGAAATAAAATTGCAAACAGAATAAGGGATTTGTAGAGAAGCAAGGCAAGAGATGAGGGTCGGAATGTGTACGGAATCAAAAGCGCCTTTAATATCTACAAAAGCTGCACATAAGTATTCTTTATTACAGAATGCTTTATAGACTGGGCCAACAAGGGATGACAAGCACTCCATGGTACCCAGGCCACGCCGGAAACCAAATAAATTGTTTGGAATGAGATTATTTTTTTCTAAAAACCAGTCCAGACGAATTTTAATAATGTATTCTACCGTTTTACACAATGCAGAAGATAAGGCGATTGGTCGAAATGCGGTGGGAGAAGTATTGGGTTTAGGGATGGGTATAATATGATATTGTTTCCAAGAGTGTGGGATTAGGCCTGAGATCCAGATGTCGTTAAGAATACGTAATAGATAATCGGTTGCTTTGTTGGAGATGTTTTGGAGTAAAATTACAGAGATACCATCTAAACCCGAAGCTATTGAGGACCTGGAAGATATAGCTGAAGAGAGTTCTTTAGAGCTGAAAGGTGCGGAAAGCATATGTGAACCAGGATCGATATTGCTTAAGGTTGGAAGGGAAGATGGACATGATTCTTGTATGGAGGGAACGTACGGAGGAGCAACTTTGTCACAAAAAGTTGGAAACCATTCCTCGTTGTAGGAGGGATTGGTCGGGTTCACACACTTTTTGAATTTTTTGGCAGTGGTCCATAAGCTTTGGATTGGAGTTGAGTGGTTGAGGGTAGAACAGAAATTATGCCAGGAGTTTTTTTTTGCTAATTTAAGAGCTCGTTTAGTCTTTGCACTAACTTTTTGGTAGGAGAGAAAGTCCCGTGATGAACCCGAGGTTCTGTACTTTTTAAAAGCAGCAGATCGTTGTTTTACTGCTTCGGAACATGTGGAGTTCCACCAAATGGGGGAGGTTGTTGGGTATTTTGTTGAAATGCGTTTAGTTGGGATAGCAATGTTAGCAGCGGTATTCAAAATGTGCACAAAATTATCATAATTATCTAGTGGGGAGTTCGAAAAGACAAAAGGATTAATAAGTGAGTCAAGATGTGAAGAAAATAAAGACCAATCAGCCTTTGAGTAGTTAAATTTTGGAGGTGTGGTGTCGAAATTTGATGCAGCTCGGGGAAGTGTCGAAGGAACATGGTGTTCGATTACCAATGGAAAGTGGTCGCTACCATGAGGCTCTTCGAGGGGGTGCCAGGAGAGTGACCAATATAGGGAATTGGTAGTGATGGTTATATCGACTGCGGTATTATCAAAAGGGGGGCGATTAACGCGTGTGGCAGCCCCGGTGTTAAGGCAATATAGATTTAAGTTGCTAAGAGAAGTATGAATGATATCGCCGCGATGGTTTAGGCTATTATTATTGTCCCAGGTCGGATGATGGCCGTTTACATCTCCACCTAGGATGGAGTTGGTGCCGATAAGTTGAAATATGTTATTGAGTAAGGCCGTGGAAGGGTTGGAAGAAGGAGGAATATATAGGGACCATAAAAACAGGGAGTTATTGGAATTAATGAATGCCTCAATACCGACTAGGTCGATAGATTGGCAGAGTAGATTATTCTTAAGGAGGTTATCGATTGGAAGTGTTTTGATATGGATGGATTGGTGGGCAGCGATAGCGACGCCACCATAGCCGTCGAACCGATCTGAGCGTACAATGTTGAAGTGTGGTAAAGAATAATTTTGACCTGGCCGGAGCCAGGTTTCAGATAGAAGTGCAAACGAGCATTCTTCTGAGTGGAGAACCGAGGCGAGGTCCAAGGAACGTGATCGAATACTTCTCACATTCCATTGAAGTATTTTGTAATTATTAGATGAACTAGTTGGGAATCGAGGAGAGTTACTGCAGCCATTAGTACGTATCGTCGTCATCAGAGCAGGGAGATAGAAATTTGAGAAGTGAAGACCCGATTAGAGATTTAAGAAAGGATGGGGAATTTATTTGAGAATCAGCAGACTGTAAAATCGCCGACGTTATTTGTTCAGTGAGGGATTCAATAAAATTGGAATCATTAAGGGAAGGTTGATCGACAAAGTTAAAGAAACTGCCATTAGGGGAGAAGGAAAGAGTATGCTGTGATTGGGAGAGGGGGAATTGAGATGAGTTAAATTTTGGTGTGCCCAAATGTTTTCTTTTTTTTTTTTTAGGTTGTAAATTTGATAGAAGGGGGAAAGACGAATGTGGAAGGGTGGTGTTGACTTCCTGTACAGAATTAGAATTAGTATTTATAAAAGAGACTTTATTTTGATTGGAGACATCTGCGTAGGATTGGCTCTTGTAGACTATGCCGGACCGCTTGATTTGGACGGCTTCAGCATAAGATTTGTTCTCGACAGCCATAATTTTTTTTATTTCCCGCTGGGTGGACCATTCGGAACAGCTTCGGTCAGTAGCGATGTGATCTAGTTTACAATTTATACATTGTGGTGAGGTAGTGAGTCGTTTATCACAGGTTTCTATACCGTGATCGAAAAGACCGCAATGACTACATCTTTGTTTGCTACGGCAAAACTTTTGTGTATGGCCGAAGCGGAGGCAACGCATACACTGTACCGGTGATCGGATACTGGGAGAGACGAAATGTATGACTTTGAAAATACTGAGGTTGTCAGGGAGTTTAGGGGAGAGAAATTTGATTTCGACGAGTTTGGTAGGTACTAAAATATTGTCGCGCTTAATGTTGATACGGCGGAATTCGACGACTTCGTAACAGCACTCAAGACCTTCGCGGAAATCTTCATCAGATACGCACAGGTCTAAACGTATAACACCGAGACTAAAGATGAGTGAGCTTGGAATGGTGGCTGAGTAGTTGTTTTCTTGAAGCCAGGGGGAACGGAGACATGCATTGGCGTTATTTATGGAATCGAAAGTGATTTTTACTCTGAGTGAGCCAATGGGCATGACATTAGTGACGCCCTTAAAATTGGATATAAAGAGTTTGCCTAGTTTGACGGGATGTAGATTTCCGATGTTTTGATTTTCAGTGGATGATATGATTAGGTGCAGAGGGCCGGTGTAATTGTGACTGAACGTAACCAGTTTGTTTGGTTGCGTTTCGGAAGAAGAAGAGGTGGCGCCTGTAGAGGGAGTTACATTGGTAACGAGCTGTGTGTTAGGTGGACTATGTGAATCCCCTGATGTGTGTTTCATATCGATATCATTAATTACCGGTAATTGATTGTTTAACAACGGTGATATTGGCGGTGACTTACCGGTGGACTGCTTTGCTTTTTTTGGTTGTGAATGTTGTGTGATTGGAGATACAACTTTGTTTTTCGTGGACGTCGATGTAGCTGCATTACGATCGGGAGAAGAGAGGGAAGCGAACCGATTGCGGCCCGGAGTCGGCTGCATGCCGCCGCCTTAGCGCGCGGCTTACAAGGTCGCCCGATACACTGGTGCGCTCGACAACGATAACGAAATTAAAATAACTTGTGAATTTCGATAAAGAAATAATATAACGATTAACCAGATAAGCCAGCGAACAATGCAACGTACGTCTGTGCGTGACGGTTAAATAATCGCAACTGGTTATGGAGGTTACTATATTAGATTTTGGTCACCACAGCTTTTTAAATTTTATAAGCGGTCTGACAGACCGCACCATACCACTAACGTAACTGTTTTTTCTTATCAAAAATTCGACTAAAACCCGTTACAACTCACAATTTTTTTTTTTTTTTTTGGGTTATTTTTAATTTTTTTATGTATAATGTTTGCACTCTGTTATATTTTATTCAAGTTGGTAATAAGCTCATGTATAAATATACATATAAAAAAATCAAGTTTTATACATGGTCATTAATTAATTCATTAATTCATTTCTTTTAGTTTGTGTAGGTATACATACCTAAGAAAAGAGCTTTATTAACTTCAGTAATTTTTGTCTAAAAATTGGACACTTTTCATCATTTTTTTTTTTTTTTTTTTTTTTTTATTCTACTTCAAATTATATCTACTGTAATATTAGACTGTTTTTGGAATTGAAAATTATCTTTAAATGCTCTAGGGCTAATCAAAACTCAAGTAGAATATTATATGACAGATTCTGAAAAATTTTCAAAACATTCATTTATTTCCTCAATCGAATTAAATTTGAATCGAAAAATGATATTCAAATTGATGTTGACATAATTATGATGATATTTCTGCAGATATATTATAGTATAATCGAAAATTGTGGTCCAAATATTATTAAAGAAACTAAAAACTAAGCGTTTTGAGAGACCGCACCATACCAGTAGGTAGTGAGATTTTTTTTTCACCGTACCAGTTACGGGTTAAGACACTTGTCCCTTAAGTTTGAATTAAACGTTTCTGTTCATAACTAAGGACGTGAATTAGTTTTACATGCTCTGACGTCTAGACGTATCACTTCAATGATGTGTCATTCACGTATAAATTATTAAATAATAAGTTAGGTTGCTCTGAGATACTAGAAAAAGTGAGCTGGCAAGTTTCCGCCCTTTAATGCTCGATCCACGATTATTATTGTGTACCATTCCACTCGCAATTTTACAGTTTTAACGAGCCTTTGAGTCGTACGTTAAGAAATTGCAACAGTGTCGCTTTTGACCGTAATTTTGAGAATGAATTTAAATTACGCTGTTCGCGTCTAGGTTTTGTATAAATAACTGATATGTATTGTTTGCTATTTATGAATAACGTAATAGTATAATTGTTAATAACTATTTTTTATAAATACCTTATTAATAATTTATTGAAATTGAAATTTAATACCTTTTGCTGCAATTCTATATATTTTATAATTACATTATTATTACTATTAATCTTCTATGTTTTGCAGTATCATTTTATGTACACTCTTTGTCCACTCTTTGTTTTATATACAAATGAAAATAAATAAATAAATTTAAATAACCGTTCGTAGTGATTGAAATTTTTGAATGACTGCAAGACGTGCGTAGGGTGTTTTTTTGTAAATTCACGCTGCAGTCGCAATACATACGTATATATGTAGCAATATAGTAGTGGTGTGCAGTAGCACTGTACGGGTCTGATTTGTATTGAATGGAGTGAAAAAAACAAAAAAAACAAAAATTGATCGACGAACGACTTTTTAACCGATTTTAAAGACATAATCGCACTGACCAAAAGCGATTCGTATTCTTTTTTTTCCTTCGTCTTGTGAATCTATTGTCATCACTTCGTCCACGTGGTGGTGACGAATCACTCGAATCGCTACGTGTCACAACGATTACACACGATGTAGGTACATAACATTATAAATAGCGTACGTAGCGTACATAGCGTATACTCAGACATTTATTTTTGACGTTACTCATGTACGTGTTTATGTGCAAATGTATGTACGTTTGAAGGTCGTTTTTAAACTCCGAGGATGAAATATTTGTTTTTTTTTTTTTTTTTTTTTTTGATTTGTTGCTCGCACCGTTTCGTGTTTGAAATGCGCACTTTTGTATTATATAGTCGTCGTAATACGAGACCGATCGTTTTGTCGTATTATTTTTGTGGCTTTTTTTTTCTTTTTTTTTTTTGACATATTTTTCTTTTTTATTTTCGTTCACTCGATTTCTTAGTCTTTTTGACTTTTGTCAAAGAAACCGTGTTTTGGAGAGACAGACTTAAACGGTTTTTTTTTTTTTTTTTTGTATGTCTGTTTCACGTTTTTTTTTTCAGACGTAAACCTAGTGGCCGAACCGAAACCGCACCAGACCGGTAGAAAACGGCAAAACTTATCGAAAACTGGAAACGACTGGTGAGTAAAAAGCACACATTTGTCTTTTGTCGATTATTTCACTTTTACTTTTAATCTTGTCGATATCGTTACCACGTGTGTATACAAGTACATACACGCGCGTCGTCCTCTTTTTCGACGGAGACTAATCGTATTATCGGCGGTGCGCGGGTGCGGGGGCGTACACGAATCGATACGACATCGTAACGTCGTAAGGACGTGTACACATAAAATGAACGCGGGCGGGTGGGCGGCGGGCGCGGGTAAATAATATTAAATAACATATTATTATTATACCGCGGTATACGGGCCGCGACGAGACGGTCGCCGTCGACAATATAATAGCGTTTCGCTAACCCAATCACGGGCCGGCCAGTATGAATTTCTCGCGCGACCCTCCGCGGCCGACAGCAACAACAACAACAAAAGTTGGCCAATTTTTCTACGATATTTTATTAGTTCTCTGCGGGATCATATTATATACCCCAGACGTATAATGGCTTATCGACCTGTACCTCTTTCTCCGGCCCGCACCCCTTACCACCGCCCTCCTAGAGCTCCCCTCTTATCCCTCCCCCCTACTCCTCACCCTTGTTGTTCCTCTCCTCCTCCTCTTCCACCTCTTCGTACACCACCGCCTACGAAGTAATAAACTCGACGAAATATTATACCGGGATACGGTACGCTGCTCGTGTCGGGAATCGCGGCGTCCCGTCCACTGGGACGCGATCCGTGATCCACATTATAAATCCGAGATCCAATTTTCGCGCCCCGGACTCTTGCCCCGATAATAATAGTTCTTTTCCGATCGTCGTCTCGTGCCGCACCCGAACGCACGCCGCCTGGACGCGCCACCACGTACACGAGGTGTCCGTGGAGATTCACATATAGTACAATATTACGCCCAGTACGATTCGAAAATTTGAATTTTTTCCACGCACAATGTCAATCGCTCATAAGTTAGAGAACAAAATTATGATTAAAAAAAACAGTTTGCTTTTCCACGTTATTTCGTCGGATTCCCGAGTTTAAGACGATCGCTACGAGCGACATAGTATTGTGGAAAAATACACGTTTTTGTTTTTGGAAATATTTATATTTAAATTACTGTCATAAGGCCAACAGTTCAACATTTCAGACATGGGAGCTCAGCTCGTCCACTCTGCTTTTATGGATTTCAAACGCTTTTGTCTCTGAAAATATTGACATCGTAATTTATTAAAATTAAGGTTTGAGAATTTTCAAGAAAAGCATTGACTTTCATAATGTTATTCAATTATTTATTCAACATTTATTATAGGCGTGGCCAGAGATACAGATATTATAATGATATCGTACATTTACTTGTATTATATACACCGGTAACAACAACTAGTGGTTAATACGTAGTTTGATAGGTTTTCATTTTCTTGGCGCATCATTCGGCGTGTGGTCGCGTTCATAAACTCGTGGGGAGGGGGTTAATCTAAACATAAAGAGAAACAAATTAGACGGTCATCAATAACAAACCTTAATTTTTGAAAAAAAAAAAACTAAACGTATTATAAATTCGAATTTGGAATACATTAAAAAAAAAAAAATACAAAAACTTAGTATTGTCACACACACACACACACACACACACACACACACACACACACACACACACACACACACACACACACACACACACACACACACCAGTACTTTGCGGACGGCGCATGCAATGTGGTCGAATCGAATGCCAAGCGATGAAAGCACACACACACTTCCTGGGCAGGGTCGGAGACGTGGCAAAGTGCGCGTGTCAGCCAGGAGCGCAAAATATAGAATGGGTCTTAAGGGCGAAAAGTTTGTTAAATTAATCAAGTTATATCGGTAGCCGAGAAAAAATCCGTTTGAATTATGATTTTCAGACAAGACGTATTCTCACTATAAGAAATATGTTTTGTTTCGGTCGCAAAATCGTGGTTTCGCCGGCAGTGGTTCCAACGTGGCTTGGGATCCAAATCATAGTGATTGATTGAGATTGGAGTTCTAAAGACGATATTTGATTTTGAATCTTTCTGCTAATGTCGTTAGGTCGAAGATAGTTTTGGATGTTGGTTAAGGTGCTTAGAGAGTCACTGAGTATGATGGATTTAGTTATTTTATTTTGTTTAATGATATCGAGTGAGTGAGAAATTGCGATGGCTTCAGCGGAAAAAATTGTACATGAGTTAGGAATCTTGATCATTATTTTATTCTCATTGTATATCACAGAGGCTCCTACTCCTTTTTTGACCCATCTGTGAAAAAAATTGTGTATTCTTTGTAGTAAAAGAATTATTAATACATGTAATGATAATATGTAGAAATATAATATCGATACCGTCAATACAGATTACGGTAGACAATAACGTAGGTGCTATAATTGTTGATAGCATACGACACCGACAATTTGTCGGTAGACAACATACGCGACACGTGCGCCAAATATTATTATTCATCACACGATTTCTTCGGCGGTAAAGCGGTTGTCGTTTCGGCGTGTCTCGGAAGAAACAATAATAATATTATTCGAAACGACGAACGCTACGACGACGTAATAATACGCGACGATTTATTCGGATGTCGCGAGCGCGCCCGTGTGTGTGTGTGTGTGTGTGTGTGTGTAGTGTTAATTAAACCGTTTCATACCGTGCAGGTACCGTAAAGGCGCGTTTATTTGATTTAACGACCTTATACATATTACATATTACACGCGCGGATAACGGCTACGACGTGTCACGCCGGATTTAGGGTCGGACCGAAAACTTTTATCCCCGCACTACACACTGGCGCGCACCTATTGTTATTATCCGCGTCGAATTAATGTAAATATTTAAATCTCAATTAAACGCCGGCCTCGTCATTATTTACTGCCGTCGCGCCGCCGCCGCCGTGCCGGAGGTGAACGTGCGTTTAAACTCATAATCGCACGATTATCATCATTCACGGCGCTCGCGTGCGCATCGCGTTTTATCTGCTTCGAGTACGATCGTAAATTTATCGTTTTTCTGAAAATCAAAATTTATTCGAGTACGCGAAAGAAAGCGAGATCACTCACGCTTTGTACGATTTTTTGAATTCACCGTCACCCATGAACGGGATCGGATATCGACGTGAAGACGTGAACGGAAAACACGTTTTAGTGCTTCAATGAAAACAATATTTCTCGGCCCAATATATATATATATACATAGAAGAACGAAAAGCTATCGATGACAAAAGTTTTAATAGACTTCGTTCGTCCCTTGGAAATTGCCCGTGATGATAAACTTCTAGGCGTTGCTGATCAGTTTGATACCCACGTACATAGTTATTGAAACGTTTTAAAGTATCAAAGTCTCTCTCTCTCTCTCTCTCTCTCTCTCTCTCTCTCTCTCTCTCTCTCTCTCTCTCTCTCTATATATATATATATATATATATATATATCTTCCTATTTTGTTATCATAAATATTTTTCAAAAACTAACTATTAATATATTAAAAACGTAAACTTTTTGAAATCTATCCAATCGTTATTTTTTTTTTCGAAGGAGAAATTTGTCCGTGAAAAATAAAGCTGTTCCAAGACGACAATATAATATATAAATATACTCTATATTATCAAAGAGCGACGGCATCAGTGGCATAGCCAGGGGGTGGGCCAGAGGGGCCATGCCCCCCGCCTCCATAGGCCGTGTTTTTTATTATTGTTTTTATATCAGTACGTCCATAGAATATAAAAAAAAAGTAGAAATGTTATTCATTATCACGATTTAAGATATAGTCTCCTTCAATGGTGTTTATTATCTATAGCTGCGCTGTGTGATACAAACGTGAGTGTATCACCACTTACCAACACGAAACAGTAAACACGTCTCAATGTTACCAATTGTTTTGTCTAGGCGATCAGCAGTGAATTTTATATAATATTTTATAGTATTAGATGTTCCTTGCGGTTAGGTACTGCATTTATAAATAAATCTCCTAGGAGGATGAAAGTTGTAGATTGGACATAATATTAAAAATATTTACCTTATATTTATTAAGTTGTTTGCAATAAATTATTATAAATACAAAGTTGTTAAATATTTTATTAATTTCAGCCGTATGTATTTAGTATTATACGTGGTCACATAACAAGTATACGAATTATTATCTCAATTATTTTTTATAATGAAAACAGCACAAATTTAATTTTTTAAGATTTTTTTTGTTGCCCCCCCCCTTTTAGAAATTCTGGCTACGCCACTGGACGGCATACCTTTTTTTTTTTGTTCCACAAACGTTTCTTTCGCCCCACTCGCGTAGGAGTTAATAATAATATTACAATCCGGGACAGAAGTTTTTTTTTGTCAAGTACCCGCGACACGGGTTAAAGATAATACGCACTATTGTCGGGCGTCGCAATACGGGGCTCGATTAAACGTTCTGATTTCGGCGCGATCTCCGTCGCGGGTCGTGAACATTATTATCAGGCGTCTGCTCGCATTGTCTCGTCGTTTTATCAACGACGGAATTTCGAACGGCGTGGTTAACAACAATCTTTTCGCGTTTTTCGCGCGCGCGTCGGACCTTTTCTCGGCGTATCTGCGCAACGATAATCGTATTATACGTACACGCTGTTTATACCCGACAGGCGGCAGGAGGCGGTCGTGTGACCGCGCGGCGTGAAATAAAAGGGAAAAAACCCTCTGTAGTTTTCCACGCGGCCACCGCTGGAGGTAGAGCCTCCGCTGCCGACCATAATAACTTTGCGGTCAGATAGCTCCGCACCGCAGCAACCCGGTTCGCTCGTTGATGACGTCGTGTATTCAATTTCAGATAAAGTCCGAATTATAAACGGGAGGAAAAAAAAAACGCGACGGAAAAAAAAAGAGGGTTGGGTGTCGTTACACACAGAGGGTAATTACTACGTATATATACTCGTGAGCGCGCGGGTGTTTGTGCGTGTACACGGTTACGTTTTTAGCAAAAGCAGAATTCCATAGGTAAATAATGTAGCAAAGATAAAACCGACCTCCGAAATGAAATAAAAAAAAAAAATAAATAAAAACCTGGTTTTTCGAGGGCAACTGTGATTTCCCACGAGACCACGTGCCGAGGGATTTTTAATTCATTCATCGTCCTTCTTTTTTCGCTCTCTCTCTCGAGCGCGCGCGCGCTCGCGCTCTTTTCGCACACTGTTCGAGTCTGAAAGAACTCTGAAATGAAAAAAATAAAAACCAAAAAACCAAAAAAAAAATTAAATAAATTCCACGCGCTCACCGCACCGACGACGTAAACCGAGGCAGGTATAACAGTGTACGTAATTTTAATATACGAGTATTACGGCACATTTCGTTCCGAGCGCGCCAACGTTACGTATTTCACCGTGTGATGATCTTAATGATTTACGTGTGTACGTCTAATGAAAAAACGAGTGTTCCGTCCGATCGCGAGGTCCGAAAGTACAAAAAAAAAAAAAAAGCGATTAAAACTGTAAATCCTTCCGCTTACACTCACACACTTACACAAGTAACTATGTGTAAAGTTTTACCAAAGTCGACCGTTATCAATTAGCAAGTTAAAGTCGAGTTGAAAAGTTGAGTGAACCGGGTACTAATTATAGTTTTACGTCAACTTAGTTATTACCGATTTAATCGATCGCTGTGACACGTTTTTTCGTCGTCGACGTCAATTTCGAATTTTTCCTGTCCAATTATCACACAAGTATTTCACACTCATTTCAGGTTTGTTGTGCGAGATGAAATAAAATTAGTCGCGATTTGTTTAATTACCGTAATATGTTGTTGTTTTGTGCGTATGGGACATACATTTAATTTTGATTTGAAAAAAAAAACGATCATCTTCACTCAGTTAGAAAACACGGTTTACTCGGCCGACCTCTTCGGACTTGTTGTCGATTGATAATAATTGTAACGAATCGAGACCGAATAGTCGTCACTGGACAGTATTTCACATGTGCCGTTTTGCGATAGTTGCACGCTTGCGTCGCAGTCAAAGTTATGTACAGTAAAACCTCTGAATAGCGGACACTCACAGGACCGACAAAGTTGTCCGCTATTGACAGGTGTCCGCTATTGGGAAAAATTAATAAAATAATTAGTGTGTACATATTTATGTCTGAAAATTTAAATTTTATTGACTTTTTAAACAATATCTTACTTTAGGTTTATCATACCATAATTATTTATTGTAATTATTACGGTTATTATGTATATTACGGTTTTCGGCCGTTTGTACTCGAACCGATTTTTCATTAAAAATATTTCTATACGGCCGCGGGAACACGACTTTGAAACGTAGCCCCGTCATGCGAGATACGTACCGAAATATTGCCCTTGTGAATAAGGCCAATTATCATTGCGGTTTGGTTTTAATTTATGGCACTTTGGAGATAAACGCGTGGACGCGAAGAAGGAAAAAAATCGGATGACAATAATTATAATGCTCGTGAGTTATGTGTCAAGCAACCGCGTGTTTCGAATTATAATCGTTTTTTTTTTTTTTTTAAGAAAAGTAGAAAACCGACTCGACGATCTCCGAAAAACGCGCGTCGTGACGGTTTTTAAATTATTCGCGACTCGCGAACGCGTGCTAGTGAAAAAACCGATCCGAGAGAAACGTAAATATTATGACACGAACGTTATCTGTACGGCGCAGGGATCTGGTCGGCGAACGCGCGATTTCGCGGTGTACGACGCAAGTCGAAAATCAGACGCCGTCGCGACGTTTTCGAGTTTAACGTTGCACTTGATTTTCCCTCGTGCCCGCGGACGCGTTTACTCTTCGACCGACCTCGTCACGCCCAGAACGTCGCGACGTCGGTGTGGCATTTGATTTTCTAGCAGGTGCCGACAAAGTTTTCGTGAAAAATCTCAAAACCTCTTGGGCGCAAACAGAAGCGTTTTCGCGGGAGTACAAAACGAAAAGAACTTTCCGACGGTGTGGGATAGGGAGGGATAGTAGGAGGAACACGCGTGACGAACGACTAGCTGTTGCGCGCGGAAATGGCGACGATGGCCGTCCGAAGCACTACACTCGACGTGGAATTCGATTTTCCGCCGGCAAAACGTGTTTACGTTTTCCTACACTCTAGTCCGGCGGTTCTCGATCTTATTATATTTGCGTACTTGCACTTACACAGCTTGAAAATGTTTACGTACCACCTGAAGTTTTTTTTTTTTTGCTTATTTATAATTTAAACTTTTTTTTTTTTATATGTATAGAATTTCATTTCATTAGAAACTACAAAATTATGACAATAAAGTGTCAAAAAGAAGAAAATAAATCACATAATATGTAGGTGCAAATATTATCATCATTATATTGCTGTGGTTTACTTCGTAATTCATAACGACGGTTGGTGTTGTTTTAAACCAGTGATGCCCAACCTTTTTTCTTCGGCGGGCTACTTTGGTAAACAATTATTTTCAAGCGGGCCACAAAGTAAAAAAGTACAAAAATAATTTAACGTATTAGACTTGTTTTCATACCTTTTATTGCGTATTGAAAGGATTATAGACCGAAGTACACTTCGTAGGTACACATTAGTTTGATCAACTTTGAGGATATATGAACATTTAAATTTCAACCAGGTTTTTCATTTTGAGTTAAAGAAATACAAGCTCAACTTGCACATTAAAAATAAGTGTAAAACATTTTTATACAGTTTTTAGTTTTATCATTATCATTATTATTGTATTTTTTAAATATTTATTTTAAAAAAATTCATAAATTAATAGAAAAAATATTTTGTAATTATTTTAATTTTTTTAATTTTAGAAAATTCGTAAAGGGGCCACATACTCGTAGAATACCTTCGCGGGCCACATGTGGCCCTCGGGCCGCGGGTTGGGCACCAATGTTTTAAACGGACGATGACGTCTATGTCGAGATCCGTATTGGTAACTCAAAGCCTTAAATCTGCACTTTCTACGTTCGATTTATTTCTATATTTGTTTTTTGTGTACAATAAGTGGGAAAATGTATTTTAGCACAGACAAGTTGACACAAAAGAGATTAGAAACCGTAGAGCTTGTGAATAACGATTCATTCTTTTTTTTTTTTTTTTTTTTTTTTTAGAAGTAAAATTATTTCAAGAGTTAACATGTCTTGTGATGTTATATTACAAGAAATCGCATTTCTTGTCTTTGGCTAGTAACTTGAAATCGGGAACTCTTGTAGAACATCTAATACGAAATACGTTCTCAATAGGCTCAAGGTTAGAATCCGTTAACTTTGTTCTCTACGCGTTTATAAAAAAAACTGTTTTAAAAAACGAAGTCTTTTTCAATAATCACGATGGAAATTGAAATAATGTACTTATTAAAATATCAAAGAAAGATGTGTCGACGGTCCAGATCACTGCCTTCCGCGGTCCGGATTCGGACCGCGGTCCACCAGTTGCCGACCATTGCGCTAGTCAAACGAACCGTCGTCGACCGTGGACGCGGCGCGTCTTGACAATCGAACGAAAACGGCGCGTACGAATAAAGGCACGACGGCGGGATTTATCGTTCTCTCACCGCCGCCGCCGCCTTTATATTAATATGTTGACGTCGACCCGTGCCGATATCGCTTTTACGCGAGACGATTTCTACGATTTGATCGCAAACAACGTATAGGGCGGGGAGAGCGGCGAAAAAGAGCTCGGCAAACAACCGTCCGGACTCGACGACGGCGTCCGCGGGGGTTCGATAATCAAAAAGAGCAATACTCCCGCGACGAGTCGACTTTTATCCCGTCGGACAGGACAGGCGTGATTAATAATTCAAACGCTCGTCAAGCCGTGAGAAGGATTCGATTATAACGGTGCTGCAGTTACGGCGGCCGTCCGACTCGTTCGTTTGTTGTGTACTCACGTCGTGGAGTCGTACGTTTACGAGTGCGCGGCTCGAGATCGGAAAAAACGATTTTTTGAGAAAGCACATTCACGAAAAAACGTTTGTAGTCGCGCTTCCGGTCAGATAATGAAAGTTAATGACATTTTTCGGATGAATTCTCGAATAATTCTCGTCGTCTGACCAATCGAAATCGCAAACGTGTGACGTCGCGTACGATACCTCGTATGATCCGAAAGATCTACTTACAAATCGATTTTTTTGTGTTTCTCCTCGAAATCGGGCGATTTACCCGTAGAACTGACATTCTCATTTAGTCACGATCCGGTGGAAGGTATCTGCAGAGTTTCGAATCCATTAAAATATCTATCATAACGCCCCATGTGTGGACCTGAGATTTGTTCATAGGGGGATTGACTGATAACAATTCTACAAAAGGTACTTATGACGTATAATCTAAACACTCTCTGAACTACAATATTGCCTAGCTAGTCGGATGGCTAAGTATAAAAACTATTACGTACAAACATCTTTGCGCAAAAACAAAATCATACTTTCCAATATAGAAAAACAGAATCCTAAATGATCAGAAAAAAACTAGTTACTATTGTGAAAAAAATTATTTCATTGCCTGATTTCTAGATTTACGTGTCTTCCCTTCGCTGTGATCGGCCTCGCCCCCCCCCTGAGGTTTGCTACTTCATTGTAATAGTTGATGGGATAATTAACGATAAACGGTGTTTTTTTTCAACCGCAGAAACCACTATATTATAGTCGTGATGAACATTATTGTTGAGTTGTATTCATGACAAATTGCAAATTTATAGAATCATATCAGTCGGCGGAACAACCCGTTAACACACTATTTACATTATTATTAATATCGTTTTCTTTTATCGTCAAGTTTTTCCTCCTTCAATATTTTAGGCGTACTCGTCGTCGTTCCGTTTTTTACAGCTATGCGGCCCTGTATACGTCGGAAAATAGCAATTTTCACGATGTATTCAACATGGTTCGTTTGGTAAACACGATGTTTGGTCAATTAATTTCACTTGAAATATAAACGCGTTAATAACAGGGTGAACAGGGTTGTAACGACGACGATAGCAGTAATAATAATAATAATAATAATAATAAATATTACTAGGTATTTAATTGTGGGGGCTTGATTTGATATTAATACAATACACGGTTTTGATCGGCGAAAGGGGGTCAGAATAGTGGGCAGGGCACCACGCGAGTTTGTGCTAGTTATGTCTCGTAATAGTTTATGCCTTGGCCGGGTCTCTATGAAAACACTCCTCCACTCCGCACTTCGTCGTGGCTTGCGGTCGCTGGTCAGTCTTTGAAATTCGTACAACAAACAAAACACTGCACCGAACGTTTCTCGTAAATAATAATTCAATTCGGCCATCACACGTGCATGATAATATCGCGTGATTTAATATATATATATATATATATATATATATATATATATATATATACATACGTAAACTCGGCCGAAAGCCCTTCACCGGATAAATATCGTATACGACAGTGGTAGCTTGCTCTCTTCGAGCCCCTTAAAATACACACTCTTATGCCGATACAGACCGTTGACGTAATATTATATTTTTCAACCGTAGACCGCTTTATTTAGATACGAAAATCGGCCACTAACACCCTTATGCAAACAATTTTCGTTATACAGTTAAATAATTATTTTAAAACCGTTGTAATGTTTGTATATTTTTATGAGCGAAATTCATTTGGCATACTGACATTTTGAAAAATAATAAATACGATTCATACGATTTTGGAACGAATTACAATAATCATGAAAATAAAATGATCATAATCTATAAAATTGTATCGGATAGTTCTATACGTTTAAAAAAATCAGAGCACCCTTCGAACCGCTGAGTATTCCAAAATCTATGATCTAAAACTTCGTAGAAAAGTTCTTTTCAGGGAACCACGAACTCGCAGTGGTTAAAATCATGTGGTCTGAACCAGAGCAAGATCAGTGCAAAACCAAAATAAAAAATATTACCAGTGGCCTATGCAAAGGCCTATGCAAATTTCGGACCAAAGTTTTAAAAGGGATTATGTTTTGACAAAACTTTTTCGAAATTTCGTCGGCACAGTTATAATATTATACGATGTAATATCCTATATATAGGTCATTTACATAAATGCACTCGTGGCCCTATTAACATTATAATCCGGTCGTGGCCTCGACATTTTTTCCGCACAAATTTTCTTCCAAACGAGTTCTCCTGTACATTTTTAGGAATTTTCGGTTCGCATCGTTTCGTAACGATTTTACACGTCCGCTAGATTCGCCATAACAATATTACACAGTAGCGTTACAAAATAAGCCCAAAAAACCACACACAAACAAATGTAATAATGTACACGTGTAGACGCATAAAGTTTTGAGAGTCCTACGACAAATGAATAAATGGCATCGATTAAGTAAGTGGACTTGAGAGAATTTCAAAGAAATACGAGTCCTTTAGATGTTATTACACTTTTTTCTCGGTAGGTACAAGTCATATGTTTTGATTGGAATTTAAACAGCGACTTGGTGTTCCGATTGAACATCCTCAAACGCCCTCAAGTCCACGATAAAAAAACAATGATAATTCGAAGAGCACCGGGAATCACTCTCCGGCTCGGTTATGATTAGGGCTCTCGGTCTGGTACGTGTATTGGTATACACGTGTACACGTAGACCGTATACCTTAAATAGTAAAATGAATGAATACTCGTGTATTTAATTACACGTGTTTTTGAAGTTCGTGTACACGTGTATTAAAATTGTATCTATCCGTGTATTAAAATTACCCGAGTGTTTAAGGTCCAGTTGTTTTTAAAAACTTTAAATTAAAAAAAATTAATACTATTGCTACGTAATACTGGCGTGTGGAATACTATTTTTGTGGTATTATTTCATCGAGTTGATGCAGTAATCTTATGTCATTTGTGATCACCCGATAATTACAAATAGATAATATACCAATATCATTATTGTGACATACAGATAAAATCCAATGTTGATTTTTTAAGTTTTAAATGCTTTGATTCATGGCACAAGAAAATAAAAACATAAAATTTTTTAGAAAAATAAATATATCAATATTATATAATTTTTTCAAATGATATATTGTTTTAAATTTCTTACAAAAGATCAATATGATGACAGGGGGAGGGGGGTGATAAATGTAGGGTACGTACTTTTGGGCTCTTCCTTTTCGATCTTCTTCAGATCAGAGCAGGTAGACGGACATTTCACACGGGCACACGGACTCTAAATACACCGGGTGTACTTTAATTACACGAGATTCTATAAAAACACGTATTTACGTGTTCTTATAGATACACGTGAAATAGAGACCTCTAGTTATGTGACGATACGCGCCCGGTAACGAACCGCCGTCACTACGAGTCTCGGAAACGCGGCGGATTCGTGCGCGTTCGCCGACAAAAGTGTGTTTTTTATCGCTTTAATTTGTTCCCGTAATCCCGTGCGGACGATTCTGACGCGGTGGATTACGAGCGCCGAGCGCAGAGAACAGAAGAAAATATATGCCGTCTCGTTGCATAACGCGGTGCTGCGAAACGTTCGGTTTCGAGAAAACGAAAAAACGAAAAAAAATGAATGTAAAATGAACAAATCAGATGAAATAATAACGACGACGACGACGACGATGCCTGCGCTCGCCCGACCCGTGGCTCATAACGAACATAACGTTCCGCAGCATCCGACCGTGAGAATGAAATACTATAATATCATCTCGTTCGATTCCGGTGGCGGCGGCGGCGGCGGCGTTGCAATCTCTCGCGATGCGATTTCCCACAAGACTCGCGCCGCCGCTTCATAATTTCCGAATGCGAACGTCTTTTAATATTCCATCGTATATACACGGAGATGATACGCGTATACGCACGTCTCTGGCGCGGAAATCTCATTGCCCGACGAATACGATATTATTTTTATCCGCCTCGTGTGAATATTTTACACGATTTTACGCCCGTACTTGCAGTGTAGCAGGTAGTCCGTGGTACGCAGTCGTGTTCACGCGGGTCCTACCCTCGAAAAACTCCCCCCCCTCATACTTCTATCCACCCCTTACCCCTTGACGCCGCCCGGTCGCGTTTCGGACTCGTGAAATTTTCAAAAACCGTTTCGCCCCCCACGTCCGCGTAATTTATTCTCGCCGCGTTTTCGCGCTCGCGTCGATTCCACTCAGACCTATATCAATTATTATTATTATTATTATTATTGTATTGTTTGGCGGGCGCACGCTTGCTTTTATCGCACCGCTCGGCTAGGCGTGTGTTACGGACAACGTAATTCATAAAATACATATAACCGTACGCGATGTAACGATACGATATACGGCGAAATGATATTAATAATAATAATAATAAAAAGCGGTAAAACCGTTATAAGCTACGGTTAAAAAAAAAAAAACAAAAAACAAAAAACATTAACGGGTTCGATAACTATCAATAATGTAAATATGCCTCGTGTAAAATTATTTATAAAGGAACTTGTGTAAAAACGTCTCGTCTTATAACCGAAAATTACAAACCGTACGGTACGAAAATATAAATAAATATGATATTTTACGTAAACTGCAGAGCTGCTGTTTCAGCCGTAATTCCGAATTGAAACGTGCGTAAAAATTATTAATCGAAATTCGTCTTTGTGAAACTCGTACGAAGATACGTGTGGTGAATCTGTCGGTAAAAAAAGCAATGTTACCGGATTAACGATTCAAAATTTATAATAATTTTATTGAATAATATCGCTTACTCAAGTGTAATTAATGATTCTCCTCGAAAAAAAAAAAGTTCATAACATAATAAAAAAAGAACCAACACGTGCTTAATTTCACTCAAAATCTAAAAGACACGCCTAATGTTTTACGTTGTGTAATGCACAAATTAAAAATTTTCTTCCACGATGTTTAAAACCAGAATAAAATTGTATTTTATGGAAAAAAATCGAGAAACATCTTGAGTTCACAACGGAAGAGTGTAGAATCGAGGGTAAGTACTCCGCGCCTATACTTCCACTACCCCTCTCAAAATGTTTGCATAGGTCAAGGTTATTAACAACCGAATGACCGTGTTCAAAATATTCAATAAATCAATCCGTTATTACTTATTATATTATATTATATATATTTTATACTATAATTATTATGTACAGTAAATGAAAAATAAATCGATACATTTTGTACGCGTATAACTATAGCGTTTTCGGGTTGTAATTTTAATTCAACGCGCGATGAGGTTATTAGTGTTACCGCTGATTACGAACTGAAATAATTGTATAATTATGGATTATGAAATTAAAAAAAAAAAACTAAATAGAATAGACTGTTCTAAAATCAATGGTATTACACACAGAGTAGTGCACACAGTGATCGGCTTTACGACGAAAATGATTTTTTCACGCTCACAGTTGACGAGTCGCGTGTATAAAATAACATTTTAACCGTGTGATGTGACGTGATTTTATTAAAACGTTCTTAACGCGCGTCGATCGACGGTTAATAACGAGGAGGTCTCGACCTAGAGGAAACTGCCGAGGATTACCCCGTCTCGATCGCCCGGAAACGTGTGTACACATAACGGAGTACGGTGTCCGTATTAAAATTGATATACAGACGGATATTGTGTACGACGTGCACGCGGATCGTCTCCTCGGGATCGCTATACGTGCGTGTCCCGGCGTGATTTTTTCCTCGTCAAAGACGACGTCAAAAGCAGCGGACGCGGGCGGGGTGAAAATCGAAGACGCCGTACAAAGTCTCACTGTCGCCCGTGGAGGGGAGAAGGACCTAAGAAACACGTAATGAGATGAAAAGGGAAAAAATTGCCACTCTTGGTGTAGGTGGACGGGTAAAGTGTGTGTGTGTGTGTGTGTGTGTGTGTGTGTGTGTGTGTGTGTGTGTGTGTGTGTGTGTGTGTGTGTGTGTGTGTGTGTGTGTGCGGAGTAATAGCCATTAGCCAGTGTATATTATATAGTGTGTACCTTTGAAACGATAAACGGCACTCGTTAATTTCTATTACGTCCCCCCCGTCGTCGTGGTCGTACAACCAGGTGAATGTGTGTGTGCTTGACGAACTCTAGGCCAGGGGGGCAGAACAGTGTTCATTAAAACGCCAAGGAATATTTTGGCGGCGCCTTATCTGCCCCGAACAGGTCTAACCTATTCGCTCTTGTTGACAATAAAGTGTCGCGACCATCGGCGCCCGCTGCGGTTTTCCGTGTTCGGGCGTACAAAACGTACACACACGCACGCATACACACACACACACACACACACACACACACACACACACACACACACACACACGCACGATCACATCGAAACCGAATCACCGACGACGTTGTAAATATAACCGTTGAGACTTAACGATATAATACACAATATACAGTACACATACACACACACATACACACACACACACACACACACACACACACACACACACACACACACTCACACACACACACACATACACACGTGTAAATTACACCTGCACACATAGTCACACACAATGCGTGCGTGTACGAATTCCAACAAGCCCGCACTTGCGCGCGAAGACACATCACACGCTTACGTCTTCAAGGGAAGGGTTAACCACGCGAAAAGGATATAGGGGTGGTGTGGTTACGAAGACGATAAGCATATATATATATAGTATACAAGAAAGCCGATAGGGGAGGGAAACTCGAAAGAGTGGCGCGGAACGGGTGGTGCACAGGTGGTTATACTTATTTAAACACTCCCCCCCTATCAGATAAATACTCGTGGAGGGGGTCGCATAACACACCGCATTACACACATTCGACTACGCGGCGTGTATAATACGGTCTCGTAGTCGTCGGATTACGTTTTGTGTTTTTGTGATCGCGCACTAGTCGGCCGTCCGCCCTCTCGTCGCGGGTTTTCGCGGATAATTAATGCAAACATCCAACGAGTCTTCTGTGCAAAATAATACAGAGTCGGTCGGCGCCGCACCTCTCTCGAGCATACAATTATAATATATATCTTAGTCACCTCTGCTCCGGTGTAGTTTCATCGTACGAAACACACGCACACGCACACACACATACACACACGCACACACACACACACACACACACACACACACACACACACACACATACATTCACACACATTTACACAATCCGGTCACGTATATATATACGTATACGCTGCTGCATTTCTCGCGCGTCTTTCACCGGAGCGTGTAAAAAACGGAATTCGTGAGACTATAAATATTTTTAATGGAAAAACCCTCGAATTGTTTCCCGCGCCCTCGTCGCCCCCGCAAAGAGTGTTTACGACCCTCGAAACCGACCCCAGACGACCCCAGCGCGAACGTTTAGCGGCGTCTGCGGCTCGTGTACGGCAGCAGTCGGCTATATACGAAATATTGCACTGGCTGATATACGACGATTTTTTCGCCATGAAATATCGCCTATTTTCATTTTTTAATTTCGTTCACATCGTCGTGTCGGCATGCGGTAATATTAAACTGTTATTGTCCACTGGAGCGGTGACGTAATAATAATATTTTTTTTTCAATTCAATCGCTTTTTCACCACCAAGTACAACACGACATTATAATAGTATAAGAGTGTTTTAATTTGTTGAACTCGAGTTACGAAGCCTACATTGAGGTTAATTGGTAAATTGAGGTTGAAGACTTTGTTCGGCGTATCGATCTGTAGTTACTTTTTACGAATATGTAATTTAATTTGAGTTTTTCGTTTCTACCTGGACGATAAAATGTTTTACTACGTCGTTTTTTTTTTTTTTTTTTTATTATTCTAGAGCGAGCAATTATTTAACTCTTCACGTTTTCTAAAGTTTTATAACACCGAATTATTATCTCGTTTAATGTCGATTAAAGTTTTTTCGATTGACCCATACGTTATCCGACGAGAGAACGGCCTCGAGATTCGTCGGTCGTGAGTTCGGAGGTTTTGGAGCCGATTAAAGAATTAGACCAATAAAGCTTGTCCGCGAGGAACGCCGGCTTTGATCATTCAAGTTCGCAAAAAGTACAGCTCTTATATTATTCGGATATGAAAACGTTCGATCGCGGCGATAAATTGTTTGAGATCGTCGAGCGAGTATTTCGATATTTAGATGCAATGATTATTCAACTCAAAATGTATAATTAGGTACTTATAATTATTATATTTACGTTGCCAGTCTTCGACAAAACGTTTCGTCATATCCGGAACGGCTTCACGGTCGTTGTCAAAAGCCTTCTTTCGAAATCGTTTTCGACGACCCGTGTTGTTCTCGTGCGGTACTCGACGCTTGACCGTCAAAAACCTATTACCGCGCGGTAGCGGTATAACGAATATTTTCGCATCGAAACCACGTGCGAACACCGTCCGACCATCATTCCGACGCCGCACTAAAAATGTGCGCGGAATCCGCGCGCGAATCACGATAATTTTTGAACGCACGTCGTGCAGCGGTGCATAAATTATCGTCGTTTATCGACGATCTGGATATCACGGCACGTCGCGTCACCGGGTTCATTGTCGCGATCGTCCCCCTAAACCCGCAACTACGCAATATAATAATATGCCAATCAGCACCGACACTCTCCGTCGAATAATACGCGTACCTAGTGTTAAATACGTATACGGTATCGTCGCGGATCTTTTCGCATCGCTAAATTTACCGAGCCCGAATCGAATATACCAACTATTCCTAGGAACACAAAACATTTGACGGGCCCGTTTCGGCTCTCCGACCAACCCTTCTCGATGCGAAACCGTTTTACGATCCCTGATTTTTCGTTGTTTCGTGTTGTATTAAAAATCAAAATTGTGTACGATTGAAAAATTAAATTATTATAAAGTTTCGGTGAATAACAAACTTCAATCATTCCAATATATTTACCTACGAATTATCACAGGCGCTCCACGGTTCGACAGCAATCAGTCTCTACGCAAATACCTAAAAATACAAACAATTCCTGAAGTAGCCACTCAGTACTAAAAAAAATTACAAACAGCCACAATCAATCACCCAAAATCTCTCCAAAAATCCAATCCTTATCCAACCCAATCAATCCAATTCGTCGCTTTAAACGTCACTGGCCAAGAGACCAAGAGACAAATTGAATAATTAACAGAATAATGTGTCATGAGTGCTGAAGTGGTGTCACTGGACATTCCCTTCTTTCGAGCTTTCATGTTAATACCACCTTCATAAAAATATGTACTTATTGTATTATCAAATGTATACAGATTGTAAATATTCTTTTGAATAATAAAAATAAAATCGTCGAATACGTGTGCGAAAACTGCTATTGAAACAACGTTGATGACACGTTCAAATAAAAATGAATTATGTGAATGAGATCACGTTCGGTCACGTAGGTCACATATCTGTACTCGGTATGTTTTTTTCTCGCTTTATATTTTACAAACCGTTTTAAAATTGCATTGAAACCGATCGATATCAAACGATTATTTTCTAAATGCAATACATATTTTAATAATGTTACATTCGTTGATGTCAAATATTTGTCGATTTGAAAAATTTTCGTTCAGTTAATGTGTGGTTTAGACGTGTGCGTGGAAAAAAAATGTTTTGTTGAAAGAGATAGGCCCTATTCTAATCCGGGCTTACAATAATTAAGCACCGTTGTTTAGATCCAATGAATCTCGTCATTCTTTTTTTTCAACGTGTCAGTCTAACCGACACTGGCACGTGTAAATAATTTTGTATTGCGAATTACGCACGGTTTTATTTCTCCGACCCGTTGAAGTACATTTCGAATTCGTTTTGTTTGTTATAACTTATAACGATAACTTCGACTAAAAATATTTTGTTATAATTATTTAATTTTGATTTGATTTTTTTTCTGTTTCAGGGAATACTACTACAACAGGTAAGATATCATAACACTTTGGTTCAAAATTTTGCTCGTACATACAATGTATGTCGAGGGGAGAGGGGAGGGGGGAAGAAAAATAAATTATAAACTTCGTTTAACAGTGCTCGGCCGTGTAGTATAAGTTTAATAGTATCGCGGGTGTTTACGAGAAAGGAATCGATTACTCCGGTTTCGGCTCTTTTTCCCGCGGCGCACGGCTACATAATTTAATGTTAAAGCTATACAATGTAGTGTTATATACGTGTAAATAATATGTATATACGCATGGGGGGGGTTCAAGAGGTGAGATAAAATTGAAGTTTAAAAATAAATAAATAAAAAAAAAAATAAGCGAGAAACCGTATATAAGTTTCGGAGAATTTAAATAGTAACTCTGTGAGGGTTGACTTTTTTTTTTCGCGAACCCGTTTAAAATACACTGCGGAGGCAACTTTTTATCACGGCGAAAATAATAACTTCGCGCGCTCTCTATTCTCGCGCGTACGCGGCTGCAGCGAGGCGACGGACTATTTTCCCGTATCTCTTTCTCTCTCTTTCTTTCCCGAGCGCGTTTTGTCGCGAAAAAAGTCATTTTTGACAAGAAGTTTCGTCGTCGTCGTCGTCGTCGTCGTCCCGTCCCACTCAGCCCGACGAGTGAAAAGATTTTCCCGCTCCCGTGTTTATTATAATGAACGTCGAAAATTGAAATTCGAAATTTTTCGCGATAAAAAATAACACCGACGGCAAAGTCATAATACCCATTGTGGGTGGACACTGGGAGTAATGTTATTATACGACGTGCCCCGAGAAAGACGTGAACGGTTCGCGAGCGTTTTCGTTCGCACTGCGCGCGTTCGCGAACGAAAATAAAATCTTTTTATAAATGGGCCAATCATTACTCGCGCTTTAGTATCTTTCGTCGGGGTTTTGTTGTCAATATCAGTGGTGTGACAATAGGGTCGCATGACAAAAGACCACGAACCCGCCACGGGGACTTTGGTCGTTTAATGAAAAAGAAAATTCGTGTCAGTCTCATTGAAAGAGTACGATTTCGTTTTAATAGATTTGTTTTGACTCGACGTGACGGCAACATTAAAACGGATTTGCGGTTATCGGATTCATAAACATTTAGAATATGAAGGCACCGGTGCAATAATCAGATAAGTCCATTTTCATAAATTGTTCAGGAGACAAAAAAAACGTTTACAAATTCGGTAAATTAACCAAACTTTAAAAACGTGGTGTTATTATTTGTGTAAAAATAAGACACACCAAATACAATAATTTCCTTTGGTGATAATACTTTTTCCAGGAAAATAATTGATAAAAACTAAAAATCGTTTATAAATACATTTTCAATAGTTGCAAAAACAAGTTATGTCCAATTATGGTTTTCGACACATCTGATTATTGCAACCAACTAGAAAGCAAATAATCTGGTAGGTATCCATGACATAGTCATAATATTATATATTATTATTATATATTATATTTATAAAATGTTTATATTATACTATTAGGTATTAATTATGTTATAGTTAAATTTATTTAATAAAATGTATTTTAAAAAAAAAACTATCTTTTTGTACCTGATTGTTGCACCGGATACAATATCTAAACTCTAATATAATTGTTAGGTGCAATAACCAGTTACGTCCGGACATATTTGGTTTTTGCACCCAATGAAAAATAAAATTGTATATTATATAATGTTTTTACGGATACGTCCGGACATACCTGGTTATTACGACCGAAAAAAAATTAAAAATGGTTTTATAACTATATCTCTCATAATAATGATCGGACGCATCTGATTGTTGCGTCTATCGATGCAGAATTTTTTTCTGTACATTTTTGTATTGAAAACGAGTTTTTGATAAATCAGAACTTATCTGGTTATTGCACCGGTGCTTTCATATCTTATATAATATTAAAAAAAAAAAATTAATGTAAACGAATTAAAATAAACTAAAGTCGGTCCGTCTGGCCGTTCTATCAGGCCGATTTCCTTCAATTTTTATTTTTTTTTTTTTTAATGAAAGGTATTTAGACACAGTATGTCTGGTTCAATCATTGCAATTAACTCAACTCCCATATTACTCAAGTGTTATACTCAAACGTGATCCCCTTCCCTGTTCATTTCTTATGGGACACATTCACTCAAGCAATTCGCATTCTCATAGCTCCTCTTCTAATGAATGGATCTTGATCGTTTCACTCTCAGAACACTCAGTGAATCAAGTTATTTATTTACTTATCTCTTTTTGTTTTTGAGCTATTAAGTGCTTAAATTCGATGAGTTTGAGGAAAGTTATGCGTGCTCAATCAACTTTACATTCAATTTTTTCAAGATTTTTTCAAGATGTTTCTTCACTCAAACCTCTAAAATTAGAGTTCTAACTAACGTAGGCTGTCGATACAAGTCTAAAATCACTCAATGGATCAAGTTCTTTCTTTTGAGTTATTAACTACTTACTTTCGATGAGTTTGAGGAAAGTTATGTGTGCACAACCAACTAAACTTTCAATTTTTTCCAAATACTGCATTCTCATTGGCTCTTAAAAACAATACTGTATTCTGATTATATAAATAAATCATCTATTGCGGATTTTCGCAACGGGTATACTAGTTTCTACGAAATGATAAAATGTCGAGATTGGTGACTGTTTTTTTCCGGCCATATTAAGGTTTTTTAAATTTAAAATTTTCAAATAGAATTTATTTTGAAAACATTACTTCGATTACTAAAAAAACAACAAAGGAAAAAACATAAATCAAGCATAGTTATCACCGACGAAGATTGAATGCTATATTTTCGGTTAGGTGATAGAAAACAAAACGCAATGACAACGATGATCCGACGTGTAAATAATACTCGAAGTGCGATCGACGAGAATCGGCGAAACGGCGTCAAATGTCACGGCTTCGAGATCGCCGTTCAACGACAATGATACGTCGTCACGGCCGCAGCCATTTCGAGCCATTTATATACGTAATAACAGATATTACCCGTGGCCGTACGAACACCGACAACGTCGTCGCACGCACAAAGCGAGAGATGCTGTGTAACCTGCGCGCGAGAGTCGACCGCGAGCGAACGCATAATAACGTGTTTGAATATTTATGAGTTTTTCCGGCCCTTCGTCTCAATGATGGATGACCCGAGCGCGCCGGGGACGCGTGTTACCGCACGCGGGTGACGACGACGACGGCGAATATATTATTATTATTATTTTTACAGTACGCGTCACGGGACGTCAAGGGGCGACGAGAGAATAAGGTGCGGAAAGAACGAACGGGTATATGAGTTTCGTGCGTGTCACTTTTCGAGTTTTCCACAGAGATTTCGGTCCCGATCGAACATCACGCCGCGCTGGGTATTCTTTTTCCACACCGTCACCCGGACTCGACGCGGACGACTCCGTCAAATATCTCGGCTCGCTCTCGTCCGTGTCCGCGACGCGGTTAGTGATCGTCACGAGATTTTTACCGTGTCGCACACGATCGACATACTGTGTATCCCGCACGTCACGACGAATCGTCGATCGCTCGCCGAAATTCGATAAACGTCGCGCGCGGCTCTTTTTACGTTGTTTTTTTTCCTCCAGAAATTTACTGATTATTACCGATAATAACACAATGTTAAAAAGTATCAAATAAAAATAAAAAACAAATTACTTACATCTTTGAGCAAACGTGTGGTGGTGTAGGGAGTTAAAATGTAATATAACAAAGTTTTGTGAATAAACTAAACTGTTACACTGTTTTCAATATTGCAAATTGATTCGCACGAGATTATTGTACGTAAAGTTATACGTTATAAATAATAATGGAAAAAACTGAAATAAAAATACAAAAACAAAATATATTTTGTGATAATTATAGTCTATAATACATATATATATATATATATATATATATATATATATATATATATATATATATATATATCAGGGGTGGCCAAACTTTTTTTGGTCACGATCTACTAAAAATATACTTGACCTTTGAGATTGAGGATCGACTTTCATAGAAAATTTTGTAGTTAAAATTATACACATAAAACTTATCGACAATTTGTTCACTACAACCTCGATTAATTTTCGTGCGCGGGTCCCTAAAAATAAATTCCAACATGATCGACTTTGAAACTGTCCGCGATCGACCGTTTGGCCGCCCCTATATATAATTATATACTGCACGCGATTAATTCTTCATTCTCTGATTAGGACTTTTCCGTGTCGACAGCCCGATCGGTTTTACGACGACGGCGTCCGTCGGTTTGTTTTTTTCCCATCTTTTCACGCCACGCGTTTATCGGGCACGATGCTCCGTCTTCGGAACGCCCGTCCGACGCGGTGATCGATTTCAAACTCACAAAATTAGATTTCGCATCCCGCGTAAACGACCGAGGTCGCGTTGCGGCGGCGTGCGTATGTACGCGTGAGCTACGTACCCATACAACAAAGCGACGGCCGCGATACGTGCGCGATATGAAATTTTAATTGGTTTTCGATCTCCCCGGAAGAAGGTTGGTGATTTTATATCGCACCGCGTCCGATCAGACGTCGCTCGTGTTTACCCCGATCCCCCGGAGCCGTACGTAACGACCCCCGGGGCAGGGCTGTCCTGAAGGGGGGTCTTAGGAGGATGTGTCTCCCCCCGAACGATAACAACAGTCACGAGTCGGAAATAATTGGTAGTCGGCATTGTTTCACAATATAAAATTATATTAGATACCTGCAAATTTACTTAATAATTTTATCACTATTCTGAGCATTGTTTTTATGTACAACAATCATTACTTATAAAAAATACAAATATTGTTGTACGCGAATGTTAGTTGATAATCAGCTGCGTTCGGTCGTTTCTAGTATCGTATAATATGTTATCGGTTTATTTTGCGCTGTCCTTGATCTAAAAATAAACCTTGATTTGAGTTTAAAACAGAACCCTGAGAATAACAGTTGATGTTACATTGAAACTTTTTTCCAAATCATCTAATAAAAAAAAAAAAAAATTCTTTAAAGTTAAATACACTATCACCATTATCTTGTCCGATGACTGAAAGGACAAAAGACAAATTTCCACCATCATGACCTTACCGGATTCGTTTGTACTTCAATATTTTCGTTTTTAAAATAATGAACAAACTGGATTTTTTAATACTATTCAGGATATACGTATAACCTAACCTACAACAATCAGGGTAGGGATTTAGTACATTAACTGGTTTCGGTATTAACGAGAAAAAGACGACGTTCAGTACGAAGATTCCGAAATCGTCGGAGTCGGCGCTTTTTAGAATCTCCGACCCCCCCCCCCCATGAGTTTCATCTTCAAGACGGCCCTGCCACGGGGACGTCGTCGGATCGACCGCGAGGAGGACGTACGAGGTGTATACGACGTGTGTAGTACCTGTGCGCGTACCGCGAGAGGTCGACGAGCGTACAGAGACGTGTCTCTGCGCGGGCGGCGATCTAAGAACAATGCGATCGTTAAGGGCGCGGCGGCGGGTAAAAATATATGCAAAGAGGCGAACACGTTGAATTTTCATCAGCTGCGTAAGTCGTTTTACTCGCGCTCGCGGAAAACGACTGGTCGGGGACGCGGGGAGGGGGTGTAAAGAGCGCGCGAATTACGGCCAGCACAAAATACTCTTTTGTGGAAGAACAAAAACCAAAAAAAAAAAAAAAACCCATATATATATACGTATGAAAGTATAAATAAATAATAAAAATCTATTATTCAAAACAGACAACCCGGAAACGCTCTTTTCCGCTGCGCGAGCGCTGACGAGACATTATTTAAACTTAATTGAATTCAAGACGTTCGCCGACGAGCCTTTGTACGTCCCTAATGGATCGGAGCCGATACGCTTCAAACGGGGGCCGTGAGGCGGACGAGTGGGGGGGGGGTGGTTCGCCCGCGCAAAAGGTGTCGATTTAATGTTTATCATTTTCGGTCCGCGCCGCCGGTCCGTATACGTTGCGCGTATACATTATTTATACGACGTATTATTTACAATATCGTTTGCGCGTGAAAATCCGTCGGGTCTCGCGGACGTTTCGTTATACGCGGTCGAAACGTGCGGGGAAATCGACGGTCGCAAGAACGTGCGTTGGAGTAGGTACACCACATCGCGTGACCGACGTCCTACCGAAAAACCGGATCGCTCGACGTTTTTTTTTGCCCAAACCCACTTCGAATACTCGCCGAAATGACTCGCGTATGACGAGCGATCGCAACTCTGCTCCTCGGTTCCGGAATTCAGACGGATATGAGTACGACTTTAGACACCGTCCGGCAGTGGCGTACCCAGGGGGGTGGACCCCGGGTCCATAACCCCCCCTTGGCTTGTTTCATAGTGTTATTTTTAAAAGTTTCCGTGAAATGTTCATCGAAACTAAATGATTACATTGATTATTACTTATTAGCAGGGCTCGAGACTCAAAGCATTTGCTTATTTTTTTTTGGTTTTGTCTTAAAATCTAGCAGAGTGCTATGAACATTCATGAAATATAACAACGATTTTAAATTTTAAATCTGTTTGTTTAAATTTGTTTTTTTTTTTGGTATTTTGCATCGAATCACAATAAAAAGTAATACATAGTAATGAAGAAAATCAATTGATTTTGTAATGTTTAATGGGTTTTTAATATTTTTATAGACACAGAAAAAGAAACTACGCTGCTATGTCGAAACAGTAAATATTTTTGTTAATATAATATTTTCCTAGGTCGCGTAAACTTATTTAATTTTTCTTATTTCACCGCGTCCCCAGGCACATTCATATATTGCAAGTTTTTTCATATCTCCGATATCGTAATACGGGACGCGAGAGCGATGTAAACTCCAAGACGGTCCGAGGTCGCTCTCGTTCAGCACGGCCTTTATACACTAATCTCGCGCGTATGACTTTCACGTTTTGTTAGTTATGATCAGGGCTCGGGACTTAAAGCATTTGCTTATTTTTTTGGTTTGTCTTAAAATCAAGCAGAGTGCTATGAACATTCATGAAATATAACAACGATTTTAAATTTTAAATCTGAAAGTGCTTATTTTCGCTTAGTTCGTTGGTTTTAGAAAAACTTGCTTTTAACCAGTTTTTTCTGCTTTTCTTGCAAATTTTCTAATTAATGATGAAATGACGACGTGGGTTCACGAAAATTTATGTTTTTTCAGCGTGTAATTGTATCACAACTCCAACTAGAAATATTTGTTTACCTTTTTATTCTATTTACTCGTAGTTTATATACCAAACTCGTATTTTTGTTGGTTTTGTTATCTATTTGCCGTGTCGATCGTAGCTGGCTATCGTTTCAACGTAACGCATTGGCGTGGGCATTCCCAAAATTACAAATAAACCCCCTAAAATATTGATTATTTTTTACTCTAGTTTTGCATTTAAATAATTAAATATAAAACTACAGTCGATTGGTTATGAAAAACTCAATATAATTTATATTTAATAGTTAACAGATATTAAAAAACAACAATGTATTTTATTCAGAATTATATCATATTTTTATTTTATATGACAAAATTTAGTTTCCTAGATTTTTTAGAAAATTCGTCCACAACTTGCTAAACAAAAAATTGAAACATTTCACAAATTACTATTTACCAGTGTCAAAGAGCCATAGAGTTAAAATAAATTTAGATTTAAATTAAAAAAAAGTATGCATCTCAAATCTTGGGGGGGGATCGAACCCAATGATCCCCTCCCCGTAAATACGCCACTGATCCGATGTTAACTCTCTAGGTGAGGTAAACAAAAGCGAATTTGTCTGCGTTGACTGCAAAAAAATTGACTCAAATATTACTGAAAATCCATTAGCTATCATGAACGAAACCAAAATCGATGGACTCATTAACACTGTTGAGTTCACGGGAAAACAATTTGATGTTTCGACAAAAAAGTAGACTCTGTGCTTAATGAAATGAAAATTCTAAAGACAGAAAATTTGAAAATTACGAAAGAAAATAAATTTCGATTTATCAATCGAAAATTCGCCAGTTACTCAAACTTAAAATCGGCAATATCGAACAATCCAATCTAAATGACTACGTCGATATCGGTATCGTCTCGATATTATCACGAACGACGTCGAATACAATATCGGTCGAACGTCTGAATAATCGTCGTCGTCGACGGTCGCGTCCGCGGAGTTTCGACACGGAATAATCGCGGTCCCGTCAAATTTGTATCACGTATATACATGACGTATTATCGCCGTGATCGCGGCACGGCCACAGCTGCGGGATTAAAACAAATCGCCACGAACGCCGCCGTCAACGACGCGCACGCATCTGTTTTCGGGTAAAATTTATGTCCGCGCCGACGTCGGCGATTATCGGTCGACGGCGGCGGCGGCGGTGATCGTTAGTCTTCTCCTCGATCATTACCGCTGCCGTCTACAAACAATAAGTCTAAAAACGACGTTCTCGACGAAGCGTGTACACAGAGAACGAAAAAGCAATGTATCGAATTCATTTACAAGGTTTTTTTTTTGTTCGCAATTTCAAAATGTAGTTGAAACAATATGGTTTACAAATCGTAAAAAAATTAATCGTTTTTTTTTTGGAAAAAAAAACTCCTGAATTTATCGGGGTTTTTTTCATGAAATCATCAATTATTTTTGTGGCGAAACACTTGAAAAATCCATTAATCCAATCAAATTAATAAATATGTTATTTCATTTGCGATAAAAAAAATGTATATACATAAATTATAAATATCATAATATAACGAATAAACTTATGATTACATATATAAGAAACCTATTTTTTCATTTTTAAATGTTCCCTCTCAAAAAAAAAAAACAAAAATAATAATAAAAAAATACTGATTAGTTTACGTTTGGTGTTTTTCTTATCGGTTAAAAAAAAAAACAAAAAACAAAAAAATTCGGTGTCCCTTTCAAAACAAAACTATCACCGTTTTGGCACTATGGTGGTGTTTATCGACGCTGAAATATTAGATAATGAGGGCACGTTAATTTTTGCCTAGAATTTAGCGAGAAAAATCGTATTGACACTAAAACATAGATTTGAAATCAATCCTAAAATTATGTGTTTCGCTATTATTGAAATTATCATCACCAAAAGACATCAAGAAGGTGGGAAAATGCCGCAAATGTAATGATAACTTATACCTCTGAAAATTCTAAGTAAAATCCTGCTGTTTTAATAATTTTTGATTTTTTAGAAAACGATTTTTCAAATTTTATTTACAAATCATAATGTCAACGGCTTTATTCGTATAAAAAAAAAAACAGTAGAATGTATTATTTGGTGCGCAGAGTATTAATATCTGATCAGAAACTATGATTTTTTCCACCCTGTATATTGTTCACCGAGATTCCCGGTCCCTAGAAAATCATACGCACTCCTTCTTCCCTCTCTCTGTCTCTCTCTCTCATCCTGTGTGTGTGTCTCTCTCATCCTGTTTGTCTCTCTCTCTCTCTCTCTTTTCTTATTGGCATTAGATTCGATCGCGGCGGCGTCGTGTTGCGGAAATCTCGCCCGGAAGCCAAAAATGTTTTTATTTTTTTTTTTTTTTCACCGCATTGCCACTGCACACAACACCGACAGACAAGCGTATACGCGCTACACTCGTGAACATACTTACACACACATATATACATACAACTGGCTGCAGGTCCACGCGCCCCGGCGGTGCAGACCATTAATTAGTCTAGACGTTTCGTTAAACGAACTTTCGTGTCTCGCGCTCCTCTGTGCTCACGAATAAATTTTCGCGTGGCGTGGTGCACGTGCGGCCCGCCGACTAATTGGAAATCTCGTTTACGCCGCCGCCGCAGCCGCGGTGGTTTCGAAAAATCCGCTCCAGACGCTCGTGAAACGGATGTTTTTCATTTTTTTCATTTTTTTTCATTTTCAAATTATTTTTAAGCCCGCGTCGTGTTCGACTCGGGCGAACGGTTCTAAGTAGCGTGCACTGGTGCCAGGTTACTATATAGTCACGCGAGCTCCGTAGTCTGTATCTCTACAACGCAAAGTTAGGAAATTTTATTATTATTATTATTATTATTAATATTTTTTGACGCTCGTCGTACCACAAACGTACTGTCGTCACGGTATAGAGCAGTGGGGCCTTACCGGTGGCCAACGAAGGTATTCTATATGGCCCGTTAAACATTTTTAAAGTAAAACAAAATGTTCAAACAAAAGTAAAATTATTACAAAATACAATTATTTTTATTAATTTATGAATATTCCGTCATCTGTTCAATAATAGTCAAAAAAAGATGGGAAAACAAGTACTACATGTGCACTGTATACCTACTGTGTGTAACAAAACTATATTATTAGATTGACATTTAGATTATTAGACTTTTTTAATTGGTGGCCCGCTCGAATAAATGGTTTACCAAAGTGGCTCGCCGAAGAAAAAAGTTTGGGCGTCACTGGTCTAGAGCAGCGGTTCCCAAACTGTGCACCGCGGTGCCCTAGGGGCACCGCGAACACTTTCTAAGGGCACCGTGGTCTAGGGTTCATAACAAATAGTTTAAAATGTATAAATATTTTTCGTTATTGTTTTCGTAAAAACTTCATAGCAAAAAATGCAATATTTTCTATTGTATATTCGGACATTCTAATTTTAACCTTATAAGTGAATTATTCGTAAATGTTATTTCAGATAAAATCATATCTATGTGAATATTTATCATTTTGAATATTTTTATGTAATAACTATAATCATAATTACAATTATTTTTATTTGTTTATCTTTTTTTTAAGTTTTAAACGCATTCATTTATACATAAATTAGCTGTGTACCTTAGAATGCTTCGACTGTATTAGGTTTGATAAAATTGTTTATCAATGAGTACTTTTTTATTCTGTCTTTCATGTTACATACAACAGGGCACCGTGGCTAACTTGGGGCCCCTAAAAGGGCACCGCGGGAAAAAAAGTTTGGGAACCGCTGGTCTAGAGTATTATTTAATATTTCTCGAAGAAATATTCCAGGTGACGATGATCTAACATGATTTCATTGAGTGAATCGCCTAGGCCAACAATCGTCGTGTGATCGAGTGCGTATTTAAAACAATCACCCTTTACAAACAGTAAACTGTGCCTATAAGTTTTGTGCTATAAGCAGTGATATTTTTCTACTAAAAACAAAATAAAAACGATTTAGACACGACCACCGAATCCGTATAATTAGTGTATTAAAACAATATTAATATTTTATATGTATATATATATATATTTATTTATTTGAAAACGATGTAAGCTAAAAAAAATATAAAGCTTTTATTTGCATATTTAAATGATTTAAACTACATTTTTAGGAATATTTTTGTACACATACCTAAATTATTAAAATTAATTTTTATGAATATTATTTTATTTTTATTATCATTACTCTTGTTCAAATAATATAGTTATTAAAATTTCTAATTGTATCTAAACATTAAACATTTGTAAACAATATAACTCCTAGGCCTCCACAAGAGTACTCTCTCAGTGAGGCCTAGTAATCATTATGTTATGATAAAAAAATAAAAAAATAAAAAATATATTGCAACGGTTCAACAACATACTGTCGAACTTTCCACGCACGTAAATATAAACGTTTGAAATGTCCAAAGACAATGGCGAATAAGTCCTATAAAGACATTTCGGTTTTCGAGTACACTTTTGGACATCGTTCATCGATGAGGTACCTAATACGAATAATCTAGATTCTAGATATCATTTTGTAAAGAAAATTTATACCGAGAGAGTGTATCGCGTTAAACATAGAAGTCTTCAATCCGGGAAGCAATGAGCTGTTGTTTTGATGTCCGTGAAAATAGTAACGTCTCGCGGTGGTCGAAATATTTCAATTCACTGTGAATGACAAACGTCTGAGAAAAATGGCCAACAATGTTCAAAACACTCACTTATTTACCGTTATTTTTATACTACTCGTATTATGATGTTCGCGTCTTATCGTTATTCGATTTAAAAACGGCGCGATTTTTCGTTTTGATGAGTATACTAAATGCCAACATCGTCGTTGTCGTCGTATTAAATGCATGCGACCCTTCGAGTTGATAGCATTACGCGTATAATGTAATATTATAATATTATAGTGTCTCTTCGTGACTCGTGGAGATTTTTAATTTTTTTTTTTTTGACAATAAAATCGAGCAGAAAACCGTTACGTCGTCGCACGTCATGTCAAAAAAAAAAAAGAAAAAAAAACTAAAAGACTAAATGTAATATTATGTATCTACCGTGTTTTCAAACTACCGTTCGCGAAACGCGCGTCAAGAAAAATAAAGAAACTCAAAGTTTGCCGTCACGCTTAATACACTCGACGGTGGCCCGTAGTCGAAGAGCCCTTTTAGGAGAGGCGACCGTGTTAATAACAAGACAGAAAAATGTGATAATAAATATTTGATTTAGTTAAGTCAACTAAAAGGGGACTTTAATCTAAAATCTGATAGTCAAAAACAAAAAACGAAAAATGACTCCTGAAGTTTTAAGCCGAAACGCGGAGACAAATATTGACTTAATTCAGTTGCAAAAGTTATTTGTTTCTTTTTCACTGGACAAAACATCAACACCAATTGGTCATAATGAATCGTTATAATAAAAAAAAAAAAAAAAAAAAAAAAAAAAAAACAGCAATACATTGTACTACACTTGATTGTCACTTAAAAAGTTTTCAAGTTTAGTATGATGAAGTGCGTTTATGCCTTCGTAAATTAATAATAAACCGTGAAGAACATATTATTGTACACGTAATAATAAACAGTATTCAATGTAAAAAAATTTGGACATTTATTTCACGTAATTGCAATTTATTGTAATTTAAAATTAAAAATACCCGTCATGACTGTTTTAATTTAGTTGACAAAATTAAACATACTACTATAGGACTTGACTTAATGATTTTTGTAAAACACACTTTTACACTATATCGCATTGACATAATTAGATTAGTATTGTACGCCAAAAGATACGAAAAAAAAAGTCTCATAAAAATATCGCAATTAATCTTACTCGCCTACAGTCTATATCGATTTTTATTTTATATGCACTGAGATCGATATGATTATTATTTTAAGGTGCTCAGATATTTTGTTTCATCGTAGTTTCATTTATCCGCGATGGTATACAAAGGTAACATTTCTATGTTTTTATTACTTTAAATCCTACGAAAACACATTAAGTCCGAAGACTGTCTACGTGTAACAAACTGCACGAATTGATAAAAAAACCCACTTAAAAATGCAATACCAAGCAGTTCGTCGAACGATTCGTATTATACTTGTACAAGTCTAAATGATAATAAAAAAAATCATATGCAAAATTTGAATTCTATAATTTTATTTTGTTTTCAACAAAAAATTTGGTTGAAATATTATTATTATTATTATTTTTTTTTTGGTTTTGTTATTTGATCTATTTGAATTCTTCCGTCTGTAATTTAATAGTTACGTATTTGAAAAAACGAACCATTTAAATAATTTCGCATAAAAATAATAGTTATAATATGTGCTTTAATTAGAAAATAACTTTTCTACGGGTGATGGGTCTTTGAATAATTTTTAAAGTTATATATGACCAAACGACCAAAATCGATTTCACAAAAATCTCGTTTACGTTACCAAAATTTCATCGATTTTCTTCAATTTCCCGGTATTTTTTCCGGTAAATTATCATTTACTATCGTAAAACCAATATAAATCATATAATATACGTATATCCTTCACTTTACTTATAGGATCTAAGGCGAACGATTTAATATTTTTATTTTCTCATTCGAATCAAAACATCGGTCAAACAACAAAAATCGAAAATTCGTGCCACGCCGCGGACAAGGTGAATCGACGGCAAAACTCGCGGGTTAAAAGTTAAAAGTTCACCTGGTGAAAACGGCCGGTGATACAGCAGCAAGGCGGGCAGGAGCGTGAGGACGACGTAACGGGAGAAGAGGATTTGATGGACTCGACGACGACAATAGGACACTGCGCGTACACGTGTAAACGGCGAACAGAGACGACGATGTTAACTGTTACCGTGGTAGTGGTGCGGCCGGGTAGGGGTTGACGGTGCAGACTGCATTAAGACGAACTTCCCCTCGTCTCCTCTCGCCGTTTATTACGACGCGTAACGCGCGCACAGCCGCATTAGTCACGGGTCGCCGAGCCGGATAAACGACGACACGACGTTCGTTAGAGCGGTATCGCCTCGTCACCGTCGGCCTACCCTTCTGTGGTGCCAAGAAGAAGCTGCGGTGTGGACCGTTTTTGCCGTAACGTCCGCGTACGTGCAAACTTTTACTCGTCTGTGTGTGTGTATACGACTCGTGGTCGTATGAGGTTCTGACTTATGTAATTATTATTTTTTTGGGCGAATTTGAAGAGAATGGTATGGCTCACACAGAGAGACGGTCAGAGACGATGGAGATAGAAAGAGAGAGATATCAGGACAAGATTTAGATCAAACTACTTAGTCTATAACTGCAGAGAGCACCTGACTTCAAGAGATCTAGGTAAACCAGGAACGAACGTTTGATATCGGTTTTATTCCAAAATTTGAAGGTGGAAAGGCCGGCATTTCTTTAAACGGAAATCGAGTTAATTTGATAACTACGTATTCAGGTGTGAACGATGGTATTTGAAATATAATCGGGTACAGTTGTAAAAACGAGATACGAAAACGGCGGAGATGCTGGAGAAACGGATCTGACTTGAGATGCGTTTGTAGTACTCTTGTTTTGTAATTATTATCAGAAATATTACCCACAGGTATAGTCATAGATTTAAAAAAATATATATATTATTAGATAAAAAAAATAATGGTTTTACAATGATTTTTAAAATTTTTAATTTTACTCTTCATTTACTTCAGGATGCTAAATAATCCTATGATATACGGATAAAACTGCAGAAATCATTTTTTTTTTTTTTTCGTTTAACTTAAATCAAATCACTGTACATCGAGTCGGGGTGGGGTGGATCTTAGTCATTTTTCGCCTATATTGTAGAAAGGAAGGGTGTTTGTTCTACATTAGTCTATGCAGGGTGCAGTATGGGTTTATCCTGCCCTGGTTTTAAAAAAAAACTCGTGATTACCGACGTCGTTAGTTTACACGAAAATTCACAACAAGCATATTATGTAATTTTCATCTATCTGTATGTAATTTTGATCTACTGACCAGTTTTCGTTTATTTATTTATTTATTTTTTTTTTTATCATATTCAATGTAATATATTTTATTATTTTCCCTCCGTCGTCGTCTAAATCAAATCATACACTCGACGGGAAAACTATTTATACGAATATTGTCCGTCAACAGTGTATAACATTCGAATATAATTAATTATTGTCAAATTAACATTATTATGACGGCGGCCGTGCAAAAAGTGACTAAGGGTCGCGTGACAAAAGGGACGTCTGTTTCACAACGAACGGTCTTATCGAGCAAACGAGAGTAATCACGCGCGTACACGCACCGACGACTGTATAGCCAGTAAAACGTTTATAGCTGCATTGTGCCTCTTGACGCTTGTCTAAATTATAATAATACTTACGCTAGTAACGGGTCTGTTCAGAGATCTGGTCCGTGCGATACGTATACCGTCGTATTGTCTGTCCGCTGTCTCACACGACTCACCCTTTCGTCCACATCGCGTTCCGATAACAGGGTGTACCACATATACGCACAAAGATTTTTCACAAAAATTAATCAACGCATTTTCCGCGACATGAGTGACTCGTTCGCGAATAATATTTCACGACATAATCCGTAGAAAAAGTGAAAGACACAAAACAATATTTTCAATCTCCATTTATATTTAATTTATTCGAAATATTTATTCCAAATACTTCTCTTTAAGTGTCCATTTTCAATTTTCGGTTCGGGGAGGGGATTGAAGTGCACAAATTGTGTTTTGTTTTTCCACTCTTTGACAAAATGGTTGCACGATTAGTTTTCCCCATTTTAGGGAAAGATAGGAGAAGAAAGAGTAAACACACGATATTTATAGCTTAAAATTAAAAAATTTCACTCACAAGCGAATTTGGCTAGTGATACTTACGCATACACACACACACACACACACACACACACAAACACACACACACATTTATAATATATATATTTGTTACCGGAAATATATGTATAGTTCGGTCATTGTATAATATAATGCCTAGACATTTTATAAAATGACTGCAACAGCGAGGCAAAGTATATAATATTTTATATTATTTTTTGAGTTTTAGTTTATTATAAAAACGTCCCATACCAATATTTAACCATGAAGTCAGTAAAACAAAACTCAACTGGATTTTAACACTCAGTAGTAATTATTGTTAACAACGAGCGTTAACTTTGTACACCGTAATGAAATTAATTTGAACAAAAGTTTAATAAATCAGACAAGATGAAAACGGCTTAGTGATTGTCAATATCAGTGGGTATTTCTTATTTGAGCTATAAATTCACTAGCCACATTTTGATAAGGCATTATATATTAAAATGTCTAGGAAATGTGTATATATCATATACTTTGCCTATATTTATCTATATTTATAGAGGGAGAGAGAGAGAGAGAGAGAGAGAAACACACTGAAACATAGCAGAGACAGAGGTAGACAGACAGAGAGTGGGTATAATTAAGCGTTTTTCCGTAAGTTCCGGCCATTTACACGAGATGACGTGACGGTGCACGTTTTGTGTACGCGAGTATTATACACAGGAAATATAATGGGATTTTGACGGATTTTGCCATGACCACGATGGGGTAGACAATAAACCACACGAGGATTAGATGAAAATGTGTCAGACGATCAAGACCTCCGAAAAAGGTCGAATGTATTCCTCGCCGAGATTACCCTCGTGTGCGGCACGATGCAACGAAATCATATAGAACACGCATTTCGTAGTACACGGGAACGTAATTCGAGCGACGAGGACGGATGAATGTGACGTTTTCCAAATATCGCCGCAGTCGTTTCGTTCTCGTGTACGACACCGCCGTTATTATCGTTATTACTACGTATTATGATCGACGTGACGTCGTCGTAAAACTTGGACGGTACATTAAAATATTATAGTGCGCCGGTGTACGCGTGTACGTGCGACGCTCGTTCACGTCCGGTTTATCGCATTTACGCGTCTCGCGATCACGACGCGTCCTACTCGCGGAATGGCGCGACACTGTGTACGCGGTACACGACTATAACACGCTACTGAAATCGTGTTGTAACGAAATAACGATCAATAAAACAGTGGAAACTCGACCGTGATGGCCTGGATCCAGTGACGGTTTAAGACGTAACGTATTTGCGATTTATCGGCCAATAACGCATTGTCTTAATGCATAAATTAAATTTTCTAAAAAAAAAAAAACAATAAAAATATTCTACGAATGTCTCGCGACGGTCGAAGACGACGGGAAACCCGCTGGTTTTCAGAAGAAAAGTCGAAAAACTCCTCTATCTAAAACAAGCACCCCCTATGTCATGAAGTCGAAACGCAGTGGTTTTATGTGCCAGACTTATATTTCTGTAGGCACCAAGATATACGAACAGCAGATCGTAAGATATGACGTTATAAAATCATAAAATCTTGATGATAATAACGCTATGCTCGTTGCCTCACTATGTCCTCGTTTGTTATAGTTTGTGAAATCGGATGTGATGAATGAACACACATACACACACGCACACACGCACACACACACACACACACACACACACACACACACACACACACACACACACACACATACACACACTTATTTTTTTATCGTGTATTTATAATTCGATGAAAGTGTAAAATGGTATACTGTAAACAAGTCTCCCTCAACATTTTTGAATGATTTTTTTATAAATATAATGTACTCTCGTAGATTGATTTTATCAACTAAAAATAATATGGTTTAAACCAGGGGTCGGCAACCTTTTTGGTGTTAAGGGCCAAAAATTAAAAATAAATTGTTTCACGGGCCATAATTTCAAATACACCTTTTTTATTTAAACAAAATATTATAATAATTTAAAATTTAATTTATTTAAGAACATCACTGTTTGGTACATTAGCTATTGAGGTATCTACAAACAAAGTTATAATAATAATTACACGTCGTAATAATAATAATAATAATAATAAATACATAGTAAAGTATAGTATAATATTGGAAAAAATAAATAAATAAATAAAAATGTATGTGATTTTTAAGTTTGAATAACATCATAAAGTTTATTGATAGCAGGTTTTATTTTCGATGTAGAAATTCTCAATACAGCGTTTAAGTGACAATCGGTTAATCGTGAAGCACATTTGCTTTTCCGATATTTCATTAGTGAAAAAGTTTGTTCACAAATATAAGTGCTCCCAAATATGGTCAACATTTTTTTAGCAAAATATTTTATTTCCCAATTTTCATCAGTAAAGATTACGTGTTGTGTAATATTTTTAAACTGATTATAAATTATTGTCACGGGCCGCATAAAATCGCTACGCAAACCATTGATACTTCACTAATATATACTTCGTATTTCTAATATAATAAACTAATATCGCAAAAGATATTTCATTTTAATTGGAAAGGTTTGCATCGAACCATCGAATCGATTATCGTCGAAATAAGTGTATATAATACAATATATTGTATTAAGCAACGTTTACACGCGGTTTTCGGACGACAACTCAAGTACAATAAATACGTCTCAGTTGTAAAAAAGTGTTTGAAATAGAAATAAACTTGAATGTACTCTTTTCAAAATGAGTACTCGCAAACGTGCATGTGTGTGTGCGTGTGTGTGTGTGTGTGTGTGTGTGTGTGTGTGTGTGTGTGTGTGTGTGTGTGTGTGTGTGTGTGTGTGTGTGTGTGTGTGTGTATACTAACAAATGATATCGAGCGTCATTGATGCGCTCAATAAAAATCCTTAGGAAAAACCATTTTAACGTGTCATATCAAACCACTGGCATCAGAAGCTCTTCAGTGATAGGTTATATTGAAAAAATTATTATCACCGTTGTAAACGCTTAGAGCGCGTCGCATAAAGTACGAAGAGTCAATGGGAAACCCACGAGATTTACGTATATACGTCGACCTCCAACTATCGAGATCGTTCGTCGGACGTATAGACTTGTCGTGTGTTCGGCGAACTCCTCTAACGCTCTACACACGACCCGTCCAGTCGATCTTCGCGTTTTGGTTTTCGAAAACCGGAGATTACAACGATTTCGATTTCACCGGGGAAAACCTTGGTACCTACTGTTTTCCAGTGCAAATCGTAAATACGAAGCAACAGATCGTTTTATCAACGATACTCGTGTATGCATCGCACACGGGAATTTTTTCAGATGAGAACGTCAGCCGTCGATCAAAATTAACCGTGCAAGTTATGCATGTACGAGTATTCTCTATGAATGGTGGAAATTCTAGAACACGGTTTTGGGTCGGGGTCACGGTGTAGGTAGTAATAATCAATAGCCGTAATCGTCAGAATTAAAAACGCCTAAAATATTGTTTCGAAAACGAATCTAATACGTCTTCTGGTTTTACATTAATTTCAGAACGACACGTATTGACGTGCAGGCTAATCCGTTAGGTAAACGATTTGCTATCGTCGCGTTTTAAATACGATTTAATTCTGTATTAAAATACAAAATATGTATTATGACATTGATAAAAGTGAAAATTCGATGAATGTTTGCAAAATTTCCCGATCGACAGGGAAAATCCTGGTTGACGTATAAATACAAAGTATCAACTAGTTGTTTATTAGGTACCTATCGGCTATTACAAAGTCTATATGTGATTAACGACAGCAATAAATATTATTCGAAACAATATCCTTTTTAGAATTCTGTTTATTATTTAATTTATAATATACGTCACACATATTATGAAAACACGGTCTAGTAGGCATTAAGCTCATGTGGGAGAGGGGGCAGGCCCCTCTGATCCCCTAGCTTAAAATCACCATTGGTTATAAAATAGTACAAATATATATACTTGTTATTTATTATATTTTATTAAATTGTTGTATTATATTTTACACGTGAAGGGCAAACGAAATCGAAATGGCACGTGCGTAGAAAGCCGCGGGAGAATTGTTTTTAACGGGCCAAAGAGTTATGATGCGGAAAACGAGTCCGACTAATACGTGATATCCACGCGTGTGCAATTTCGAAAACCCGATGAATTACAACCCGCCGCGTTCGCCCCGGGCGCACGGACCGCCGTCGGCAGACCGGAGGGGTAATCGATTTCGTCGAAATAATTGAACGCCCGACTTGGAGAAGTCGGAGGACGATAACCTCGGTCGTCGCCCGTCGGCGGTGTCCGTGTACCGTTCTCGAGACGTCTGCAGTTGTTCGTGTCACACGCGTAAGATTCCGAAGCCACGCGCGTTCTCATCTCGGCACACCGGTCCGTATTATTGCTACGTACTCTTTCGGTGGTATGCGGTCCAGTGGCGGGAAAATAACAAAAAAAATTCGTAGGGTCAAAAATGTTAGATAGACCTTTCCTCAATATTTTGAAATAAAATAAACACTTCATATAGCATAAATATTATTTTATTAATCATATTACATCAAATATCCATAAAAAAAAAACTACAGTAAAAGCATGTGCCTATTCTTTTGTTTGGCAAAGCGTGTTATGATGTTTTCTATATCTATAGAAAATATCATTATGAATGTGGAGTAATGCTAGTCCATTCAACCTTTCTTCGCCAATTGTTGATCTTAACCATGTTTTCAATCTACGCAAATAAAAAAAAGCACACCAGACATGCATATTATAATGTAAAATCCATAGAAATACAAGTTAGTTAAAGAATAGCCTAACAGTTAGATATATAAAAAAGTAAATACCTTTAATCTAAGCAATAAAGCTGATAATACGCGTAGGTACACACGGTACCTATAAGAACAAAAATAAACTAAGCGCACAGACATCTTAACAAATTGCAGTACGATAAAAATTAAAAATAGGTACATGTTTTTTCCTTTTTGTGTAAGATTGTACCATGATTTAAAGGTACTAAACAAATAAATTTACAAAAAACGGCCCAAGGGGGGGGATCCACCTATCCCCCCCCCTTATAACCGCCACCGATGCGGTCGTCACGTTATCGACGAGTTCGTAACCACGATCGTGACCGTAATATCACAATATGTTTATCGTTTTAGAAGCTCTTACTACGCGCCGTTGAACGTGCAACGCGACGATTGTGAATTTCTCGCGAATTCGACACTTTGAACTGCGCAATGACCGCGATTATATTATATTCGGTAGTGACGCATAACGATATCGGTATCGATGTCGAACCAATTTTACGATATCGATGAGACTAATTTATCGAAAGTACATCGATATTCGATATCGAAAATTCGATGTCGCTACATTAAAGTTCCTATTTTCTGTTCATGTAAGTTTTAACAAATAATCAATGTCAAAGAACGATAAACACTAACGATAAGCAATAGCCAATAATACTATAACAATAAGGTTCTCATGTTAAACATCAATCTCAAAGACCGGAATTGTACAAATAGAATGACCATCTGTAATTTAAATTAAGTTTTCAAATTTTCTTTTTTTTTTTTAATAATAATTAATAATGTATGATCAAAATTTTTTTTTTTAATTTCAGCAATTCCAAAAAAAATCCGTCCATAAATTATACAAACAGTTTGATATCATCAATTAAACATTATTCAATTTCTTCGGTTTTATAAATATAATTATATTAATAAATCGTATATCGATATCGTTTGTTATTCGATATCGCGATTCGACATGGAAGTCAATGAATCGATATCGATAATTGAAAACTTATCGTTGTGCATCGCTACTATTCGGTAAACGAAAACCGCCGTCGGTTATTCGCCGGTCGCTCGAATCGGGTTCCCTTTTGTAAAAACCCTGTAGCGCGAAGAATATATTAATACGTTCGACTCGCATCGGTCACTCGTATCACCATCGTCTCGTAATTTCCGACGTGTTTGGAATATTTTTCGAGAACCCATGACACAAGGGTCTTTGGTTTGCGATCTCGTGCCGTACGGTATAGAGTTTCACTTGCTCAGTACTCGAGGTGTCACTACACTCCAAAGGTCGGAAAACGGTTTTCGAACCGCGCGTAATATTCACGACGCGTTTGCCGACGTGTCGTTTACGATTCAAACGTGATGGAATTTCTTTCGCAAAATTTAATCGGTTTTTTTCTCTTCTCTGTTTTTTCTTTTCGCACAGCTATTATGCCGCTTCGTCGTCGACGACGTCTTCGCCGTTGCTGTCGGTCGCCGCCGTGGGGGGCAACAACTGTGGCGGCGGTGGCGCCAAGTCGTCGAAACGCCAAAAAGTCAGCCACCCGTATCCGGCCAAGGGCGGCCGGAACCAAAACGGTGGGCAACAGCCGATGTCCGCGGCCCAAGTACAACAGCAATCGCATCACGCCATCGTGCCGGATCAACTCAAGCTGTACAGTGAGTACCCGCCAATATCACGCTTTAACGTTTTAAACACGAAGGAGAGGCAGATTATAGGTCGTCCGCCCCGTCGTCGGTACCCCGAAACACGTAAATGTTCCGTGAAATAATTTTGAAATTCCAAATGTCGACACATCAACGAAGTCGGCGTAGTCGTACGCGTTTCGTTTTTCATATGGGGCTGTGCTAAACCATCACAAACCCAATAGAATCCAGTCATTGAAATCTATCGCTCTCTAAACCTCTAACCTAACCCCTAAACCTGACCTCTCTAACCTTTTTTTTTTACCTTTAGTATCAGGGTTGAGGGGTGGTACCGACGTTAGTCATTTCACCCCCCAACCCCATCATTTATTATTTAAAAATAATCACATACAATTCTTATTATAATAAGTTATTTTTTTTACAATCTTAAGTTGGGGGCCTCTAACCACCCTGTTTAATTCGACCTTCGGCCTACAATATAGAAACTTAACTATTGTGTAGCGTTTGTTTCCCGTTCTCTTCTTCTTTCTTCCTCCTCCTTCGCTTTCATCGCCTCGTTGACGTATTTGTTGACTGTTTCCCATTTGTCTGCATTCTCCAACATGATCCTGACCAGGTTTTCCAGAGAGATTTCTTCCCCTACCGTTAATGAACATATCCATCTTCGTTCCGCCCAGGCATCACATACCTCTCTAACCTCTATAACCTAACCTAACCTAACCTAATAACCTCTGCCCCTGGTATGTCTCCAATCACTCACTCCACAAAGATCTTAACATCGAAACCATCAACCAAATCACACACGCCCATTACAGTGGATTCCATGCCAAACTTGCCAGTCACTCGAACCCACTGATATCCATTCGAGGTAGCGAGCACATACCGGGCAATCCACCCCGGAGATTAAAATGGCGTTGGTCTCGTGACCAACTAAAATAAAAAAAAAGTAAAAAATAAAAAGAAATACTACGAATGTGTCTATAATTTCCTCTTTTGAGGGTTCTATCATTGGAAAGTCTCCCTCCTCACGTCCTATCCAAATCTATGTATTTCACACCCATTTGCTTAGCGTATCAAATAATACAGCAGTTTGTAAATATTCTATTTTAATAAAAAAAAAAAAAAATGTTTTTCAATAACAAATATTCTTGAATTTGAATTGATACTTCTATAATCTACGATATTTTCGCATAAAACTCATATTAAATGATATACTACGATAATCTGACGGTGAAAGTTTTCCGGAAAAGTCTCATATTAAATGAGATATTACGCTTGTAGATCAGTCGACGTAGATTCGTCTTGTTTTCCCTCCCCCGAAATCCACTTTAAATTGAATTCGTTTCACCGTCGTTTCTGATATGACCACGGTGCACCCCCGAGTCTTTGTGCGAGTTCATTCAGTTCTGTGGTCAATACATTATGACGCCGTGTTTAAAACAACGCTATTTATCACAAAATGTCCGTGGACGCAGGTAATCCGGACATACTGATATGTGGAAACTGTCGCGAAATGTTCACCGAACTGCAAGGACTGCTGGACCACAAGAAGGAGTACTGCAAACTCAGATTCACGTGCAAGTGCAACAACTCGGTGAAGCCGAATTTCAACAACAACAACAGTGAGTTGACTGACGACATGTTTTATATTATTACTCGGTAAATATCGAATACCCACTCATCACGAGAGGGCAACGGCTCAGACGGTACAATACGTTGTTTTCTCCGCATACGAATTTCGAAAAAATAATTTGAAAACAAATAAATAATCGCGGAAATTAATTACAATATATTTAATTATCTGATTGCCTCGTCGTCTTTATTTCTAAAACCTCGAAACATTTTTTTTTTTTTTTTTAAATGTGTACTATTTCGGTAAATGATATTACATTATAGTCGAACGCGATATTTATATGTTACGAGGCGATATTTAAAAACGTATTTAGATAAAGAAAAATTAAGCATACGTGTCACGGTACCGTGATTAATTTTAAACTCGATTAGATTTTTAAGCTCGAAAAGAGCTGCGATTTCGTCGTGTTTCATTAGCGACGCCATTCGGAATACATCACGTCGTACCTACCTGTTGTTTGTATAATACTTAACGTATCACGTCGGGCGTGTTTCGTGAACGTGATGAAAATTTTCCGTTGAAATCGTTTTAAAATATTCTAATTATTGTACGCGACACGGGACTCGAGAGTACGGTTTTGTTCGTTCGTTATTCGCCGTAATATACACACGGTGTTAGTGTCAGGAGGCCAAATTAAACGGTTCAGACGGATTAGCTCCGTTTCACGTCCCTTTCGCCCGGTTTGTCGTTAACCCCACCGACGACGTCCGTTTCGTCGTGGCCACGGAGCTGACGGCGTTTTTTTTTTTTCCGTTCGACCCGTCCGGCACTTTTTCGCTACCGTCACCACCCGGGCTTAACCCGGGAATTATACATTTGCCTTTTTCGTCATTACTCCACCACGACCGTACGTAAACTATATCTAATACCTATATCATATCATATCATGTGTTATTATTTTATACGTATTAAAGCTTGGGAGCTAATTCAACTCCTAAAACAACTTTTAAACGTGCACATAATATTCGTATGTTCTTCAAAAATGTTTATTTGATAAATAAAAAAATGTAACATGTTTTAATTACAAATAAAAAATACATAATTAGGTTTATTCGTTCAGAAATCGGTCGGGGTTTTTTTTTTTGGTATTAACTTAAAAAAATAAAATAACAACAACAATATTTCCAACACGAAAACTGTATACACATATTTTTTGTCAAACAATATTTTTTACACGTCACGCCACGTTCATGATTTCGATCCGAAAAGAAACCCGTTGGAAATTATACGATGACATGATAATATTATAGCTGATATTTTAACGTAATATACAGCGCTTTCAAAAACCTACAGCCGCCTCTTTTCGTTTGATATTTAATAAAACCGGAAGATCGAGAACAATGATTTTGATAAATATATGGCACGGAGAAGGTCGAGCCCTCGATCGGTTTGATTTATGGCCAGTGGATTCAGTTTTAGAAAACTATAAGGCTACCGAACGAATTATGACGGCTGTATGTCCGTCATTGCATCGATCGTAAACATATGACGTCGACACGTTTCTACTAAGGGACGTCTCGTGTGACTGAAAAACACGATCGTAAAACGATTATTATAGTGTAAAGGTTTTTTTTCATAATAATTATTAATCGCATGTCTCATTTTTTTTTTTTTTTTTTGACATTACAGAGTGGTCGGGAAACTTGAACGACGGCTGCGTGTCTCTGATGTGCGTCCAGTGCAAGGAGTCGTTCGACAGCGCTTGGGATCTCATGGTGCACGCGCAAGCGGCGCACATGATGAACGTTTACCAGTTGGCCACCAGGGACCAGGTTACCGCGTCACCGGTGGGCACGGAATCGGAAAACGGATCGACGGTAAGTCGCGCGCGTCAGTATTGTGATTTTCCAGTCGGATGATCCGCAAAACCACACGCTTTCGATTTTGACTCCAGACAAAGTCAACGAGTCATAGACGAAAATCTCGCACGTTTAAAGCGGGTTTAAATTTAATTTAATTTAATTAAATTTAAAACGCTGTTTCTTTTTTATTTTTACGTATATACGTTCGTCTAATACCTATCTTCATTTTCTTTCAAAGTTTTTGTAGTAGTCTACACTTCGCCACCCGTATTCATAGCTCGGCCTACATCGAATTTTAGGGTTTTTAAATGTTCTACGACCACACGTCGATCTATATTTTCCTAGGTCTTCCCGTACGTAGTTTTCCTTTTGTTCTCGTGCCAATGCCACTCTAACGGTTTCGTACTGTCCTCTTCTCGTCGTGTGGTCTAACTATTGTATCCTTTGGATCTAAACAAAACGCGTCACTGCCTTACTAGTGCTGGTTTCAACGTATCACACAGCTCTCTACTGTATCCCCTACGTCAGTTTCCCATTGTTTCACCGATGATAGTCCGCGTATTTTCCGTCGCACCCTGTTCTTGGAAGTGCTCAAGTTTCTGTCTGTTTGTTTGGTCGTCGTCAAAGCTTCACGGCCATACGTTAGAGTCGATCTCACGATAACCACACACAATCTTGCTTTGATTTTTATAAAATGTGAACGTTTAAGGTTTTGTCAGTGAAAACTTGTTGGGCTGTATTCGAATGATTATTACCGTTCGTCGGTCATTCATCGACCTTAACGTAGCTCCCAAACCTTAAAATCACTAGATTTTTCCATCTAAGTTTAAGTTCTCTACCACATCACAATTCTCCCTCTCTCAAAGAGTTTCGTTATTTTTGTTTTCTCAGTATTGAGATCTATTATAGAGATCTATGATAATCGTCTTCGTCGATAACCTAACAATGATTCAAAATTAATAAAAAATAAATAATTATTTTTGATACGATTCTTTTTAAATAAATTCTTATTTGTATATCAGTATTTATTACAAAAAAAAAAAAAAAAAATTAAAAATACGTGTTCACATAAAATCTAGAAATGTGCAATTTTTAGTTACATCGACCCTAAAAAATAGTTTACGATTTCAACGTGTATTTTATCTTGTTTGAGCTGTTTTCAAACACAGCCACTTGTTTATCAAAAATGTCTTTGTTATTGATCACAACGTTAAACGACCGTCATTTGAACTTTTGCGCAACTAACAAACTTGAAATACCAACCAATACCAACGTAACGTGTTTTGAAATATAAAACGGTATTTCGTTTTTACATTGTGATATTATTCCATTGATGTTTCATACCGGTGTTCTCGTCGTTATTAAAATATTGTGCACATAACGCCGCCGTAAAGATATTTGAATTCTTAAAATATTCTGAAAAACGTTTGTACCGTGAAACCACGTAATTCTTATTATTCACAACCACAAATTATTGAAAAACGTGAATCTTTGATAATAATCATTCGATTATTTACTATTGTATATCGTGCACGCTTACTCACACTCGTAGTTTCACATTTTATTTGTTTCAATCGTAAATCATATTCATTCTACTTGTTCTTTATTGAACCTTGCGCATCGCAAAATATAGGTACACCTATAATTCGTTTTAACTCTAGACGACTCACGTTCGACTCACGATACGTCGAATAATTGTAATTCCATTTTTAGTTTTTAAAATCCTTTAAATTTTAAATATTCCACCAAGGGCGTCCCTGACCCTATTTTCAGGGGGGGTCGACTTTTAGGCTTGTAATGTTGAGGAATAAAAAATAAACAAAAATAATTTAACTATAATATTTAGGATTAAAAATAAATAAAAATTCTTTTAAATGAAGCACAAACTAATTAAAATTATTATTCTATAAAACAAATTCTTTGAATCGTTTGTGTTCTGCAAATCTACCTATATATTATTTTGCACAAATCTACGTGAACTGTGAAGACGTATTCGTGTACTACAATAATATAATTACTATTTCGTGTTAAACAAAAAAAAAAAATGATCGAACGTTCAATATCAGATAACGTGTATCTAAAAGTATCTATCGTTATAAAATCGATACGATACGAGCTGGGTAAATTCCGAGCGCTTCTATCAATATATATTACACACCTATATCATAATCTATGACTAAATAATTTCGTAATTTTTTTCTAATGATTTTTATAACATAATACAGATAATGTAAAAAAAGTAAAAAAAAAATTGAAAAGGCCAAGGGGGAGGGAAGGGGGGGGATCCCCCCCCAGAAATAATATGCCCTTGTATTCCACACTTGTTCTAGAACCGTCGGCCGAGGCCAAATCGGATGATTTCCATCGACGTTTTGTGCTTTCGACGTTTACCCCCACGTACCGTTCGAATTGTGAATTTTTCGAATATTCTACTCGAGACGTCGTTAATATATCGTGTGTACGCGCGTCCGCAAAAGTGTGTATTTAGAGTGTGAAGCGTCGTAGAAGACAGAAGTTGCTCGTTTTAAAAGTTTGAACGTTTCCGAAAGTTTGCGACTGTGAAACGAATTACGACAATTATCCGCGGCCGTAACGTAAACGTATTTGAATATTTTCGCGCACATCGCCGCGGTAAATTTCCCGTCTGCGACGCACGCGGGCGGATAATGATCGGGTGCGTGGACTGTGCTCGCGGAGCAACAGAGTCAAAACTTTGGCACACGATAATAAACTCGACCGTATATTCCGTCGCATAAAAATACAATACGCGTTCGAAATTATCGTTTTGCTCTTTTGTCCGTGACGTGGACTCCGCGAAATATACTCGCGCTGGTTTTTCGTTTCGTTTTCAATTTGCAAATTAAGTCTCGCCCCCGAGCACCACGTGACGACGACGTCGACGACGAAAACAGACTTCCAACGTGACTTCTAAGTATATGACATATACATACACAGTATATTCCCACGTGCCCGCGGTGCGCTGCCAGAAAACCGTAATTCGGACGAAAGCTTTTTCCCTTTTCTCTCTCTCTCTCTCTCTCTCTCTCTCTCTCTCTCTCTCTCTCTCTCTCTCTCTCTCTCGCCTCTCTCTCTATCTAGCTCTCTCTTTCTCTCGTATTTTGGTCGGATTTCTCAAACTGCGCTCGCTATGCAAGGTCCACGCGCGGTGCAGGTACTCGCACGCGCTCGTTCTGTATTGTTTTTTCTACCAACGGTGAGCGACTTGTAGCTCAAATCGTGCTTATAGATCCAAGATCTTGCGTCATTCCCGTCAGATGTAGCAGGATATTAAAAAAATAACGTCGTCGTAAGAAAATATCACATAGAATTGAAATCGTAATAACAACTAATTTCCTAGGAAAAAAAAACAAATTATTGTACCCAATATAGGTCAGAGGTCTTCAACCCTAACCGTTTTGTCATTACTTGCGGCCCGCGATCACATTTGAAATATAGCATTTCTATTTAGATAAAATTAAAATGACCATGAGCCCAATGAAAAAATTGGGGAAAAAGCGATAAAACAAATTAAATTACCTACTTACATGTTATAAATTTTGGCTGATATTAATGATAGTTTGCAATTTAAGATTTTAATCATGAAAATTATAATAGTAAACTGAATTTTAGAATAAAACACATGTTTTTACTACGGATGCGGCCCGCGAGGTTTGAAGAAAATAATATGTGGCCCACTACATAAAAAGATTGAAGACCCCTGCAATAGGCGTATCGCGTATAGAAAATGAATTAACTCGCTGGATTTACTTTTTTTTTAACTCTGGGCTAATAGTGCGATTAAGATCGACAATCGTTGTGACGTCCAGGATCCGTTAGAACGGAATTGTCTCGAATGGAAAAATATGATCCGACCGGGTCGTGGAAAAAAACACTGGCATCGTCGTTTCACGTTCTTCTTCGAAAGTAATAAAACGAGACTTTACAGAATCACAGGGGAAAAAGTCGCTCCAAGAGGCGTTTCCCATTATGCTTTAACAGGTGCGTAACAGATTCACTGTAAAAGCACAGGTCACAGTACGAACATAATATTAATATTATGATTTGTGGCATAAGTGTGTGAAAAACGCCGTTTGGAGCGATACTCTTCCTCGCGATTTTTGAAAACGGGCCGTGAAGCCTCGATTTATTACTATTGTACCGATACCCGCGTGACCGTCCACAACAACACGACGATCGACCGGGCGAATCTGATCCCGGGACCGTCGGAGATCCTTTGTTTTTTCTCCCGTCACCCCTCCGCACACGATATTGATATTGCTACGTTTTCCCGTCCGCCCTCGCCCCTCGCCGGTGGCTTCTACGTCGTACCGCGGCCTTATCGTTGCGTGGAGAACGCGGTCCGTGTGACGTGACGTGGCCGTGTCGGAAGTCGAGAAATAACCCGAGGACCGAGCGGGGTCGACTAATTTAACAAATGCGTTTCCGACTCGGAGCCGCGTGTGAGCCACGTACGCGAGACCTGCGGCCGGCCGTAAGTTATATATATATATATATAATAATACACGTCAATTAAGCCGCGCGATCCCCCCGGAGGCATGTCCGGCGAGTCCGTATCTTTTGTTTCGTCTCGTTTTATTTTTTTGAGATTTTGCCAACGTCCGTCCGACGTTTTTCCTCCGTCCCGTTTCGTTCCGCGAACGCTATTTTCTTCTATACGTTTTTTTTTTTTTTAATTTTTTTTTTTTACTTTTTTTTTTTTCCGCGTGAACGGTGTAAATACACCAAAGTCCTCGCAACAACAAGAGTGTCGGACGGCAATGTTTTCACAACACCGAAACCGAAAGAAAAAGCGAAAATCTAACCAATTTTCAAAAGCTTACGATATCATAATCGACGTCACACACTTAATACGACATTTTTCCTCGCGTATTTTTGACGGGACTGCTGCAGTGTTTCGACGATCGCGCGGGAACGCTGTCTTCGTCACGTCTCCTGTATACTTCGATTACGCGCGTGATAATAACTGTGAATATATCGACGTTTCGGCAAATAGAAACAAACACGGATTTTACCAAACGAGCGTATTTCGTAGTGATCGCCCGCAAACGGAATCGCAGACGAAAAAAAAAAGCTGGTAAGTGAGATGATGGTGGTACAAGTTCGTCCTTCGTCCCTTCGGTCCTCGGACAAGATATTGGTGATGAATGTATTAAGTTTTAAAGAAATGATGACTCATTTACTTCAATACTTTGCGATTTATGACTAAATACCTAAAATCTGAACAGTGAAAATCTCGTTTACGGCGGATTTTTACCGATTTTACCGTTTTTACTCAGTTTTTCGATCGTTATTCTTGATTACTGGAAAAACTATGGAGATTTTGGAAAAATTACCTCTCTAAAGTACCATCTCAGTTCAATTTCGAATCTAAAAAATTGCTGGACGAAACTTTTGGACAAGGATTTCTATACGAAAAAGTGTTTACAGAAAAAAAAAAAAATTAAAAAAAGCTGGTAAGATAATGGTGGTGGAAGTTCGTCCTTCGTCGCTTCGCTCCTCGGACAAGATAATGGTGAGGAGTGTATAGCACTTTCTATCATGGGATCACCTAACCTAACCTCGGACAAGATATTGGTGATGAATGTATTAAGTTTTAAAGAAATGATGACTCATTTCTTTAGTATAAAACGATTCTGAGCAAAGCTTCAGTGTAATATAATATATTATTTATATACTGTTTACGTATTTTTCGGTTATTTGTCTGATTTTTGGTGAGTTTTTTCGTTATTAAACCCTCATAAAATATTCAATTTTTAACTCGTTAGAAATTTTCTGTTACCAAAAGATTCGAAACATGTTTTTATATCTATATTCCAAGTTTCATTGTGATCGGACACACCAAAAAAGATTTATACAGATTTTAAGTTGAAAATTAACGTAAAAACAGTCGATATTCATATACGAATTTATATGAATTTGTTAAAACGTGTATAAAAAAAAATCCTGACTAACGATTTTTGAACTTTTGTTAGGATAATTAGGTAGGTATATGAGTAAGGTCATATTAAATTTTCAGAACTTTTTGTCAAATATTTAAAATTATATTACATAAAAACTTTCAAACAATTTGGTAAATTAAAAGTTCTATATTTAAGTCAAAAATGCTTTAATTGTTCTGAAAATTTTGTCCAATATAAAAAAGTATGTATTTGATATTGGATAAAATTTTCAAGTTTCTAGCTTCAATACTTTTCGATTTATGACTAAATACCTAAAATCTGAACAGTGAAAATCTCGTTTACGGCGGATTTTTACCGATTTTACCGTTTTTACTCAGTTTTTCGATCGTTATTCTTGATTACTGGAAAAACTATGGAGATTTTGGAAAAATGACCTCTCTAAAGTACCATCTCAGTTCAATTTCGAATCTAAAGAGTTGCTGGACAAAACTTTTGGACAAGGATTTCTATACGAAAAAGTGTTTACAGAAAAAAAAAAGAAAAAAAAGAAAAAAAAAAAAAATAAACATCATTGTAAAACCATAAGATCCTTCGCTTCACTCAGAATCTAAAAGAAAAAAAAAAAGAAAAAAAATTAACATCATTGTAAAACCATAAGATCCTTCGCTTCACTCAGAATCTAAAACTATCCCCGATTTTTCACCGTACTCACGCCGTCGTCGTGCTCTCAAAGACCGAGTTAATAAACTGTGCACCGTTCGAGCGCGCAGTGCGCCGCGGCCACCCGACCTGTGATGTTCGTGCAAGGGTGCGTGTTCAAAACACACTACATATATACATTATACACCCGTGAAATACGTGTAATTACTATATGCTTTGAATTCTCTCGGCGTTGTGAATTTCGCCCGGGAGACAAATCCTCGGCGAAGAACCTCCTCCGCCCCGGCCCCCCGTACGAGCACAGTCAAAAGGGTCCGTTCACCCCCGTGTGAACTGTGCCCGCGACGGTATTCGACGGCAGGGTTTAGGGATGAACGGGCGAATGCCGCTATCCGTTCGGTACGTACGGGGGCGCGAGACTCGAGGCGGTGGTGCAGCCGTGTTGTGACGTGTGCACGGCTACCATATAATATCGTTATATTTTACCTACCACCCGGTTACCGGTCGATCGATGATTACACGTGCACGCGTGTCTCTACAGTGTGATCACGATAAGTGGAAATACTCAATAACTAAAAAAGTATAAAATACTTAGTTAATAATAATAAAAATAAAAATAACTAATCCAAATTATGAAATACCTGTTTACCTATTGTGTTTATCTTTATTAAACTTATCTCAGTAATTGCATTATAATTATAATGTATAAATAATGTCATACGGGTATTTTATAATCTGTTATACCCGTGCTAATAATGTAAAATCAAATTGCTAAAACTCGGTCATTTTTTGACTTAGAAAAGAAATTCAACCACTAAAATTCATTAAAAAATACCAAAAAATAATAATTTGTGGTAAAAAATGGATCATGCCATTTAAAAAAAAAAGTTATTGTGCGCATGCGCAAAGTTAACAGTCAAAAAAATAGTCTAATTATTTGAAAATGTGTATAATAATGTTTATTAGTTAGCCGAAAAAGCAGAATTGAAATATATGAAGCCTGCACATAGTGATTGAGTGATTCCACTTATCGTGATCACACTGTATATCACTACGGTGACGTCAATCCACGAGGGATCTTGGATAGATAACCGTATACGTGTGCACACAGTGGACAGTAATATTACCATGTAGTTATCGGCGACGATTCGGTGACGAGCACCGTATCAAAACAAATCGAATCGCCAGCTCTATTTTTTTTTTTTATTCCAAAAATTTACAAGCCGAATTTTCCATTTCCGGGTGTATTCCTTTGACTACGCGTACTTTTAGAGAGCCGTTAAGAGAGACAGTCATTGAATACAGTCGTATACATTCATTCGCATCGTGGCCACGACAAGTTTTCAAGCGTACTAATGTAGTAGTAGTAGTAAAAAAAAGATTCGAAAATATTAGAAAAATTTCGAAAAAATTGTTTCATTGAGTTGGGACTAGTGGGGTGAGACGCGATTCAAGATCTAACATTGTAATGCCCGGTAATGGGATTTGTGGAAGGGAGGGGAGTAGTAGTAAAAAAAAGATTCGAAAATATTAGAAAAATTTCGAAAAAATTGTTTCACGGGGTTGGGACTAGTGGGGTGGGACGCGATTCGAGATCTAACATCGTGATGCCCGGTAATAGGATTTGTGGAAGGGAGGGGAACTGATATAGTTATAAATTGATTTTTACTTCGTGACGCGTACACGTATTTTACAAAATATAATATTGTATATTGATTCGTCTGTCTGACGCCGATTTGTCGACAAGTATATTGAAAAACCGAGTTTTGGTCACAATTTATAGTGTTGGCCGGGGAATCCGAGCGTGTGATAGTATTGCGAAAGTAAAATATTTACAAGCCGCAGTTGCGGTTCGACCGCTGTCCGACACATCTGATTGTAACGTCACTATGTCTGGTCACGCCGGCGGTGACAGTATCAGCGAACACCCGCCCGCGGCGGCGGCGGCGGCGGTCGTCGTCGCGTTTGTTATTTTTTATCGTCCGAGTCTTTCCCTCCGCGCGTCTCTTTCGATCGATCCACGTCGCCTTTTTTTTACACACACACGCAGACGTCGTGTTTTGTTTTGCGTACTGCGAACGAATCAAACCGCACGACTACACTCGCCCGTGAAATAATCAGCCACCCGTTATTAATGGAAACGCGTGATTTTTTTTTTTTTCGGGCCGTTTGCTGATCCTGAAGAGCAGGGACGGTAAATATGGAATAAATACCCTCTCTCGAAACCTTTATGTACTAGTAGGCATTATTCTACCACCCCTCTATCGAATAAGACCCATGTTATTAGTATTGGATAAATTTTAATTTTACCCCCCTCTTCATTTGCGTCGTTTCTGGAACCGCCACTGTTTCGGGCTCCAAAAAAAAAAAAAAAAAATCGAGCGCAAGCAGTGTCGTCAGACCGAGCCCCACAGTGGGATGAAATCAATTCTAGCACGCCAAAATTATTATTTTTGTAAATAAAATTTTATTTATAAGAATAACATTTTTTTTTTTTTTTTTTATGTAAATACACTTTATAAACTTAAACTACTTAAATCTAGGTCAATATAACTATTTTCACTACCATCATTTAATTGTTCGATAGAAGATTCTCCAAAGTGTTCTTATTCTTCTTATTCGTTACCGATTATATTTTCTAATACCAAAAGTGATTTTACCTCTTTCGGAAGGTCATGTGGGTTTTTTTTTTTTTTTTTTTTGATAGTTTTCGAATCGTTGATATTTTAGTGTCTGATAATACCAATAACATTTTGGAATAAATCTGTATTTGTATTGACACGAGATGATTTTCTTGTATGATGAAGCCTGATCCTTTTGAATTCCTTATCACGAGTTTCGGCAGCTTCTTCAGATAATAGACCTAAAATAAAACAATATATCGTATAAACGCAATGTCGTACATATAATCTGGCGCCCCGGCCACTGAACGCATAAAGCTACCTCGGCGCGATTTCGACCACACTGTATACCGTGTGTTACAGTGACGCGTATGGCCGACGTCATCGCGATGCACCCACCACGGTCGCTCTTTCCCTTGCACGGACGAGCGTTTCACGTGTTTCGTTTCCATATTTCAACGCGATACACACTCGTCGGGCCAATTGTACGTATGTTTAAGTGAGTGTGTGTGTGTGCGTGCGCAAGTCGTAGTTTACCGAGTGAACGTCGTACAGTGCACACACACACACACACACACACACACACACACACACACACACACACACACACACACACACACACATACACTCACCGCCACGCCACGGGGTCGTCGTGTAATTAAAACGAACGGAATCACGATGGAAAAATAGAAGAAAAAACGTGAAAAATCGAATTCGGAAACGACACGCGCCGTAGTACAATACGTATATAATATTATGTATATAGATAGATATGTATATATAAATTACAAACAGACCGGGTAGATGCGTGGATAAACCGCCCCGCGAACGCGTGACGGGGCTAGGGAGCGGTGCCACACCCTAAAAAAAAAAAAAAAAAGAAAAAAACCCCGGCGGAATGATAACTACCGGAAGTGATCAATCGTGGGCGTGGTGCGTGACGACCGGGTTTCGTGTCTAGAACTTTGTCTGACATTAAGTTATTAAAGCTCTGTTCGCCGCGCGGCCCGGCCGAGGAGTATTACTACGTCAAAAAACAAAAAAAAAAAAAAACAAAACGAAAACGAAAACCCAGACAACACGACGACGAACCCGCTGTAAATAGGTATAGCGTTACGCGGACGAACCCCGTGTGCACGTATTATTATTATTATTATTATTGTTATTATTGTTATAATTATTATACAGGCATTACGGGCGCGTTATACGTCTTACGGTGTGTGTTCAGGTGTTAGTTCTGTACACCGCGCGACCGTATCTCCGCGGGCAGTTGCTGTATTGAAGAGCCCGTACGACTGGGCTTTGCGAATTGTTATTATTTTTTTATTTTTACTTTTTTTTGATTTCGTGTTTATACGATATCTCATGTACTGGAAGACAGTCCGAAACGATGTGACCAGTGGTCTATTTACGGGGTATCGGCCCCCCTCCCCCGCAGAAGAAACCAAAATTAAATTTACGTCTGAAATGAATTGTACTATAAAATAACATAATAATTATATTTACAAGATTCCAGACTCAAATACAAAATATATTATAAAATTGCAATTAGAATATATATATATATATATATATATATATATATATATATATATATATACTACATATTGATATTATATTATGTTATAATTTGTAATTCAGCGATAGTGGTGATGAGGGTCATTCAGAATATAAAAAATATTTTTTTGGACTCCCCCCACTCATAAAAAATTTAAAAATACGCCACCAGACGTGTCCATTCGTATATTTTATTATCGCTATAATCACGCGTACCCTGATCGCGATCATTTAAATCGGTGTACCGTATGTGTCCACGGATGCATAATGCATAACATGACGTGTTGTATAGATCGCAGAATTTAAGAACGATAAACGCAATATTACGAGTATGACGAGGTGTCGAATACGACAGAAGTCGTACTTGTCGATATATCGTTGGAGAAAAACTGTTGGTCGGCCAATTCCATTCTGCGGTTCGTCGCGTTGTTATTTAAGCGTGTGAAAATTCGGAAATACGCACGATACAACGATTTCAGACGGCAAAGATCGAGTCTCTATCTCGAGGATAGAGACGTAGAGCAATTTATATGCATATAATATATTGGTATACCTATATATATTAGCGTTTTTAAGTTTTCATTACACTATTTCTGCCAACAGCGGTGTCACATTACTCGCCTCGGCTTTAAATCTACGATCTAGTGCCCGGTCGTTTTTTTCTCCGTCGTGAAAACATTTGGTGCTGCCCAGATAAACAAGACGTTTGACATTTTTTTTTCTATAACTCGCTATTCGTTTTCTAAAACGTTTTATATTCGTCGTTTCCGTGGTTCGCAATGAAAATACAACTCGTTTCAAACGGTATGTATGATGTGCACTCTGCACCATTTTCTGCTTCCCGATAACCAGCAAAAATTATACAAAACAAATATAAACGAAATACGTGATAATTAAACGATCGCAATAATACGTGTTTGGTCGTGGTGTTACGCCCACGTCGCGTTATATCATCTGCATTAGGTAATAATTATAATCAAAATAATAATAATAATAATAATAATTATGATATTAACATTGTTATTATTATTATTATTATTATCATTGTCTTTTCGCGTACAAACTCGTCTCTACACACGTCACTACCACGTCCTGCGCTTAACTCGTGCGCACTCATCCGTGAACGCAAACACTGATGGATACACACAGTACGGGCGCCCCCGTGTCGCTTCCGAATACGACGACAACGACGTGTACTCGACGAACGAAACTCTCAAATAATACATAAAACTATACGTCAAGTCGTTATTATTATTATTATTATTATTACCATTATGCGTGCACAAACTTTAACTACTCAGTCGAATACTTCCCCGACGTTAACACTATACCTATACGTATTCGTAATCGGTACATTATATTTTAAGTATGATATATAATATATATACTATAGGTATATTATACACAGTGTTTTTCGTCAAGACTCATTATCTCTTATCTGTTTGTTGTACTCGTGTATCGACGAGAAAATAAAAAAAAAAATAAAAATACATCCTTCGATAACTGAAAGTACAATAAAACTGTTTTCAAAAACAGTCATAAATTAAAAACACCCGTTTATCTGTGTAGGGTTAATATGCTGTCATTTGACTTTGCGTCAGACTTTTGCAGGAACAATATTCCGTTTAAACCAATAATAAATATTAGTTAAATCATCACCTGCATGGGCGACAAGTAAATAAAACTAAATTAAAACAACACATACATACATGTGCCCTCACACACACACACACACACACACACACACACACACACACACACACACACACACACACACACACACACACACACACACACACACACACACACACACACACTCATATCAATACAGTGGTAAAAACAAGGAGTTTAGTAAGTTAAAAATCAGCTCGTAAAATATGCACATTTCAATGTGCGTTCAGACTTACGACTTGGTGCACAATTGTGATGATTTCGTAAAGTATATTTTGTATGAGTGTGTGTGTGTGTGTGTGTGTGTGTTTGTGAATGTGTGTGAGTCAAATATTATGTCGAAACCACTAACGTTAGCATGTGTTCACAATAAATCGATATAGAAGAACGCTTTTTTATTGAATTGAAGCAATTATAAATGTTATGATTATCATGTGATGTCATATCAAAATGATATTCTCTACGTAGATTCAAAAAAATGAACAAGAAAAAAAGAACGTATATGACAATGTCAATTATTTATTAAATATCAATTTCGACATAATTTTCATGTTTATATTAATTATTTCAAACGTGTGATTCACTTATAAAGTACGATATACCCATTTGTGTGTTATAATAATTATACTAATTGCCTAAGCACTTCCGAAAGAAGGTTCTTTTTTACGTTTTTTATTTTACTGAAGTATAGTGGTCTCTAGGATTTCGATTTTAAGTTGGAATCTCAAATATAAATAAAAGTAATACAATACATTAACGACAATAACGCTTTGTGAACCGTTTTCGTTTTTTTTCTGCACAGTGTTCCGTGGGCGCTCAAGTGAACATCGACGAGGACGCGGCGAACGGGTCGGCGGACGAATCGTCCGGATACGGGCCGACGGCGGACGGCGGCGACCGGCACGACAACGACAACCCGTCGCACGGCGGCGGTGGCGGCTTCGGCGGCGGCGTCGACGGCGAGGAGGCTGCAGCGGCGGCGGACAAACAGCAGCTGCAACAGGACTCGGGGCCGATCGCGTCCTCGTGTCAGACGTGCCTCATCCAGCAGCCCATCCAAGCGGCGCTGATGGGCGTCCACTGAGCCACCCGGCGGCGTCCGCGATCCACCGTAGGTGTCTTTACATATTACTATTATTATTATTATTATTATTATCATTACTGTAATCGTCGACTTAAGTGAAACCTCTAAATACCGGACACTCTTAGGTGCCAAGATTTTCTCCGCTATTCAGAGGTGTTCGTTGTGAAGGCTCGATTTTACGATTAGAAATCTCATATTTGTGTACATCGATTGTTTTTATTTATTCTTTGAAATCACAATCATTACTGTTTACCATAAATTGCCCGTCAGGGTGCATAGTTTTGCGGACCGAACAATGTTTTCGTCTACGAACGCACAACGCGTTTGAGTACAGTCTGTATACGTACGGTGTTCGTGGAGTCGCCACCTCCACCCATGTTCCATGTTCCGCAAATCCGTTGAAAAGCACTCGGATATTTACCGAATATTTTCTCGGAAAATTTCAATGATTATTACAAAAAAAAAAAAAAAACATCAAAATAAATAATATGAACTTAAATCTTTTTCCCTAGTAAATCACGATTATTGTTGTTAAGGAAGAAAGCACTCAAATTTAGGAGATACAAAAACATGAAAATATTTATTTCTTCCTAAAAAAATCGATGGCATACATTATTTTAAATAAAATTTCTTCACTAACATAAATTATTTTGATTGCATAAATAATACAATTTTTTTTTTAATCTTCAGCGTCATCCAAATTAATGTTGTCGATATACTCTTATTCGTTGTCCCGAGTGTCTTCTTTCGTAGTCAGATTTTCGTAGAATTTTTTGAGATTCTTCTTTTTGTAAAAATTGTTTTAAATGAAGTAAATATGTTTTCACTATCGTTGATAATGAGTGCTTTCAGAAGGGGAAATAAAAACAAATATTTCGGAGATCGACTTCAACATTTTTCCACCACAACCACATCGACTACAATCTTTCTTCGCCAGTACCTATACATAATATTTCCCCCTTAATAATAGGAGACTGAGAGCTTTTTTCACTGAATCGATTTCAACACTCGATATTACTCCTAACGTAGGTACTATCAAATCAAACCATAAAATCGAAATCGTGAAAAATGGACTACTACCGAATACCGTTTTTCCCCTGTACCCTTCAGTCACTTTCACGGTGTACGTAGTTGTACCCGAACGGCGCCGTGACCGCTCGTTATTGTCAGGACCCTGTGTATAATATCATATTACGTTCAAAACTCGGTGTCCAATAATATCGACACTGATAATCGTTCACAGTTCCGGAAACTAAAACCAAAACGTCTTAATATGCCTAATTCAATTCTTATCAGTCTCTATATTGATATCAATAGTTATCATTGAACGGTGATTCGTTTCTGATCGAACGCGGGAGCGTGAAAATTTCGCGTTCTCGACCTCGTCCGAAAAAAACTCTAGGTAGCGACCGCTTTTCGGCGCCACTGATTATCATATTTTTCGTGCGGGTCGTGCGTGACTGTCGTCGTCACACCGATCGTGATGCACTGACGTGGAACATTACGTACGTATGAGTGGGGAAAAAAAAAAAAAAATTTTCAAAAAAAAAAACAACAACAATAATAATAATAATTATGACACGTCGTGTACAAAAAACCGCGTGTTAACGACGTGCGAAAAGTGTCGCGACTTATCGCGGTTTACCGCGTGTTATCGCCAAGCACGAGAGTAAAAAAACGGAAAAAAAACGTACACACACACGGCCGTTGTTCCCCGGGAAAAACCTTAGCTACCTTTTTATTTTACTCTCCCGACGTACGTTATACGTGTCACACCGACGAGAACGTTGGCCTCTCCTCTGGTCTTGCACACCATGAACGTGACACAATCGCTATACAGGTGACGGTAGAGTTCGTAAATAGGTACATTTCATCAGTTGAGACAGGGCTGGACTTAAAGGATAGCTGAGTGGGCTGAACCTCGGGGGGATCCCGAAAATTTGGAGCCCCGAAATATTGTAATTATATAATAACATTAGTAAACATGCGTTATGTAGGTTTGGAATCGTACGTCATAAAGTCGTAACTCGTAGTTTATATCGACGACAACTCATCGTCAATACTATTAAAGAAATTAGTTACCAGATAATTTTACTGAAATCGATAATAATATCACGAAATTAATAAATGACTCCATATTTGTGGGTTCGCAATGAAAGTTACTGGGATTTAATTTAAATTAATTAGCGTTATTATTTATTATTTATTAATTAATCACTTATACTTAAACAATTTCAACGATTTTTATGTTTATTTAGCTAATTTATGATTTAATTCGATTTCATAGTTTTTTTTAAATTATAATATATTATTTGATAAATAGTTAATTAGTACTATTCTTAAGTTTTACAGTAAATCACACTCAATTAGTAAAAATGTATGTGTTCTTGTTTATTCATTAGGCTTCCGATCTGTATATTTCGCTCAGAGGCCCCACACCCCTAAATCCACCCCTCACTGGATCTATATCGGTGTATCGACAATACGTAGACGAATCTATCGTACTGGACTCTTCAGTGATACAAATCAGTATGGTACCTATCGATAGATGTTGACCGAAACCGCAATTCGAATCATTTGTACGTTACCATAACCGCATAAATACCGTGTAAACAAGTCGGATGTGACCTATGCTCAAAAACCATTGCTTTTATGCATATTTATGCTTTTTATATATTGTTTTTTTCCCCGTCATACGCATCGTGCAATTTTTCTCTCTCGAAGTTTTACAGGCGTGTCGACTTAGTTTCGCGAACAGTGTCGGTTCGGAATGATATTAGGCTACGGCACAGTAGAAAAACTATACACACTTCCGGCGTCAAACTCTATAATGATCCACGTGACACGATTTCATTATGTACACGCACACGATTAGACTTCACTCCGCCGTATATTCGTATGGTTTTTCGAACAAAATTTCACGTACCTATCACACGTTCGTATTCGCGTGCGATATCGTCGTTTGTTTTGTATTGAACCAAGCCACACGTTTCGAAAGAGCGAACGAGAGCGGGTAAATCAGTTATCAGAGTTATATAATATACATATCTGTGATTTACAGAATGTTCCGGGTTTATTCGTACTGATTTTGAAAACGATCTCAAGTAGATCGGTGAGAGTCGTGACTCCATTTTGCGTTTTGCGATGCAGATTTTTAATAAGTATATAATATACACTCACGACGGCTATTTCATTTAATATCGATTTTAAAACAAAACGCGATCGCCACGTGGGTTTCATCCGTTGTAAAAAATACGACAATAAATTTTGAAGATTTTTCGATGCTGATGGCGTGACGTAACGTTTGAAAACTCCTTAAATTATGCGAAACGTCAAAACATGCTTTTAAAATTTTCGAGACACCAACTACATTCGCACGGGACAATAATATTTCGGTTTTATATTAAAACCAACGTCAAACGAGATAGCTGTGCCGTACAGCGATTCGATCGTATAAATTATCATTATACTCGTACTTATATACGTACATATTGCATTATATATTATTATGACATAATATTATAACCAAAAACCGTCTGACGCAACTACATATTTATTTGTTTGTTTCAGATTCGCTTCTCGAACTAACACCGCCCGAATATTTATTAGCTTCCTCATCAGTCGCGCAGTCATCAGCGACCGCGATCACAGTCCGGCGACGACGACGACGACGAAGACGACGCAGACGACTCATATTCCGACAGCATCCGGCGATCGTTAAATTATATTAAGGAACCGTACACACTCGCCTACGTTCACGATAATATTGTAAACATTATGTTTTTTACGATAATTATTGTTTAATAATTATATTTAAAGAAATAAAAAAAAATCCTCCGTCACTTGATATATATATATATATATATATGTATACACGTCGTCATCATACTGTATCGCGTGAATGTTATTATCATTATTATTATTATTATTATTATTATTATTATTATTATTACGTAGTGATCGTTTTATCTGCTAAATCAGAATTGGTTCCGAAACGTCCGAATCGGTTCCCGAGTTCTTACGGAGGGTATATCCGAATTAGTTCCCGATTTCTTACGGAGAGTATATTTGATTTACATAATCAAATACATACATTGTTTATTGAATTATATAATTTTGACTTTTTTATTATTTATTTATTATTATCGTGGTAAAAATTTATAGAACATATTATTAGTTAAGTATTGAATTCTGGTTATTTCATTTTTTTTTTCCAATTTTCAATCTCATTTTTGATGTGTGCTTGTTTTTGAATTGAATTTTTGTCCTGAACTTTTTCGGTACTTCGAAGTTTTACATAAACTTCAATTTGAATTTCTTTTAAAACACCAATAAACTGAAAGACGTTTGGTTTTGCGGAATACAAATTCAATTTTATTATTAGATAAACCGAATGACAGGGAGAATCCATGGGCATAATCAATTATTTTTTTTACACAATTCGGATGCCAATATTTCGATTTGGGAACCAATTCGGATGCAGCCGTTTTATCTTTCGTTTTGTTTTCGCGAAATACAACAAGTCGATCCGTCGTCTCACCGCAGTGCTGTCACGCGTAATTATTATCCGCTCGTCGTCGTTGCCCGTCGTAACAAGTGTCTAATCCGGCGACCACGTGTCCCGTTCTACCGCAGCTCAGGTGCCCGCCACCCGACGGAAAATATCGTCGTTTCTCGCCTAAGCTTACGCTCCGTAAACAACGCAACGGCTGTGTACGGAAGTAGTGTCGCTTCTTTTTTTTTTTTTTTTTTTTGTGTTTCTTCCGAACGCATAATATAGCCGCCCGACGACTCGAGAGTCGATTTTTCGTTTTCGTTTCTCCGTGCAAACGCGCTCGTACTTTCGACGCGACGGTCGTGACGTCTCGCGAGACTTTAAATAACTACCCTCCTCGAAACCTAACCCGAGCGCTGACCTGTAGAGTGAAATCTCTCGAATTAATTTTTTTTTTTTTTTTAAGACGGTTTTCGCGCGAAACTTTCGATTTTTTCACTTTTCACACCCAACGACTATTAGTCGACTAGCACGCCGCGTCCATTATAGGCACCCTTCGTGTACGTCGTCCGGTTCACCGGATCCTGTGATTTATGCCGTCCGGTATTTCGAGACAGCCAGAACGTTAGCTCTGTCGTTTTACCGCTTGTTTCAAAGTCGGTGCGCCGCTATACTCGACGATCGCACGACTACGTAATAACCAGGGCTCGGAAGTTGTGGCGAATGCATTTTTTTTTTTTTTTTGGATCGTTCTAGAACACCCTGAGTAAGATAGAAACATGTTTCACACTTATCTGATGTCATAAACGAATTTTCGTTTTTGCCATTTTTTGCATATTTACGGCTTTTGTTGCTATTTCGCTGTTTTAGGGTTTTTTGTGCTATTTTTGGGTATATTTTCACATAATATAGGAAAAAATCACATTTTGTTGAAAAGAATGATTTTACTTGGTTTTTTTTTTTTTTAAATATTGAAATTATTGGAAATAAAGCGAAAAATATTTCATTTTTCACCGTTCTACAAACTCATCGACGATCCGATGTATTAATAATTCGTGGCCTTTTATAAAATAGTTTATTTATTAATTAGTAATCGGTAAATGTAATTATTAATATCATTTAATTTTTTTAATAGTAAATTTATAATTTTTTTTTTTTCAAGTTAAATGCATATTTTTTGTTTTTTCGTGCCATTTATAGCGCATATTTTAGAGTTTTTAAGTGCGTATCAAGGAGCTAAAAAGTAACATTTTTAGTGCCACAACTTCCGAGCCCTGGTTATTACCACTGGTTATCACGGCGTACACTTCCGTGAAAATTCAATTTTATCGTGATAGCGCTTCGTATTTACAATTTAGGCGTTACGAACTAAAATACACGCCAATACGTCCTCGTGCGAGAACAGTATAGTTTGTTTCTCTACAAAATGTCTAGTCACGTTACCGGGTAAAAGCTCACCGACCCTCCGGATCCTCCATTCAGTAATATAATAATATAATATGTTATTCGTACGCGATTCCTCGGTGGTGAACGTTCACTGCGCGAATAATCAAACGTGATTTAAAAAAAAAAAAAAAAAATGATAATAAACACTGAATATCGCCTGCTCCCCGTCGCACGCCAGAAAAAAAAAACTGACACGAAACGATAACTGCAATAGCGTTTATATTATTATTTCAACGTTCTCATCACGACGAACGCGTACGTGTACGTAAGTACGGCGCGAAATATTTTGGTGTTCAATCGACTAGCAAATGATAATAATATTATAATATCGTAATTCGTAATGCATACATTTATAATATTAAATATTATACTTATATTATGTAGGTACGATTTTTATTTTCTCTAATATTAAGTAATACATATCATTACTTTTAAATACGGCATAACGGTTAGACCTTTATGTATACCCAAATTAATTAATTTATAATATATAATATAATATAATATATATAATTTATATATTTATGTGTATACTGATATTAATAATAATATCGTAATATTATACGTATGACACCCACTTAGCATGTTAAAAAAAAAAAAAAAAAAAAAAAAAAAAAAATTGTGCGGCCTAATATTATTATATTCTAGTCTAATAAGTTTAATATATTTGTTTGGCAATATTCAGTTGTATTTATTTTTTCCGTTCTGTAAACTGTGGTCTGTGTTTTAACATTTTAAGCGGCATCGATCGTTTTCGCATAAAATGGACGGTGATATTGTTGTTTTGGAAAAAATAACATGACAACACTCGTGTCATGCTTTAGTTTTTAGTGAAAAATACCGATTTGAACACCGCGATAATCGTACGAGCATTTGCAACAATACACAAGGCTGGGAATTAATGAGTTAAAAAGTTAAAGCTTATGTAGTTTAAAAGTTCAGTTGCTTTTAACTTAATTAATAAACCGACTACTTTTTTCAAAGTAACTTCAAAATTAACGAGTTTGATTCTTAACCATTTAATAAAGTTATTTTTTAGTTAAAATATTTTATAGCCACGTTAAGTTAATGTTTTAGGTTTTATAAACAAAGTATGGTTTTTAAACCAAAAAAAAAAAAAAAAAAAGATGATAATAATAATAATACAAACATTAACATTTGTTAAATTAAAATATATGGATTACATAAGATTATTTTTAATAGTAATAGTAATTAATCCGGGTAATTTTGTGTACCTACCTATGGATATACTTCAATGAAAATTTTTTATTGAGCTTTCGGGAAAATATTGACACATTACGTAAAAAAAAAAAAAAACAAAAATTAACTTATTTGTAACTAAGTTCGGTGACTTTTTTATTCTATATCACTTGTAACGTGAAGATATTAAAAAAAAAAGGGAACTTTTGACTTAAAACTCAATTCAGTTTTTTCTGTATTATTTTAACTTGACGAGTTGACAAAATTAGTTGTACTAACAACTACTAACATCAGTATTAGCTAACAAAACTCGGCCAGCGTCGACAATACACATAAATTTGTTCATTGAACGAAATATAATGCAACGTAACATCAAACGACGCCGCCGCCAACACTCGTGCAAGGAAAATCAATCCACCTAGAGTAAGTATTATTTATGTACTTACAGGTTTATCCAAGTGTCCAAGTTCATTGGACAAGATATTAATTACCTTACGTGGTGTTTTAGTTCCTAGTGTATGTGTGTTTTTTTTTTAATTCAATCTTATCGGAAAAGTCCGTGTCGAGATTCACGATCATGAGAGCACAAAAGCGCACCTATTATCAAATTTCAATTTTAACCCTTGACAGGCAAAGCTATAATCATATCGAAATAGACAAGACTGGTCACGGGTGACCCAAGTTTTTTTGTACGTTTTTAAAATTATTTTATGCACCTTTATATATATATACACACGAATATTGACTGGTTTTATGAATATATACCTATTTTAGATTCATTTTTTGAGGTGAACCACTTAAAATAAAGTTTTTAAATGTATTCGTAAATTTATGAATTTTAAATACATATATATATTTTTTAATCATTTAGACTGAAAGGTAGGATGGCCGATGAAATGGTATGAAGAGGGAGGATCTGTCATTGATTCTATTTTCTGATGTTGAGTACTTTAAAACTCGTCCCGGTATAGGGTTAAAAAAAATCGAGAACAATGTTCGTCTGAAATTTAAGTAAACACATTACAAACACTTGATGTTAAATGTTTTTCAAGCGAATTAGCGAAATCACAACAATCATGATTGTGATAATAATAATAATGTTATTACTATTCTCGTTTGGACACCTATGTACTTTACGGTAGTGCTACCGGGTTTTAACCGGCCGAGTAAATATTAAAAGTGAAACGCAATCAATGGCCGCCATCTAGTGGCAGCACTGAAACACGTAAGATAGTGCACGTACAGATGTCGAAACGTGTATCCTCGTCATATTATTCTCGTCGACTGTTATTATTACCATTGATTAAATTGATATTTAATCAATGTTATTGCTGATTATTCTGTCGATGACGAAATACCTACTTTTGTATGCCGTTGCATTTGTTTCAATAGCACCAAGGACGCCAGGAGGGGAGGGGATAGGGGGCATCGGGGGCCATTGTCCCCCCTGAGATTTTTCATGACAGTTACAAAATTGGAACAACTTAAAATTGTGTTGCGCGTCGCGTGTGTGTTTCACAATTTTACATATTTTTTGAAAATCATGTCTTCTAAACAGGTAATTAATCAATTCAATTATACCTATTACCATTGATTATAGAATAGATATTATCTATTCTATAATCAATGCTATTACTATTTTATCATTTGTTGTATAAGTATTTAAATGTTTATTATTAAGAACCTAATTACAACAAAAATAATATGTTATAATAAAAATAAATAAAAACAAGACATTTCGAAGTATAAAATAAACAACTTATTTCACATTATTAAATATACTCGTATTTATAATGGTCAAATAAATTTCAAGTATTTTTAAAATACTCTAGGTACCTATATCATTTATAACCCATATAGGTGATATATATTTTATTATTATTATGTAAAAAATTAGAATTGTGTGCATTGCAAAGGTACATTATTAATGTTAAATGTAGGTGTCTAAATACTTACAATTTGTTGGTTAGGTAGTTATTTAATAATAGTTACATATTTTTTGTCATAAAAGATAACAATAATAATATATTATAATATATATGCACCTCTCAAATCATTTTAATTATTTAAACACTGCAAATAAAAATGTACAGTGGGTTGTTGGATATTTCACTGAAGAAAATAAGTATTCGGTTATACCCTACTGTTGTATAATTACATGTGGCAATCTACATAGTACATACCTATATCAAAATGGCCAAAATCTGGAAATATCAATACACTCATACAAACATCATTTGAACCGGAAATCGATTGGCCAACATATCCTGTTAAAATTGTATCAGAATATTTTAGTAAGTACATTATTATGTTTCATTAATTTAAGTTTAGATAGAATGATTGTTTGTAATTCCTTTGTTAATTCTTTAATATAAAAGCCAAGTTCTAACATTGTTTAATAAAACTATTTTTAAGTTGTTTTATAATATGTTGATGTATAATTGTATATTATATAATAATTACTTCAAAAAAATAACCATGCAACTTATGTTCCTTATTTAGAATTAAAAAAAATATTTCTTTTAACCCAAGTTTTACCCTTGATTTCTATAATAATGTATGGTGCTAATTAGTTGTAACTGAATAGGTATATCTACTGCAGTCATTTTTTTTTTTTTAACTCACAGCTACCTACTAACCATAGTTAAAGGTAATAGGTATAGGTATATTTTTAATTGTGTTACTCACTAATATTTAAATAATAATTAAGCGCATTGCATACCTACATCTTATATTTAATTTTCATTTAATTTCACGATAATTTTATCTTTTTTTTGTTTACCTATATTTAGACAGTCATGCTGAAGCTGCATTCAAAGAACGGCAAATTTTTATATCTGTTTCATCATCGGAGTCCGAAGAACATGTATTTCAAAATAAAAATAAAAGAAACAAACATGTTCCTCAAGTTCATGAAGATAGCAGTGATAGTAAGTTCAGTTAAACCAGCGTTTCCCAACCTGGGGGGCGCGCCCCCTTGGGGGGGCGTGTAAACATTTCTTGGGAGGCGTAAGCAGTCATTACAAAATACAGTTTTTATTTAATATTTATTAAATTAGTTTTATTTTAAAATGTAGGGAAAATATGAAAAATTAATAACGACCGGTTATTGAGTATTATTGATAAAGATTACAATTATTTAAGATCACAACTTAATCTTTTAATGTCGCCACACTATCCGTAAATAAAATTCTACGATAAGAACACCTGGTGTAAAGGTTATTATATTAGGCTGTAGTTCTATTTTACTATTTCACTATTTCACTATGATTTATATTTTATAATTATTATCACCAATAAAATTAAATTCATCTCGGATATTTAAAAATTTCTTTGTAAAGTAGGTACACAAAAAATTGATATATTTTTCATTTTAAAAAAGAGGGGGGCGCGAGAGTTTCAAAAATCTACAAAGGGGGCGTATAATAAAAAAGGTTGGGAACGACTGAGTTAAACAGTACTATGTATAGATGCTAATTTTTGCACATTTGTGGAGTACGTTGCAAAGCGTCCACGGGTTTTCACTATGCGCAAGACATAAGGAAATTACAATCCGGAAACATATTAATTACCTTTTCACGACCTATCGTGAAACGTCATCCGCCTGGCCAAATCCGGCGTGTACGTAAGCGTGTGTGTGGTCGCTTTCTTCCCAGTACACCCCGGACATCGTTTTTACGTCTATATCGCGCGGTCTTCGAGTTCTCCCGTCGTAGACGACATCCGCCGATGACAAATCGTCAAATAGTGTCGGTGTGTTCGATGGTCTGCAGACAAATGAACGATTTTACGTTTTATTTCAAATCATTCGGTGCACTGGTTGTTGTTAAGTAAACAGAAGTACTCGGAGCCAGTCGAGTTTCAACAAGTCAAGTCGCGTCGTAATTTAATTTCGCCGTCGAATTACAAAAGCAAATCGTATTATACCTACGTGTACGTTCCAATGACTTGTCGTATCCATTACTTTGGATCACACCTGGAAAATGTTGCTCCACACCTGCAGTCATGCCATACGTTTATATACACTGATTTTTAAAGCTCGGGCAAAAGTATTATTTTTTACAATTCGAAATTGTTTTCGTCACGCTGGTTTCAATAACGCAATACCACAACAAGCGGTCCAAGGAGAACAAGAAGAAGACATACGTTTCCCAAACATAAATCAATAATATGTTAACTTTGATAATGATGTTCTAACTTCAGAACCATTAAGTGATCAAAAACGTATTTCTTCAATGATTAACCAACCCGTGGAAGACGATAGGCAATAGTGAAGAAGCTGGTGATACTCCCGATGAAGATTTATCTATTAATGCAGTGTTCAATGCAGCAAAAATGTTGGCAAATTATATGGCTCTGAATAACGTAAAAGTCCAATGATACATTTTGAAGAACTAGAAAAAAAGAAGAGCCTAATTTTTTACACACAAAATGTGTGTGTGTGTGTGTGTGTGGGGATGTGAAAGCTCAATTTTAATGCAGAGACCGCAAAACATTAACATTCACACAAGAAAGACAACCTAAGCGTTTTATGACTCAATCATATGTTAGGGAAATCAGAAATTGAATCAAATTTATCATATTAATATAAACACAAATGGTTAGGTTAAGTGGTTAAGAGTGGATATTGAGAAGGTTGTGTACATTTTACATACATGTATAAATTCGGTTTCCGGGAACACTCACGTACACTCGTCGAGATCGAATCGATACATAAAATATATACTTTTGATCGAGGGGAAAAGATTAGATGATGAAAGCCGAACGAGTGATGATAGAAACCATGTGGTAGTGTTTTTTCGAATAATGAACCGTAAACCAATAAGAATTTCGTCATCTCTACGATTTATTCTTAATACAATTCGACCGATTTTATACTCGAAAAGGCGACAATACGAATAATATTTAAAATTCAATCAATATTACAGTATGGTTTTTTATCGTTCAGCGTGCGTCAATTTTGCATTTTTTTGAAACTTTCCAGTCATTAACTTTAAATTTTATTTCATATAATAAAACATTTTTTTCTTCAAAACGATTCGAAAACAGTTGTTTACTCATATTCACGTAGAAGTGAAAAGACTCGAAGTTTCAAAAAGATTCGGAACTAAGGTGTCGGTCGATGTTATTCTACTCCTACAGAGTTAATACATTCCCACTGTGCAAAGAAATATTACAGTTATGTAAAAATAATGTTTCCAGAGAACTATGGAATTTTTCTTTGTAAGTTCCATTGGAGTTCCAAAAACATATCAGGAATGTAATATGCCAAGTTCCTGTAACTAATAATGCGGACATCAATATAATGTTGATTAGGCATGTTCCCTAGATGTTTTTTTGGAACATCAATAAAATATTTTAAAAATAGTACCTTAGATGTTAATATGTAACATTCTTGTAATGGTTTTTTGCTTTGTTATTTTTACACATATTTATAACATTCCAAATATGAGTTGAAGTATTCGTATTACCTATTTATAGGCATCTGATGGACTATACCGCGTTAAATAGGAAACTCCAAACATTGTACCAAAACGATATCATACAATATTAACTGATGAAATGACATTTAACCCTTCGTTAGTCACCTTAATAATTAGAACACACTAGGTCACCCGGGGTAATATTATACCCCATACATTAAATTAATTTTAGATTCTGAACGGAGTGAAGAATGTATTGATTTTACAATGATGTGTGTTTTTTATTTTTTTTTTTTTTTATTTTTGTGTCTGTCGACACGATTTGGGGCAGTAAAAATGCTTCGATTGCCTTATATAGCAACTTTTCTGAAAGGAAATTGAATCTAGTTGGTACTTTGGGGGGTTTTCAATATTTTCAATATTTTTTTAACGTGCCGGGAAAAACCCTTAAAAAATGAGGGAAAAACGGTATATTTTACGCAAAACCAGTTTTCGACAAAATCAAATTTTTTATTTTGCTATAACTCAAAAACTAATCGATGTAAATACTTGAAATTTTCACCAAATGTTAAGATTAGCGTTCTCTATACACCGTTAAATTTTCAAAGTATTTTGACTTTTATTGAGCTAATTATAGACAATTGAAATTTTCAATTTTTTTAAGTATTTTTTTTTAAAATAACGATAAATTTTTTTTTTTTGCCAGAAAATCTTGAAAATTTAATACAAGGTTTCTTATAAGTTGTTCCATAACTGATAAAAAAAAATCCAAAATCGTAAGTCACAATTTTTTTTTATAAGTGCTCAAAGTTCCAATTTATACGAAATATGTAAAAATTGCGAAAATTTGAAGTTATTTTGCATAAAATTTTAAGTATTCAAACTAAGAATTGTAAATTCGGTACAAAGTTTGACATACGTTTTCCTTCAATTATCTGTAAAAAAATTTGCACTGGAATAAAATCAAAAATTTTTATGAGTGTTTGAAATTACAATTTTTTCATATAATCGCGTAAAATAACAATTTAGGCATCATTGATTTTTGATATTTGTTCTTATTCAAAAAGTATAGGTCGTAGAAACTTAAAACTTTTACAAAATGTTTAAATAGGCATTTTCTTTACATAGTTGTATTTTCAAAATATTTCGTTTATTTTTTAGCTATTTATAGGCATTTGAATAATTCGATTTTTCTTAGATTTTTTTTTATAAAAGTCGATAACAATTTTTTGGCCCTACCAAATCGCTTGAAAATTTAATAGAAGGTTTTGAATAAGTTGATCTAAGAGTGATTCAAAAATTATTCAAATACATAGGCACAATTTTTTTTTATAAGCAGTTGAAGTTCAAAAATCGACAAAATTTGTCAAAATCACGAATATTTGCAAATTATTTTGTAGTTGAAAATGTATAAAAATTTTTGTATTCAAAGATAAGAAATGAAAATATTATGTAATATCACAGCTGATAAAGATAATTAAATAGATTAAGTTTATTATAATATAATCAGTAGCTGACAGCTGTTCTATACAAAATATTGGTAGATTGTAAACACAAGGTGTATAACGTACCTTTACATGGTTGAATAGAACGTTACTAACTTCCAATTTCCAGTTATTTTAATGTGTGTATCAGTTCCATAAACATGCGGATTTTATATATTATTATTAATTATTAATATTTAAATAGACGTAGCCACGGAGCATTCAGAATATATGGACGGCGGGGTTGGGTGGTACCGTCACGATAGTGCATTTAGGCAAATAATATGGTATTAACCTACGCCCTATCTATGCACATCCTGGTTTGTCCAATGCTCACGAGCAGAAGTCACATGAATAGACAAATGTAAATTTAACCCAATCTAGGATATTAAAATAAAATATATATTACAATTTAAGGCTGACATCTTCATCTTCGTTCAGAATCGTTTTTTTTTTTATAATATAAAATAATTCCAAAATCTATCCAATAATGCCTAATCTAGCAATACATCTCGTGTATCCCACCCAACTACTGTATCCTGTACTTAACTTACAATGATTTATCATTGCATTCAAATGTAAAGTACCATACAACTAAACTATCGTAAACCAGGTGATCCCATGATAGAAAGTGCTATACACTCCTCACCATTATCTTGTCCGAGGAGCGAAGCGACGATGGACGAACTTCCACCACCATTATCTTATCGGCTTTTTTTTAATTAATTATTTCATAGAATTTATTTTTATTTTTTGCTAATATGTTTTGAATATAGGTATAATTGATATTTTAATAGTTGAAAGCTATTTTTTTTAAATATTTCACTGTGAATATACATTTTATTGTAAATTACTTAAAATATTAATTATTGCTAATCATTTTTTTTAGTTAATTGTTTAATTTGTAAAGTTATATTAATAAAGTGACTTAGTCTTTAAATTTGTATTTTGGGTAACTCGTACAACACATTTTGACTATGATTTATCAATTTATGTTGAAAAGGAACACTAATAACATAACTGAAAAAGGGTGAAAAATAAATGAAACAATAACAACATAATTCAATTTTCAGCATATAATAAGAATTGAAGAAATATTTTTATCCTCAATTAGTAACAATTTTTTAAAAGCATAACAAGATTCAAAAATTTATAATATGTAAATATAAGTCTTTCTTCAAATATAGTTAAAATAATAATTAATAATAAAAAATAAACCATAAAAACTTCTTTTTCTCAGATTAGTTAATAAATTAAATAAAAATTGCAACTTGAACAACTTAATTCAGTCTTTAATTATTAAAAATTAATATATTAATCGCTGTCTATATCATTCAGCATATTAAGTACATTAATTAGATTTTGTTCAAACTCTGTAAACTGTAAAAATTGAAATTTTTTAATTAATTATTTTTTTATACGATCTATAACAAAATTAGTCACCTGGGGTAAAATGTTTCCAGACTCCACTTTGAACGACTGTTTATTATTTAATACTGCACTGATAATGATAAAAATCACACTATTATAATTATACTATTATCATTAATGATATCACGGCCGTGGAGGTGAATATGGCTTTACCTCCAAACAAAAAAAACGTTTTTAATATACCTGGGGTATTAAAATACCCCGTGGTGACTATCGAAGGGTTAACAGTCACTATTTCAAACATAAAAAAAAAAATATTTTTCAATATTTCATAAAGCGAGAAATTTTCAATAATGAAATATTTCAAATTTACAACCCTAATGACGTATCATTCGAATGAGACTCATCGATATTGAGTTTAACGAAATCAAAAATAACGAAATAACATAATATTATAATACATCACTTAAAAAAAAAAAATAATGTAACTTTGTTAAAATATAAAAAAACCATAGATAATTTATTCACTTGTATTACCAAAATTGAAAATAAATAAATGCATTTTAAATTTGTAATGCACTAAGGCCCACTTTCTCGACTTCTAGTTAAGGAAATGTAACTGCCAGATAGCACTAACTGTAGGTTAAATTTCATTCGTCAATTTCTCAACTGCCAGTTAGTGTTCCCTAACAGTCAACAGATAAAGTGCCGAATAACTTATTCGGTACAAATTTTACCGGATTTAAAAAAAAGTAGTCACAGGCCTCCGTTGGACCGGATGCGCCATCTAGTGGTATTACGACCGTAGTAACGATTTCAATCGAGTAACGTTATCTATAAACCTTGCGTGTGCACAAGATACTTTGTTATCATAGAAAAACACTTTTTACGATATAATTCGCCGAGTACGGAACGCTTTCTACAAAAAGTATAATATTTAATTTTTTTTAAAACTTTTTTACAACTGTCATCGTGTCGCGTCACTGCGTCACGTTTACAGTCGTGCGACCCGTTCGATCGGTGGTGTTTTTGACGTCGTCGGCCCGGTCCTAGGCGAATTTCGACGACGTCATTTCGAGCGCGTCGACTCGACGACGACGACGGTTCGCCGCACACATTCGTCTCGTGATCGTCGTTATTGGCACTAGCGATGTGTTCTCTGGTGATTTCGTTTGAAAACGAAATACGACGGATCGGTGCCGGCCACCGGAGCGTTTTGCGTAGTGACACTCGTGAGCCGCGTTGTCGTCGGCACTCTGTCCGACGCCGTTTGAACCCATTGGATAATACGAAATACCGATCGCACGGACGGCGGGACACCTGCAACGACGACACGCAAACATGTTGGACGAATTAGCGATCGATTAGTCTCTATATTTTAATAAACATGTTATTCACTAATCGCAAACATTGACTTTGTGACTCTTTACCTCAACCTGACGAAGAACACGCTCAGAGCCGTCAGTCTAATAAATATTGAGTATAGTGACTAGTCTCCTGGTTCACTACACGCGGAATACTTGAAGGTGGACAACGAGAACGAGGTAAGGTCTATTCGCGTATTACTACACACAGACACAAACGACATTAAAGCACGCAGTGTTTATGGACGTATTCGTATCTAGCGTTTTTCGACGTGGCGCGTCCGCGCGGACACGTGCCGGCACCGACCGACGGTGTTAAACACAAACGTTTTTATAAAATACATAAACACGACCATATTAAATATTATAAAGTATAGAGTATTAGAGTTATGTATAAAATGAAGAATTCGCCCCGTGTTTTTCGTTTTGTCTTTCTTTTTTTTTTTTTTTTTTCCATTCTCGTCATCCGTTTCCGCATCGAGTGCAATAGCGATTACCGCCAAATCTTTCACGGAAAAATTACGAAACATTTTTCGTGTGCTTTACTCTGCACACAGTAACGCACTAATCACTAAATTTTAGTTGGTCTGTGGTGGTCTAATATGAAAACTACTGTCTGTGCCGTGTCTGTATAATATGTGAATACACCTGTAACCGTCAGCGAAACTTAGTTCGTAACCGATCGCGTCGTAGTGATCGATGGCCGTGAAAACGGTTTCTCCGATAAATGCACTCGAGTTGTCACGATGAATCGATACGACTTATACATTGTTTTCAGGTGAACGCGCTCAAAGACCTGGTGGAAGACATGCTCACGCGACTGGAAGAATTTCAGACGTTCATGGAAATGGCGAGTACATGACACCGATCGTGTCTCGATGACAGCTCGCCGACAGCGTGCTGTTGGACGGGTCCGATGCGAGGCACATTTTTAACCGTTGGCTCTTTTGCTGCGTTCAGGTACGAGCGCTGCGTGTGGAAAGTACCGTCATGCATTACGATTCGATAAAACAGATGGAGTCTAAGGTCACGGAACTCACAGAAACCGTTGACAATTTGGAAAAACTGGTAAACAAGGTCGGCGAAGATGTGGAATTAGTCGACCAACAACTGACCGAAGCCGAGGCCTGTATGCCTGTCAACAAGGACGGTCCTCTGAATTCTATTCTAAAACCTTTTTTCGTAAGTTTTTATCTGTGCGGTTATTGTACTGGTATATTGTAATATATATTATATATAAGTGTCCGACTATTTTAATGTGTTGATTTTGTTTAGAAAAAACAAGAGGATCATTCGGCTTCTAGACCATTACCTGCGTATGAACCACCAGTAATTTTCAAGTCTGATGATTACTTTCTGGCTACAGAAACAGATAATGCACTGAAATTAACCGAAAACGACAATACTGCCGACGAATAAAGTCAAACATTTATTGGATAATTTAGTATATATAAACTTGTATAGGTTTTAGGTATTGTAATACATAATTAATTACTTGCAAACTTTAAATGGGTCATGGTTACTAAACATTTTCTTTTTGGTACTTATTAAAATTTGTTGATGATAAACTCTCTGAATTAAAAATATTTTAAAATTAAAAGTATTTTGTTATTTTGTTTGTTATACATTTTGTTAAGCAATAAATATTCTTATAATATAAAATTCAACAAATAATGCAATTAAGTCTATAGTGTTCAATTATAATACTCATACCATCCAGATAGATACTTCAGTAAATCAACATTAGTAAAATAATAATCACATTGATTTTTCTATATTAAAACATATTACTCGTATTAAAGAGGTTTAAAATTCTAATCTTAACTCTAAATCAGAAATAGTCATCATTCAAACCATAGTCTTTATATCGGTGGCTGGCTTTAGCGTCTATTAAGAAAAAAACATATTGTATTTTTTGAATTTTATTGTTTATTTGTTATTCTCTATAATTCTGTCAAACTATACCTAAATGTACAAAAAGATATTTAAAAAAAAAAATGAATAAACTAAAATGCTATAAAAGTATCTAAACTATTAAAATATTAATTAATTAAACAACATAATATAACCAACAAAATATTCTAACATAATTTGAAAATAAAACAATTTCCTTAAAATATAACATAATTAGCCTGTGTCACTTTAAACTGTTTGTGGAATATGTATGTATGCCAGGATGTATGCATAAGTGTGCATACGTTTATAAATGCACTCAATTTCTGACTTTTTTTTAAAATATTGTTTTAATATTTTCGTTGCTGAAATCATTATCAAAGCATTAATGTGAAAAAAATTACCGTTCTTGGTATATTCTTGTATGTTTGTGTGTACCTAGAAAGATAATACATTTAATAATAATATGTTATTGTTAATTTTAAACTCATAAAATATTCACTGATTTAATATTAATAATTCAATAACATTAAATTATTAATTTTTTAACTGTCAAATATAATAAAAATATTGTATGCTCTAAACTAGGTTACAGACTATCTGATATATTTAATTCTCTTGTATGTTTTATCTGTTTAATTTTCTTTATTCTATATTATAATCTAAACGATTTATATTTTGAATCTTAAGAGAACTTATAGGTCTAAGTATGATTTTTTTGAATGGTTTGATGAAAAGAACTCCTTAGGAATAAATAATTTATCCATTTCAACATATCTATTTGTAGATAAAAATTTAAGTTTTATATTAACTGTACACATTTAATCATACTCTAGAACAGTGTTTCCCAACTGGTGTTCCGCGGAACCTAAGGGTTCCGTGAGCCGGCGCCAAGGGTTCCGCGAAAACCTTGTGCCGGAAGTATCCGACAATCCTCTCATTTAAGTGTAAAAAACTTATGTCAGCATTACAACTATAGAAAAATATGGGGGTTCCACAAAAAGTTCAAGCTCCTGCAAAGGTTCCGCGAGTAAAAGAAGTTGGGAAACACTGCTCTAGAAACATCGTTTTTTCAATTTCTCTAATGTGCAATATCTGTCTTGTCAATAATATTGTTTATTCCTGACATTGAGCTCCTCTCAAAATTATTAGTTTATGTAATTATTTATGGCCGACTCCAATGAATTTAAATGAATGTTATTGATGATAATTTATTTTAAATAAATCATTTAAAATAATCAAGTGCTTTTTTTTTTACATTATAAAAATGTTCACAATAACGTTAAATAACTTATTTAATAAAATAGTTATTGATCTAATGATACCTACAGTTTAACATTAAATTATGCCTATTGTGTCTGAAATTCTATGCAAAGTCCAAAAACGTTTAGATAACAAATACGAGTACCGACGTAATTCTCTAGTATAAGCATATCATCTAATGCAGTGTTTCCCAACTTCTTTTACTGGCGGAACCTTTGAAGGAGCTTGAACTTTTTTTGGAACCTCCATATTTTCTATAGTAGCAACACTGACATATGTGTTCTATACTTAAATGAGTAGGTTGTCGGATACTTCCGGCACAAGGTTTTCACGGAGCCCTTGGCGCCGGCTCACGGAACCCTTAGGTTCCGCGGAACACCAGTTGGGAAACACTGATCTAATGTATACTTTAATGATGTGATTTTCATTTAAAGTAAAAAGGCAGGATTTTTAATTTGTTACATTTTATTATTTCAAATTTACAGAAATAAAACATTTTCATGTAGTCAGGTTCAATTTAATAAAAATTATAACGGTACTGTTAATTTAACATTATTATTTTATTGTATAATATTTCATAAAAAAAAAAAAAAAGCGTAAAAATAGTGTTTTACATTATCGGTACTATCAAGTACCAATTAGTTGGCTGTTGTGATAATGACTATTGTTTTATTTGGTATTTATTTACTTAAGCATGATTTGATGACATATGAACTAAAAGTAAATTATAAAGATGACAATAAAAGCTAATATGTATACCAACTGAGCGCGTATGTATGAGTAGTATATATATGCCGATCCTGGAACACTTTTGATATTTATTGATATTTTTCACTTAAAACTAATTTATTGATATTTTTCACTTAAAACAAAATTAATTGATATTTTTAACTTTAAAACTAATTTATTGATATTTTTCACTTAAAACAAAATTAATTGATATTTTTAACTTTAAAACTAATTTATTGATATTTTTCACTTAAAATTAATTTATTGATATTTTTCACTTAAAACTAATTTATTGATATTTTTCACTTAGTTTATTTTTCTCTAATTATTTATATTATGGTCTGTGGTCTTTTTCACTTAGTTTATTTTTCTCTAATTATTTATATTATGGTCTGTGGTCTTTTTCACTTAGTTTATTTTTTTTTAAATATTTATATTATGGTCTGTGGTCTTTTTCACTTAGTTTTTTAAAAATATTTATATTATGGTCTGTGGTCTTTTTCACTTAGTTTATTTTTAAATATTTATATTATGGTCTGTGGTCTTTTTCACTTAGTTTATTTTTCTCTAATTATTTAACATAATTATTTCAAAATGTTTTTGAAATAATAAAATTTTTATATTGAAATTCAACATAAAAAATTAAAATTTAGATTTCTGGAGTTCCCCTGTATAAAAAGTCCCTTCAATAATTTCACCATCAATATCTTTTATTCTATAAGTTATAGGAGATGTATACACAATTTCGTTTATTATAAATATTTCACGAGTCCAATTAGGATCATATTTATTGGCAAATTTTTGTTTAAATCTGGTAATTCGAACCCTGTCTCCAATTTTAAATTTAATTTTCTGTTTCGATTTATTCTCAGAGAATACCTTTCTTAAAATCTCACATTCATTACTCTTTTTAACTTCACAAGGTTTCATTCCAATAGTTCTATGAATGTCTTTAAAATTATATTCATACAACAAGGATTGTAAATTATGTATCCATTTTTTATTGTTTTGTACTTCGAAATGTATTCTCATCTTTCCATTGAGTGTTCTATTAAATCGTTCGATTATTGATGATTTCTCTTCATTTTGAGTATGATACATTTTAATCTCATATTTTTTTAACATTTCTTTAAACAATTTATTTTCAAATTCTAGTCCTTTATCAGTATGGAGTAAAACTGGAGGGTTATGGTTTTGTATTTTAGCTTCCTTTAATATTTTTTCAAAAGCTTTGGATACACTTTTTCCGTCTTTCTTTTTAAGTGGATAAGACCAAGCAAATTTGGAAAAAGTATCAATTACATTTAACATATAAGAATAATTATCGTTTTCTTTCTCATAGTTTTTCATTATAACTAGATCAGCAGCCCATAGATCATCAATACCCTTGGTAAATATTTTTCTTTTCGGAAATCGTTTCCTTACAGGTTTGTGAAGTTCTTGAGCTATTGAAAGTTTATCCTTTGCCTTTATTTTTTGGTTGTTTTTAATTTTTTCTTCATCTTTAAGAGGTTGAATAAATTTACTTTTATTTGTGTTACATTCAACACATTTTGCTGAGATTCTCCACCTACCATTATTCGTTTGAACTTTTTTTGCATCGATATTTTTTGTTTTTTTCTTACATTTCAGACAATGTATAATTTCTTTTAAAATACCATCCATTTTATAATAGACAATCTTAAATTTTATCGAATTTCTCTAATTGAGTTTTGTATAATATCGTATACAAATTTGTTACTTGAAACTAGACAAATATAGCAAACAGTACCATCTGATACATCTCCATCAAAATCAATATTCAAAATGACTGTGTGTTTAGAACCTGATATACTCACAGGTTGTCTAGTCAGATTTATAACGAATAAAGGTTTAGAATTTTTAAACTGTTCTGGATCTGTGTAGATTAAAGGGAGTTCTCGGTATGTTTTGTAAAAAACTTTTTTGTAGTCTCCAAGCATATCGTAAATATTGCCAAATTTATCGTTTTTGAAATCGATATTCAACATCTCTTCTGGATATTTTTCTCCGTTTATTTCAAAGTAAATATTTCAAAATTATTTGAGTCTTTTTTATATTTGCATACAGCTTTTGAAATGAAAACTATGTGAACATTTATATTATTACAATCTTTAATGAAATCTAAATATAAAATTATATTGCTTTTAACATCATTATTTTTTTGTAAGGTTGATACAGAATTTATCACATAAACAGGGTTGTTCAACCATGCTTCAAATTCTAAAGCAGGTGGTGGATTTTCATTTTCCAGGAATTTTTGGAAAATTTTATAGCCTTCTATACCATCTGTTGGCATATCCAAATTCATTCTTTCATTCGGATATTTATATTCTCCTATTTGTAATTGTGCTGAATTTAAACCACTATCAACATTTTTTCCTGTTGAACTTTCGAATCTAATCAATGTATAAGAAGGATGTTTATTTCCTCTGTGTAAATTTGTTAAATCAAAACGACCTTCTTTACCATTATGTTTAAAAGATAAATATTGATATTTCAAAAACTCAATATCTTTAGATATTTCATTCTTAAAAACTTTTTGTATATTCTCTTGAGCAAAAGTACCTGTTAAATAAAAATTCTTGATTTTGATTTCTTTTTTTAACTCTGTAGCAATTGTGTCAAAAAGATCATCAATTTGCTTTTTAATATGAAAAACAATTTTAACTTCACAATTTCCTAAAATATCTGATGTTGGAGATGTTGAAAAAAATCCTAATCCTAATCCTTCTAAGAAGCCAGTATAACTTTTTCTTGTTAGAGCATTGTTTTCAAGATTGAAACCAGATAATTTTTTCATTGGTAAATTCATAACATTTGTATATACTGTTTGTAACATACTACTTGCATTTCCAGGATTATCAATATAATCAACTAGAAAATTATTTACATAACATTCTATTCTATCAAATAATTTTGGAATGATATTATTAACAACCTTTGCATTTGCTGGTAAATCTAAATATACACTCCAACCAACATTTAAAAACATTGGAGAATCTTTTATTTTTAAAATAAATTCTGTTGAATTCGGAGAAGTATAACTAGAATCAGGGTAAAAACTTTTTGTATATATTCTTAAAGAATCACTCATATTTATTAATATATTTAATATTAAATTTTAATTTCCAAGATCACAAAATCGTTTTAGGAAAACATCAATATAACTTCAAAAAATCGTTGCCGCATTTCAAAAATTTTTATATACTATCATAAAATTATCAATATTTATCTTTTAAACATAATAAAGAAAAATATCAATATTTATCTTTTAAACATAATATTTTAAGTGAAAAATATCAATAAATATCAAATGCGCCAGAACCGGCATATATATACTACTTGAAACAGAATATCAAAATATATAAATATCAATAAATATCAAAAGTGTTCCAGAACCGGCATATATATACTACTTGAAACAGAATATCAAAATATATAAATATCAATAAATATCAAAAGTGTTCCAGAACCGGCACTTATATACTACTTAAAACAGAATATCAAAATATCAATATTTATCTTTTAAACATAATAATAAAGAAAAATGTTTTAAAGTTAAAAATATCAATAAATTAGTTTTAAAGTTAAAATATCAATATTTATCTTTTAAACATAATAATAAAGAAAAATGTTTTAAGTGAAAAATATCAATAAATATCAAAATGCGCCAGGATCGGCATATATATACTACTTAAAACAGAATATCAAAATATATATAAATGAGTGAAAAATATCAATAAATATCAAAAGTGTGCCAGGATTGGTACATATATACTACTTAAAACAGAATATCAAAATATATATTAATGAGTGAAAAATATCAATAAATATCAAAAGTGGCCCAGGATCGGCATATATATACTACTTAAAACAGAATATCAAAATATCAATATTTATCTTTTAAACATAATAATAAAGAAAAATGTTTTAAGTGAAAAATATCAAAGTGTGCCAGGATCGGCATATATATACTACTTGTATGTGCTACATACATTTCTTAGATAAACGTCATTCGTTTTACAATAAAAATTAGTATTAATTCGGAAATATGACTTAATTGACTAAATATTGTTTACACTCAATAGGATTAGCTAAAATATACCACCAAATATGTTATAATTATTTGAAAATATTTATAATTACATATATCTATATTCTATAATTCAGTTGATGTATAAAATTGTAATGAAGATCAATAATTATTTATAATTTAACTGTTGGAGTTTTTAAATGATTTTTATTAATTATATCATCGGTGTACAATTGAAATGAATTTTACATTAATTTTTTTATTACTCTCTTCGCTTAATTTTCCAAATTATTGATATTTGTTTTTCTCATGTTTTTGAGAAAGCGTGTCTCATTTAATGATGTAAATGAAAGTTTTATGTACATTCGTGTTCTACTGTCTATTTTTTCTATTCATCATTAAGTATATATTTTGTTATGAATTATTTTTAAAGAGTGTTTAATAGTTTATAATATATGAATAGAAAATGTGTTTGTTTGCTAAATAACTTCCGTTATGTAACTGTTAACAGAAAAAAGTATGCAATTTTTCAAATTTGTTGAACACTATGTACTGTAAACAATTTGTGTGTCCTATTTATGTCTTTCCATAGTTGTATAGAATAAATCAGTGTTGAATTACATAATGCTATGTAAATTGTCTTAAAATTGATTAATAAATAAAAAAAACAATTTGTTTAAATAGAACCGCTAAATTGTTTTTTTCAAAACGTGCATGTGTTCCATTTAAGATTGAATCCTAAAATCTATTGTCACTTCTAATTATTTAAATGAAAAAAAAAAAAAAATCTTTTTTATTGGTTTAAAATGTCAACTGATCATATTAGTGTCCCATGTAAATGTATTGCCAAGTTATTACCTACAAGAAGTGATTAATATGATATTTGTAAATCATTTAAGTATATATAATCATACATTTGTACATTATTTGTAAATAATTAATCGAAATTAGTATCACATCTGTACTTGATAACATGTCTGAAAAAAAAACTTAATTTTAAAATCCATACATTATTGTTTTACTCAAAATCTAAAATATTATCTAACAAAGCTCATACTGGCTTTCATTTTCTAATTACTATAAAAATATTACTTTGGAATGGAAGCTTTGCCATCTTTTGATACTATAGAAAGTTTTCAGTAAAACAGCTGTAAAATTGACTTGAAAGTGATACATTTTCTGAATAAACTCATTTTATCAATATCCAAAACAAAGCTTGTCCGGCTTTTACTTATTGTTATTTCACTCCATATGTAGTCTCGGATACTCTGACAAGATAATGGTGTTGAGTGTAAAGATTCTTAGATGAGCCACTTTTACTATTGGCAAACAATACCTACGTGAAGGTAGAACTATACTATTTTCTATTTTTAATTTGTAATCAATAATATATTTTTTTTTTCGGAAAACGTTTCTAAACGGAACTTCAGTAATAATTTTACTTTAAACTAGTTAATTTGTTGAAAAATTATGAATAATTGATGAAATTTTCATGTTAAAAGTAAAAAAAAAAAAGGTTCTGGAATTAAATATAAAAATAATGGTTGTTAATTTCATAATATCTGTAAAGATGCTCTATTCTATCATATTTTTATACTTCTATAGTTTCTATTTATAAATTGTATTCTAAAAATGCTTGAAGATGTGATTAAGGATCAAAAAACTATTTTTATATAAAATGGCAGATTAATTTTAATTTTATTTCATACAATTTGTAATTCTTGGTCATTAATATGAAAATTTGAATAAATCTAAGACTAATATTACGTATAAAGAAGCTTGTTTCAAAATTTCAAATCTAATGACCAAGAATTACAAATTGTGTGAAATTAAATTAAAATTAATCTGCCATTTTATACATAAAGAGTTTTTTGAGCCGTAATCACATCTTCAAGCATTTTTAGAATACAATTTATTGAGTTAATCTTTATGAAATATTGATTGCAAATTGGAAAATATGTGACAAGTTTATTGGTAAAAGAACATTTTTATTTTTAATTAGTAGTATTAAAATATAAGATTTTTCATGAAGTTCTATTGCTCAATAGTCCTTTCAATCAAGCCTAATAATAATTCACAATTTTAACAGCTTTAATAAATTGATTATACCGTAAATAATCTATCATTTCATCTATTGTAGTTATTGTAAAGCAATTATACAAATTATTTAGATTAAAATATATAACGAAAGACAAAAATAAGGATTTTATTGAAAAGTTTCGTTTATATTTTCATGTTATTAATGATTTTCGTCAAACTTCAAACGCGAAAAAAAAATGACAATAAACGATTTTCGACATTTTTTCAGTACTGTTTATTGATCATACGAGTAAAATAATATTAAATTTTCGAATGTTTATGGCAATGATTTTAAAGTTTCACGATACAAATGCATTTAAAAAAACACAATATTTTCAAAAAATTTAGTTTTATTATTTAGCTCGAGAAAGAGGTTAAATTTCGTTGAAACTTTTTTCCCGTCTGAGGTCTGAACGACAGTATTTTTAATATTTAGTGGACATTTTATGTTTATAACTCCATTATTTTGTAATAAATTACTAAATATCAAAAATAGATTTGATGAAAATCTATGAAAATTTGATGAAAATTCATTACTCTATGGAAAATCTCGACTACACTAAATTTAAAAATAACTTGTTTTGTCAAAGTTTATACCTATTTAATAACATTTTTTATATTCGACAACAAGTTTTGGAATTTTAATGTTATCTCTTGCTTGTACACTTATCTAACGACCCTCGAAAAAATCGTGAGTTAGATTTATTTAATATCCATTTAAATAAAGCATCATCTATATTTTACGGAATTGACAGTTATTACATTAATTTTAAATGTGTATGGAGTATTGTTGGACCATCCAAACATTTTGAACCTTTTGATATGGATGTAACAACATGTTTTGGATATTTTGGTAAAAAAACGTTTTTCGGTCATTTAGTATTGGAAAAAAAGTATCGCAGGAAATAAAGAACCGGAAAAAATGTAAAATTTTTATATTTTTATAATTCATTATACTTATTTCAACGCAAATATGATTTATTCTCTTGAAATTAAAAAAAAAAAAAAAAAAAATGAAATTAAAATATATCAAAATATATTTATTGATGTATACAGTATAACTACTATAACAGATTTTTTTTTACTTTTGATATATCTTCAGATAACATTATTTTTTAATAATTTTCAATTTGAATGTTTATAAATTTTATCCAGGGAATTTAATTTTAATCAAATATTATAAAAGTCAATCATGTTTAAAAATAATGTGAGACGCGAATGTACTGACGATACATATTTTTTAACAATTATATAGTAAGGTATGGATGTATAATTCTTAATATTATCGCATTTTCTTCGGGTTTCTATATCTATATACACTAAATGGTAAATTACACAAAAAATTCAAACAAACCATTATTTCGGTAATTCGAAATTTAACAATACATTTTTATTCACATAATTTTTATATTTCAAATTTAAGAAATTGATTTGAAAATCCAATAAATCACCATATTTTTTAACCCCCTTTGAAACACGCGAAGAAGTCGACCTGTGATCAAATTTATTAGACTTCAAAGAATATACGTTTTTAATTTTTTTTATTTGAAGGTATTTATATAATATATATATAATGTATACTATACAGCAGGGGCGCAATTTCACTGAAATAACTGGGGGTGCTGAAGCCCCTCTATTTTATAATGTTATTTCGTGGCTATCGATACTTTCAGCCTTCAATTAATAACCATTTCGTCATATTACACCATTTAGAAATGGCTACCTGTGCTTTGAAAATAATATACTTATTTAATTGCACATTTATTAATAAACGTAACATTACATTCTGAGCGATTAAATGATTTATTTTTAAAATAAAATATAATTTTATAACATCATTCTTCTTTCAATTTTACCAAAAATATATTGATAACTTCATTTATATCAATATCATTGGTTAAATCCTTTTCAATATATTATAATATTGACAAATCTGTCAATCTCTCTTGACCCATCGATACCATAAACCAAGTTTTGATTTTACTTAGAGCTGAAAATGATCTTTCGCATGTAGCTGAACTTATTTGAAGTGTAAAAGCAACCTGGAATTTAAAAAAAATTTAATATTTCATATTGTTAGAAAAAATTGTATTTATATAAAAAATATAAATTAAATAATAAATTTCATAAGAATTAATTGTTGCTTGTAATAATATGTAAAGATTTGGATGTACATGTTTTTCAACTGTTTTCTTCAAATCTTGAATATCGTATTTTTCATTTACCATTTACCATTTTCACGATTATTATTTGAAGCATTATATTTAATTATTTATAAATATAAATAAAACAATAACAACTGTTTTTCTTTACATAATTACTAGTACAATGCAAATAAACACGGTTAAAATTTGGGGGTGCTGATTTCAAAACTGGGGGTGCTAAGCACACCCTAGCCCCCCCAAATTGCGCCTATGCTATACAGGTTGTCCCAGAATGATTGAAAAAATTCAAATAGCCATTATTGTGTAAACTAGATTTTATAGAAAAACTTTTGTTGTAAAATGTCTTGTTAAAGTTACGTGATTTATTTTATATAAATTGTTTAATCTTTTTGAAAATGTGTACTTAATAAAAAATATATTCAAAAGTTACAATGTTTTATACGATATCTTCAACATATTAGTGATATCAATTTATTTTTCCAGGAAATATTGATTAAGAATAATCGATAAATAATATTTACCTATATTTTTAGAAAACATTAAAAGTCGTAAAAAATTAACGGATGTACTTTCATTATAATTTTCAGCATCAACATAACGTTACAAATAATATTTACAAAAAATTTTAATAATTTCGTAAAGTTTTTAATTTCATTTAGAAGAGACATATTGATACAATATTGGTTTCAGCGTTCGCAACAAGAAAAAAAAACAAATCATAAAAGAAAGCTTTGGAAAAAGAAAAATAAATTGTTGAATACATGAGAAAAACATTGGAAGCTTGAAAAATAAAAAGAAGAGAAAAAGGAATATTGTTGGAAGCACATAATTTTATTATTGGAGGGAAAGATATGCGTATATAAAAGGACAGGTTATACATTTTTTTTATATAAAATTTAAATAAAAATGTTTTAAAACATTATAGTTATAGTGCCTTAAATGAGGCATAAATTGAAAAAATATGGAATAGAAAAAAATTATTGCATTTGTCAAATCAACCTGACATACCCTATAGCTGTATTATAGGATGGTATATCTGTTTCGTTTTATAAACTTATACTTTTTAAACTTCTATATATATATTTTTTAGAATTTTAAAATTACTTGAAGTTCAATGATCTTTTGTACAAATCATGCGTTTAATCTCGTTGTTATTTTTATGGTTTTTTTTTAAAGTGGTATGAAAATCTGTATAAAAGCATAAAAACGAGTTAAAAAAGCTGGTAAGTGAGATGATGGTGGTACAAGTTCGTCCTTCGTCCCTCGGACAAGATATTGGTGATGATTGTATTAAGTTTTACTAGTGGATTTAATTTTGAATTCTCGTGAAATTCCCTATTTTGAAAATTAAGAATTAGGTGTATAAGATAGTTAGTGTATAGTAGTATTGATATCTTAAACATATAATTGTTTTGAAATAGGAATATATAAAAATAATGCTAATTATAATTTCATTTTATATTTAAAATAATAAATTCATTTTCGGATATTTTCGTTTATTTTATTTATCACTTCTCCTTCGTTTATAACCGATCTTGATGAGATAAATATTTCCGTTACATCGATGACTGTGATATACAGATATACGTAATATTCAATAATCTATGGTTTAATAAATATTAACGGTACTATAAACTACTTTTGTACAACCCGTGTGAAATCACAAAATAAATGTTGGAAAAATTATGGGCTCGATTTATGTCGGTGAGTATATTATTTGACAATTACAATGGAGTTCATCGTTGTACTATTACATTTTTTTTTTGTTCAATCATGCTTTGCTTATACACAACTGATTGTAATTATAAGTACTTAGTATTAATTCGATTATGTATAAACCGATCTCGATCTTATATAAATTTACAAAGATGACTGTGCAATAAAGGTGTACACATAGACCTTATACTACTAGTATAAGATCTATGGGTGTACATAATATTCTATAATCTATGGTTAAATAAAAATCAATTATACTACAAATCACTTTTGTATAATCCGTGTAAATTGTCGAATATCTCATTGGAAAATTTTCGGCTCATTTTATGTACGTGGCAAAATTTTTTCACGATTATATTGCAGTTTATTGTTATATATTATTCAATTTTTTTTTCGACGCATTCATTTTTCAAACACAACTGATGGAAATCACTAGTACGTATAGTATTTACTGTATAAATTACAAAGAAGAAATTTGCAATTCAACAACGTTGATGATTAGAACGATCTATCCGAATAATATTTCATAAAGGTTAGATTTAGATTGGATAATTTAATATGTATCTGGTTTACTCGAATGCTTCAATACGTTTATTCTGATTCGAAACATGTTCATAGATTCATAGCTCCTATTTTTTTTTATTTTTTTTTTGTAATTTGATATCATCATCTCTCGCAAACAAAATCTACCATCAAAATAATTTATAAATATTTGAATCAGATGATTGAAATAACTGTATTAGAATTAAACCAATGAACCATTCAATCATTATGATTTCATTTTTTTTTTTTACATGATAAGTTTCTTCAAATATAACCATACTAATTAATATATGAAATTGTTTAAAAATATTCACACCCATTGATATAATGTTATTGTGACTTAATGAAAATATTACGTTTTATATTAAAAAAAAATAATATTAAAATTGCTTTTTCAATAAAATTCATTAAATAGTTATCCCACTGTGATGTTTTGGTTCTGAGTGTAGTGAAGTCTACTGTTTTTACAATGATGTTTATTTTTTATTTTTTTCTGTGAATGTTTTCTCAGGTAGTTATTGTAATCCAAAAATTTCATACAACTTCATAGATAGGATATGTCATTTAGATTGTACTTTGCGTAGGTGATTTTTCTATCCTTTTAAATATTTTTTCCGGGTTCAAGAAAAAACTGCTGATAACCATAATTTAACAATATTTCCTTCGATACTAATATTAATTAATATTTAATTAATTTTTAATTTTTTTTTTTTTTAATATTTCCTTCGATATTAATATGCTTTTAAAATACCATAATAATTAAAATCTATGTGTGACTTTTCAAGAAATAAATCGGTCACTAATTTAAAATTACATTTTGTCAGAAAAAAACCAATAAGTTCCTACAGTATACGTATTTAAAACAAATTCACAGTCAAAGATTTCGTTAAAATGTTTTATACAAGAACCAATTTTTCAATACCTGCTTAGGGGAATCGATATAATTTTACAACTAGTAGCACTATAAAAAAAAAAAAAAATAAAAATAAAACTAGTTGAAACGAATTCTATAATATTATTGAAGTAAAAGTCACCCAGAGGAAAAAGGCTAATAGTTTTATCTCGGCGCGCCATGCCTGTCGTAGAGTAAGGCGACCATATTATGTCCGTTCAAAACGGGATTGATCATTTTAGATTCTGAGTGAAGCGGAAGTACTGTTAGTGGTTTAAATGCTAATATCCTTATTTTAAATATTAAGAACTAGGTGTACCTATAAGAGAGTTTGCTCAAATTAATATTAATATTTTAATAATATTATTGGTTTGAAATAGAAAATATGTAAAAAAATAATACAAAGTATATTTTAATTTTCAATTTAAAATAATACGTTTATTCATGATTATAATTGTTTATTTTACTAATCGCCTTTTTTTTTTTTATGTGTTCATTCAATCTTGATGAGATTCATATTAACATAACGTCGATGAATGTGAAATAAAAATATACATAATATTCTATAATCTGTGGTTAATAAAAATCGACTACTTATATACTTTATGTCACTTTTGTACAATCCGTGAAGAATCTCAAAAATCTCATCGGCAAAATTACGGCCCACTTTGTGTAGGTGACCACATTATTTGACGATTAAAATACACTTCATCGTTATATTATTAATTATTTTTCTTCTATGGATTTATTTTTTAACACTACTGATGGAAATGAATAGTAACTACTATTTATTAAATGACGTTACAGCATGCAATAAAGAAATTTCCAATCCAACAGCACCGACCGCTAGAACGATGCATCCAAATGGCATCGCATAAAGGTTAATTAAATTAAATTAATTAAATTAAATTCCACATTAATTTTGTTCTTATTCTATACGTTTTCACAGATTGATTTTCAATTTTTTTTTTTTTTTTTAATGCGTTACCAATGTGTTCTCACGAATAAAAGCTTTCTTTAATGTAATTTATAAAGAATTTAATTCATGAATACTTTCTTGAAGATTATTGAAATATTTGTATTATAATTTACATTAATGAACAACTCTATCATGAAGTTAACATTTCCTTCGATACTAATATTAATTAATATTCAATTAATTTTTAGAAATTTTATTTTTTATTATTCATATTTGCTTTCATATTAATATTAATTCAATGATATTTGAAATGTAAAAATGTCAAAAAAAAAAAAATTACTACGTTGATTAAAACAATGTCATTATGGCCTGAAAAAAATATTACGTCAAACAATTTTTTTTTAGTTGACTAACGTTTGTAGACGGTCTATGGCTAAATTTAAAACGTAATCATCGCCTCTATGTCGTGTTTAACCGATCTCGATGATATAAAATTTACTTTACATCGATGACTGTTAAATAAAGGTATACAAAATATTCTATAATCTATGGTTTAATAAGGATGATCTATATTCTATATTTATTTTTCTACAATCCGTGTCAAATGTCATAAATCTCATTTTAAAAATTATAGCTCATTTTTCGTATGTGACTAAATTATTTGACGATTAAAATAAAGTTAAAATATTATTAATGCATGTTATTGTATTATATACAACATTTTTAAAAGTTACTGATTGTTTTCAATAACAGATTGTTTATGTTCTTTTAATAAAAAAAAAAAAAAATATTTTTTTTTTCTTCATTGCATTTATTTTTTATAAACAATTGATGGAAATAATTAGTTTTTAGTATTTATTCTGTTATGCTTTTATGGTATTTTTTATTACTCATAGTGAAAACATTGGAAATCCAACAACGTTGAAGACTAATACTACAGAGCCGAAGAACATCACATAAAGGTTAGATTTAGATTTATTAATTTAATATATGTTTAAAGTGTATTCTATTATAAGCATATTTTGATTTTAAAAAATTTCATGGATTGGATTTTTAGTACATATTTGTTTAATGCGATACCCTAGACTTCTCACAAACAAAAACATTCATTAAAATACATTTCTAACACTTGCTTCTAATTATTGAAATAAATATGTAATAATTAATAATAATAAACTTTTCTATCATTATGATTCCATTTATTTTGAAACTTGGTAAATTTTTTTCAAATGTGCTTTCTAAAAACTGTTTAAATAAATGTCTACCCACTTTAATGTAATTTCATCATGGCCTAATAAAAAAAATACGTTTTTATAGTACATTTTTTTTAAATTGGGTTATCTATAAGATGATAAAGCTTTGTAGACATTCGAGTAAATACTAAACACAGTTTCCTATGAAATTCATAAAATAGTAATTCCGCTTTAATTTTTAAATTCTGAGTTAAGTGAAGGAACTATGGGTTTTACAATTATGTTGTATTCTTAATTTATTTAAAATTTATTATCACTTTTTCAAGAATTATGAGAAGTCCAAACGTTTCTTAGAGTGACTCTATAGATAGGATAAAGCATTTCATTTTTTTAATAGTAGTTAAAATTTAATTTTTTACACCTCTTTATTTGTGTGAGAAAAAGCTGCCAAAAACTGAATAAAAGCGGTAGAATTTCCCGTCAACGACCCTTTCACTAAATCGATTTTCATTATTTGATCTTAACTCGCAAAATGATGTTGCCAAAAATTTGGAATGTTCATTATATGATAAATTGTTACATACTTTACAAAAGCTTCGAAAAAAATTTGAAATTTCGGGCTTAAAATAGAGCTGTAAAATATCTAATTTTTGTTAAGTTTATTACTGACACAATTTTCGATATATGAGTTGGATTCTAAATGTGACATGTCAATCAACAGGGCCTGATGATGCAATGATCAAGAACTGCGAGGCGTGTCTGGGACACAAGCCGGGAAGAACAAGTGCTCTCAAGATAAGGTAAGGTAGTGATATAAGTAGACATTTCCTAAAAACGTAGTCTTTTAGATTATTAAATACTTATTTATTCAATTAGTTCGAATATTAAGTTATCTCATTTTGTATGTCATAAATTTCATTGACAATTTGTCTTTTTTAAATTAACTTCAGTTTAATAATTTTGTTTTCGTTTATGTGTGTGTGTGTGTGTGTGTGTGTGTGTGTGTGTGTGTGTGTGTGTGTGTGTGTGTGTGTGTGTGTGTGTGTGGTGTGTGTGTGTGTGTGTGTGTGTGTGTGTGTGTGTGTGTGTGTGTGTGTGTGTGTGTGTGTGTGTGTGTGTGTGTGTGTGTGTGTGTGTGTGTGTGTGTGTGATCACATATCTAAATTTTGGGGATGAGAATTCTTCCTCAGTACATCACTCATGTCTTAAGTGGTGACTTAAATGGATTTATGTTTGGGAGGCAAGTGGAGTTTAGGTATATAAAAATCATTAGTAGGATTGGAGGACCTAAGGTTCATTTGACTTTACTGAACGCTCCAAAATTCTCATTCGATATCATTACAGTATACATACTCACGTATTCTTAAGGCTTGTATCTTCCACTGGGATTCGCTACCTATGCAGATGGAATCTGCCTCCAGGCATTTGGAATAGCTGGTCGTAGAAATTGTCCTTTCATAATATTATATTTTACAGTAATGTCTTGTAAATTTTTTTTTTTATTTGCCAAATGTGCTTTTAAGAGCTCAACTGCTTCATGATAATGTTCTTAGTTATTTCTATCTATTTATATATATATATATATACATAATATGTTTTTATGTAGGGTATTCTGATAAGTGTTTTAAGTTTTCATAAAATTGTTCATTTAGATGAAAAATATAAATAATGAATTAATACATGCCGAGAAGTCATTGACTATATTCTTTTAAAGTGAGGCTCCTTGAGATGAATGTTTCTTTTATGAAAAATAAGAAATCAATAACTGAATAGATTAGGGTGACCATATAAATAAAATAAAAATACGGAACACTAAGTTACTAAAAAAAAAAAAGAAATTATAATTTTAATTGAATATATTAAAAAAAAAAACAAATTAAATGTATGCTGTATAATAGATTTCAAATACAAATAAAATAAAAATATTAATAAGTATAACATGTACACAAAAATCCAAAAAAAAATTATTTTGAAGACGATGACAGGTAAATTTCTTCTTTTAATGTTTTTGTATACTTTTGTGCTGAACTGATTTCATCGAGTAACTTAGTTTCTTTTAATAGAATATTATAAAACTCATTACAAGATAAGTTTATAAAATGTGTTTCTACAATTAAAATTGATTTGATAGTTTCAACCAAAAATCGATTTTTTTCATCTGTCCACAACATATTAATGGTTGAAAATATCCGTTCTACTACAGCATTTGTACCCGGAATTGCCAAAGAATATTCTACAATTTTTGATATGTTAGTTGTATCATTGTTGTGAGCTTTAGTGTATACAAATATTTCACACCACTTAACTTCTACTTTAGCTGAATTTTTTTGCCATTCGTGAAATCGTGATTTAAAAATTTGTTCTACATGACTGAATTCATCAAATAAATTATCTTCATCTAATTTTATGTTAGAATTATTTCGGTTGTTTTCCATAAGAAATTTAATACATTTTTGAACATTTTCCCAAGTAGGACAGTTTATTAGTTGGACCCAACGAAATATTTTCAACTGGTCAAAGTGGCAACCCCATTTTTCTACGTAAGATAAAAAAGTATTATAAAATAGATCGGTACTTTTTTTGAATGAGTTTTCATTATACATATTATTGTTTTTTTAACCATTTAAAAGCGATAAAATATTTGTTTTAAGGAAGTTGAGGTTTTTTCTATTTTTTATTTTTCCAACTAAAATTTCTAATTCCTCTGCAACTTCACAGGCTGATATTTTATCTACTTCTATTTTTGTTACAATATCACATACAACCTTTAATTGGCTTTGCAAAAAATGAAACAATACTATAGACATAGGATCATTAAAAAACGATTTTAATATTGTAGGACACTTTTCCTGTTTCTCGAAGTATGATTTTAAGCCCGGGTAAATATCAATAATTCATGTTATTGCAGGTAATAAGGATAGGCAACGAGTTTTTTGAAAACAATGAAGAGAAAAACGGAATTAATATGGAACCTACTTGAAAATACGGGACAAAATGCTTCCCGTATAACTTTTGTCGGGACAACGGGACACAAAGTGAAAATACGGGACAATCCCGTAAAATACGGGACGTATGGTCACCCTAAAATAGATATAAGTTATTGATTTAGATTTTTATTAGATATTACTTGAAGATTGAACAACATCATTACTCGTAATCTCAATTCATTATCATATCTGTCTTCAGTGGGAATAGCTTGTATTAAAGTTTTAACTTATTTTATATTACATTTTAAAATAATGTCTTGTAAATTAATGATAATGTAGGGGAGACTGTGGTGAGTTGACGAAGTTAAGTATTATCAAAATAAAATAAATTTCAGAAAATAAGTTGCTTATATAACATTATGCATGTCATTGACTACTAATATTGATTGTTATCATGATTTGTTAACTAATACAATCGATTCTTCATCTTACCGAATCGTCAACTTACCACAGTCTCTCCCATATAATTAAATATATTTAGTTGGTTCTGAAGCCATGCCACTGCTTTTCCGGTTCTTTACCCGTCCACTATGCTTTACTACCATCCGCTACTCCTATACCCGGCCTTAATTTAGGTTCTCCTCTTTATCACCTGGCATACACGGGCTTCACATCGTGCGTATTGCTCGTCTGTCTGTTTCAGTCGACATAATTTACACTAGCGAAAATAGCTATTAACTTATCCCTTCAATACATACTGTTGCATTTTTACCACATGTTTTAAAATATCTTTATATTAGTTCGACGTTGGCTATTTCAGAGTTATTTATCAGTATGTAAACAAATTAATCAATTATTTATAGTATTAATTTTAATTCAAATAATAAATGTTTTAAATAAATGCGTCGTGGTTGACGGCAACCGAAGAACTGAACAACGCATACAAAAATAATGCCCACTTCAGCTTATCGCTATTTGTCTTATCGCTCACCCTAACATGCAACCCTAACATGCAACCGCCACGCGTGTTGACCTCCACCACTCTTGTCACTCCGTCCCGTCCTGGATATTCTAATATGACTCGCCCTCATGAGCCAATCGAGAGGTGGCACATTTTGTTTCTTTTAGCAATACCACAGTTCCTATCCTGATATCAGCCTTGTCCGGTCTATGCCACTTAGCTTTCAACTTTGCTTTCAACTTTGTACTACCAAATTCTTCCCATAGTTGCTCTATTTTTTGTTTTCGTAACCTTAAATGTGTTGTATTCTTAATGTTATCTTCGCACATGAATTCTTTAAATGTTGACGACATAATGTTTATAATTTATTATAAATAATGTTTCTTTATTTTTCTATACCGATATAGTTATGTATTTCATTCAGATATATGACGACTTAAACTTGGATTATTTTTCAAATTATTGACTACGTCCAATAGTGGTTAGACAAATGCATGCCCAATGAATTTAAAAAAAAGTTAAAAAATACTTTGATTAAATTTATGGATAAACATTTTGTTATTGATTAATATTATTCACTACCGATTCATGATACACATATCCAAATAAACTGTAAATACTCGTTAAAAGATACGATTTTTCCTTATTCCTTACAGCTTATTCGGAGAGCCCCTGGCATAGCGTATAGCTTGTAAGCTCGTACGAATAAACGATGAATTATGCAAATATTTATTAAATGATTAACTCTTTCCTTATTCTGAGAGCCTCTGGCATGGCGTATAGCTTGTAAGCTCGTATGAATAAACGATGAATTAAAATAAATTTAGTTACTTGACGAGATGTTATAGATCGTTGGCTAATAAATATGATAAAAAATCACTAAGGCATCACGGTGTGTCTGTATGCTTCGAAGGAATGGGTGTTTGAATGTCGTTAAATAAAAAAAATGAACATAAAAAATAATCGTAGAAAATTAAAAAAAATTCGTATTTATAAACGTGCACAAACACTGATATCTATGTGAACTGAAATTCGTTTCATGATTTTATTTGTTGATTGTTCTCTTCACATAATTCATACATCAGCTTCATTTTGACGCGTTTTCTCCCTGTCTTTAAATATTTATTGTAACGTTGGTTGTTTGTAAAATTTTACGCGTAACCTCAACCAAACTCAACACGAAATGTTCAGCAACTATATCTGACGTACATTGCAGATCTACGTAAATCACGGGGGAAATAGAAATTTCAAAACGTTCCAAGGATTCTAACGATATTTCGTCACTGGCATTAAGATAAAATATCTTCTCTTCGATATTTAAAGAAGAATAATTAACTAATAAAGTAATAATTTATAAGTAGGTGATGTTGATAAAGTAATAAAAATAGGTTAGGATCACATAACCTTTTTAAATTTATATACAAATTTAAAGTTTTAATAATTACCCAATCTATATGAAATTATAGAAATAAAAAAAGACAATACATAATCTCCAATAAAACAAAAAAAAAAAATTATATAGGTACATTTATATTGTTAAATTTGAAATTCTTAAATAATATTAAAAATATTCACTGGAGATTATAATAATAAAATTCTACCTAACCAAGGAATACAATATAACCAAAAATTAAATGATATTTCATACTGTAGGTATAATACCAAAAATTACAATACTCTAGGCTAATTTTTATGTTTTAACTATTTATTTTTACACATAGTGTAATTTATATAATGTATTTCAAGTTTACTGATGTTTCAATGAAATTAAATCATATTACAATCTGAATACATTTATTAACATTAAAGTACGTATAAAAATAAAACATTATTAATCATCAAACCCATTATTAAAAAAATATAACGAATAATATGATAATGAATTGAGATTACGAGTAATGATGTTGTTCAATCTTCTAGTAATATCTAATAAAATCTTTATTATTATTTGCATATGACATATTCGACTTAAGATAACGTGAGAAATGTTATAGATAAAGTTAGTAAAATTAAAACAAATAAATAAATATGATAATTAGGATAACTAGTCGACTATTTAAAAACAAGTAATAAAATATATAAAATGTTAGTATGGTAGGTTATAGTAGGTATAGTGAATTATAATAACATCGATACTAATAACAATAAAAACCACAGACGAGTATTTAGTTCTTCAAGCCATTTTATAGCTGTTGGTCCACCCTCGTGTAGTTTTGCCAATTCTTTTTTGAACATTGTAATGGGACACGACTCAACCATATGTTTGATTGTCTGCGTTTCTCCACATTCGCAAAGTGGAGAGTCTACCATTCCCTATTTGTGAAGTAGGTAGCTGCATCTTCCTTGTTCCGTTCTTATTCGATTAAGCGTTGTCCATATAGCCCTTGTGCTATCCCAGCCAGGGACTTTTTTAAATGGTTCTTTGATCAGGTCTTTATTACGGGGTTCTGACTGTTCCCAGCGTCTCGTCCATAGGTACTCAACTGATTCGCTTTGAGTTTCTGCATGCCATATGGGAGCTCTAGACTTGAGGCGTAATGGTGGACGTTCGAGAATGTCAGGGATGGGGGAGGTGATGCTATACCTTCCCGAGGTCTCCCCCGTGAGTAGTGTATTCCTGGTCTGCACGGATCAAACAAGGAATACACGAAACCAAATAGCATCAAACCGACAGCCATATATATAAATAAAAGTCTAAATCAATAACATATCTATTTCAGTTATTGATTTCTTATTTTTCATAAAAGAAACATTCATCTCAATTCTCAAGGAGCCTCACTTTAAAAGAATATAGTCAATGACTTCTCGGCATGTATTAATTCATTATTTATATTTTTCATCTAAATGAACAATTTCATGAAAACTTAAAACACTTATCAGATGTATATATAAATAGATAGAAAAAACTAAGAACATTATCATTAAGCAGTTGAGCTCTTAAAAGCACATTTGGCAAATAAGAAAAAAAATTTACAATACATTACTGTAAAATATAATATTATGGAAGGACAATTTCTACGACCAGCTATTCCAAATGCCTGGAGGCAGATTCCATCTGCATAGGTAACGAATCCCAGTGAAGATACCAGCCTTAGAAATACGTGAGAATGTCTACTGTAATGATATCGAATGAGAATTTTGAACCGTTCAGTCTGTCAAATTAAACCTGGTCCCTCAATGCTACCAATGATTTTTATATTCCTAAACTCTACTTGCCTCCCAAACATAAATCCATTTAAGTCACCACTTAATACATGAGTGATGTACCGAGGAAGAATTCTCATCCCCAAAATTTAGATGTGTGTGTGTGTGTGTGTGTGTGTGTGTGTGTGTGTGTGTGTGTGTGTGTGTGTGTGTGTGTGTGTGTGTGGGTGTGTGGGTGTGTGGGTGTGTGGGTGTGTGGGTGTGTGTGTATGTATGAGAGAGAGAAAGAGAGAGACAGAGAGGGAGAGAGAGAGAGAGAGAGAGAGAGAGAGAGAGAGAGAGAGAGAGAGAGAGGGAGAGAGAGAGAGAGAGACAGACAGACAGACAGACAGACAGACAGAGAGAAAGAGAGAGAGAGAGAGAGAGAGAGAGAGAGAGAGAGAGAGACAGTGTGAGTGTGTGTGTGTGTGTGTGTGTGTGTGTGTGTGTGTGTGTGTGTACGTACCTGTATGCGAGAGAGAAAGAGAGAGAGAGAGAGGGAGAGATAGGGAGAGAGAGAGCCAAAGAGAGAGAGACAGACAGTGTGAGTGTGAGTGTGTGTGTGTGTGTGTGTGTGTGTGTGTGTGTGTGTGTGTGTGTGTGTGTGTGTGTGTGTGTGTGTGTGTGTGTGTGTGTGTGAGAGTATTGCTCAAATTTTAAATTTATGACATAAATTTCAAATAGTAAGATAAAATTTTAAGGATCTCCTGTTCCATTTTTAAAAATTTTAAACTATATTTAAAAATGATAAATATCACATTGACCCGGGCGCCAAGGAACTTCTCCACAAACTATCATTTTATATCTGAATTTCTTAATAACAAGAGTCAATTAATCCTCAGGGAAAGTGGAAACTCTGCATGACTTTTAATTTTTACAAAACATTTCATACTAATTAAAACCTATTAGATCTCAAGCGCTGGGGAACCTCAAATTACTAATATTTAAAATATTCTTTAAAATTATTAAAGTCCCTTAGCTTTTCAGCGTTGAAGTATTTCTGCTCAAACCTTAATTATTTTAAATTTATTAAATAATTATATATACCACTTGGCCCTCTGGCGCCAAGGAACCTCTGTTCAAATTTTTTACTTTTTGTAATGTATTTCATGATAATTAAAGCAATTTGCCCTCGGCAATGGGGACCCTTTTGCACAAATTTTTAATTTTTTTCAATTTATTTCATTATAATTAAAATCACTTGGCCCTCGGGCGTGGGAAACCTCTGTTCATGTTTTTTTTTTGTTTTGCAATGTATTTCATAATAATTAAACCAATTTGCCCACGGCGCTGGGGCCTTTTGCACAAATTATTAATTTTCAAAATATTTTTTCCATGATTAAAGTCACTTAATTTTCCAGTGCCGAAGTGTTTCTCCTGAAATTTTTAATATGCTTAAATTTATTTATCATTTTATTATATCATTTATTATATAGTTCTTTGGTGTTGGGGAGCAATGCGCAAATTTTTATTTTTTTTCAATTTTTTTCATTATAATTTAAATCAATTGGCCCTTGGGCCTCAGGTAAATTTTACTCAAATTTTTAATTTTTTGGAATATGTTTTGTTATGAATCAAATCTTTGGGCCTCGGGCACCGGGGAACCTCTGCTCAAATTATTTCTTTTTGGAATGTCTTTCATAATAATTAAAGCAATTTGCCCCATAGCGCTGGGGAACCTTTACCACACATTTTTAATTTTTTAAGAATAATTTTCATAATAAATAAAAAGTAACTTTCCCTTGACCACCTGGAGACCTCTGCTCAAATTGTTAAATTTTTAAATCATTTTACCATAACTAAAATGACTTGGCCCTTGGGCGTGGGGAACCTCTGCTCAAATTTTTTTTCATTTGTTATGTATGTCATAAAAATTAAAACACTTTTCCCTCGGGCCCAAGGTAAACTCTACTCAAAGTTTAAATCTTTTGAAATTTACAAAACAATTTTTTATATCACTTATTTTGTGGGCACCAGGACCATTTGCACAAATTTTTAAAATTTTATAATTATTTAATTTTGATTGAAATCACTTGGCCCTCGAGGGCTGAAAAACCTCTGTTCATATTTTTTTTTGTTTTGTAATATATTTCATAATAATTAATACAATTTTTATCTCGGCGCTGGGGACTCTTTTGCACAAATTTTTAATTTTTTTATTATAATTAAAATCTCTTGGCCCTCGGGCCCCAGGTAACCCCTGCTCAAATTTTTCATTTTTTTGTATAATTTTCATAATACATAAAATGTAACTCTCCCTTGACCACCGGGAGACCTCTGCTCAAAGTTTTGATTTTCAAAATATTCTTTGCAACGATTAAAGTCACTTAATTTTCCATAACTGAAGTATTTCTCTTGAAATTTGTAATATTTTAAATTTATTATTCAATTTTTTATAACTCATAGGTCTTTGGCGCTTGGGACCCTCTGCACACGTTTTTAATAATTTTCAATTCATTTCATAATGGTTAAAATCACATGGCTTTCGAGGACTGGGAATCCTCTGCTCAAATTGTTCAATTTTTAAATTATTTTACCATAACTCAAATGACTTGGCCCTTGGGCGCGGGGAACCTCTCCTCAAATTTTTTTTCATTTGTAATGTATTTCATAATAATTTAAAATACTTTTCCCTCGGCCCCCATGTAAACTCTACTCAAATTTTTAATCTTTTGAAATTTAAAAAACAATTCATTATATCACTTATTTTGTGGGCACCAGGACCTTTTGCACAAATTTTTAAAATTTTATAATTATTTAATTTTGATTGAAATCACTTGGCCCTCGAAGGCTGGAAAACCTCTGTTCAAATTTTTTTTTATTTTGTAATATATGTCATAATAATTAAACCAATTTGTCCTTGGCGTCGGGCCCCCTTTTAATTCTTGGAAATTTTTTTTTGTTATAAGTAAAATAACTTGGCCCTCGGGCGCCGGGGAACCCCTGCTCAAATTTTTAATTTTTTGAACAATTTTCATAAAATATAAAATATAACTTTTCCTTGACCACCGGGAGACCTCTGCTCAAATTTTCGATTTTCAAAATATTCATTGCAATGATTAAAGTCACTTAATATAGCAGTCCGCTATATTTATATTTATATTTATATTTATATTAATAAAGTTGTTTATATATATTCCATAACTGAAGTATTTCTCCTGAAATTTTTATTATTTTAAATTTATTATTCAATTTTTTATATCTCATAGTTCTTTTGCGCCCGGGACCCTCTGCACACGTTTTTAATTATTTTCAATTCATTTAATAATGATTAAAATCACTTGGCCCTCAAGGGCTGGGAAACCTCTGCTCATTTTTTTTTCTTTTGTAATGTATTTTATAATAATTAAAGCAATTTGTCCTCGGCGCTGAGGACCCCTTTTAATTCATGGAAATTTTTTTTTTGTTATAAGTAAAATAACTTGGCCCTCGGGCGCCGGGGAACCCCTGCTCAAATTTTTAATTTTTTGAACAATTTTCATAAAATATAAAATATAACTTTCCCTTGACCACCGGGAGACCTCAGCTCACATTTTTTAATTTTTAAATTATTTTACCATAACTAAAATGACTTGTCCCTTGGGCGTGGGGAACCTCTGCTCAAATTTTTTTTCATTTGTAACGTATTTCATAATAATTAAAGAAATTCGCCCCCAGCGCTGGAGACCCTTTTGCACTAATTATTAATTTTTTCAATTTATTTCATTATAAATTAAATCAATTGGCCCTCGGCCCCAGGTCATCTCTGCTCAAATTTTTATTTTTTTGAAATTTACTAAACAATTCTTTACATCATTTATTTTATGGGCACCAAGACCCTTTGCACAAATTTTCAATAATTTTCAAATTATTTCATTTTGATTGAAATCACTTGGCCCTCGAAGGCTGGGAAACCTCTGCTCATTTTTTTTTCTTTTGTAATGTATTTTATAATAATTAAAGCAATTTGTCCTCGGCCCTGAGGACCCCTTTTAATTCATGTAAATTTTTTTTTGTTATAAGTAAAATAACTTGGCCCTCGGGCGCCAGGGAACCCCTGCTCAAATTTTTTTTCATTTGTAATGTATTTCAAATAATTAAATCAATTTGTCCTCGGCGCTGGGGACCTCTTTTAAATCTCGGAAATTTTTTTTTTATTATAAGTAAAATAACTTGGTGGATCGGGCGCCGGGGATCCCCCGCTCAAATTTTTCTTTTTATTGTGAAATTTTCATAATAAATAAAACGTAACTATCCCTATAGCATCGGGAGAACTCTGCTCAAATTTTTTATTTTTATAATATTCTTTGCAATGATTAAAGTCACTAAATTTTCCATGACTGAAGTATTTCTCCTGAAATTTTTATTATTTTAAATTTATTATTCAATTTTTTATACCTCATAGTTCTTTTGCGCCCGGGACCCTCTGCACACGTTTTTAATAATTTTCTATTCATTTCATAATGATTAAAATCACATGGCCATCGAGGGCTGGGATTCCTCTGCTCATATTGTTCAATTTTTAAATTATTTTACCTTAAATAACATGATTTGGCCCTTGGGCGTTGGAATCCTATGCTCATTTTTTTTTCTTTTGTAATGAATTTTATAATAATTAAAGCAATTTGTCCTCGGCGCTGAGGACGCCTTTTAATTCATGTAAATTTTTTTTTGTTATAAGTAAAATAACTTGGCCCTCGGGCGCCGGGGAACCCCTGCTCAAATTTTTTTTCATTTGTAATGTATTTCAAATAATTAAAGCAATTTGTCCTCGGCGCTGGGGACCTCTTTTAAATCTCGGAAATTTTTTTTTTATTATATGTAAAATAACTTGGTGGATCGGGCGCCGGGGAACCCCTGCTCAAATTTTTAATTTTTTGAACAATATTCATAAAATATAAAATATAACTTTCCCTTGACCACCGGGAGACCTCTGCTCAAATTTTCGATTTTCAAAATATTCATTGCAATGATTGAAGTCACTTAATTTTCCATAACTGAAGTATTTCTCCTGAAATTTTTATTATTTTAAATTTATTATTCAATTTTTTATATCTCATAGTTCTTTTGCGTCCGGGACCCTCTGCACACGTTTTTAATTATTTTCTATTCATTTCATAATGATTAAAATCACATGGCCCTCGAGGGCTGGGATTCCTCTGCTCATATTGTTCAATTTTTAAATTATTTTACAATAACTCAAATGACTTGGCCCTGGGGCGTGGGGAACCTCTGCATAAATTTTTTTTTACATTTGTAATGTATTTTATAATAATTTAAAATACTTTTCCTCGGACCCAGGTAAACTCTACTCAAATTTTTAATTTTTTTATAATTACAAAACAATTTTTTACATCACTTATTTTATGGGCACCAAGACCCTTTGCACAAATTTTCAATAATTTTCAAATTATTTCATTTTGATTGAAATCACTTGGCCCTCGAAGGCTGGGAAACCTCTGCTCATTTTTTTTTCTTTTGTAATGTATTTTATAATAATTAAAGCAATTTGTCCTCGGCGCTGAGGACCCCTTTTAATTCATGTAAATTTTTTTTTAATATAAGTAAAATAACTTGGCCCTCGGGCGCCGGGGAACCCCTGCTCAAATTTTTAATTTTTTGAACAATTTTCATAAAATATAAAATATAACTTTCCCTTGACCACCGGGAGACCTCTGCTCAAATTTTCGATTTTCGAAATATTCATTGCAATGATTAAAGTCACTTAATTTTCCATAACTGAAGTATTTCTCCTGAAATTTTTATTAGTTTAAATTTAATATTCAATTCATTATATCTCATAGTTCTTTTGCGCCCGGGACCCTCTGCACACGTTTTTAATTATTTTCAATTCATTTAATAATGATTAAAATCACTTGGCCCTCAAGGGCTGGGAAACCTCTGCTCATTTTTTTTTCTTTTGTGATGTATTTTATAATAATTAAAGCAATTTGTCCTCGGCGCTGAGGACCCCTTTTAATTCATGGAAATTTTTTTTTGTTATAAGTAAAATAACTTGGCCCTCGGGCGCCAGGGAACCCCTGCTCAAATTTTTTTTCATTTGTAATGTATTTCAAATAATTAAATCAATTTGTCCTCGGCGCTGGGGACCTCTTTTAAATCTCGGAAATTTTTTTTTTATTATAAGTAAAATAACTTGGTGGATCGGGCGCCGGGGATCCCCCGCTCAAATTTTTCTTTTTATTGTAAAGTTTTCATAATAAATAAAACGTAACTATCCCTTTAGCATCGGGAGAACTCTGCTCAAATTTTTTATTTTTATAATATTCTTTGCAATGATTAAAGTCACTAAATTTTCCATTACTGAAGTATTTCTCCTGAAATTTTTATTATTTTAAATTTATTATTCAATTTTTTATAACTCATAGTTCTTTTGCGCCCGGGACCCTCTGCACACGTTTTTAATAATTTTCTATTCATTTCATAATGATTAAAATCACATGGCCATCGAGGGCTGGGATTCCTCTGCTCATATTGTTCAATTTTTAAATTATTTTACCTTAAATAACATGATTTGGCCCTTGGGCGTTGGAATCCTATGCTCATTTTTTTTTCTTTTGTAATGAATTTTATAATAATTAAAGCAATTTGTCCTCGGCGCTGAGGACGCCTTTTAATTCATGTAAATTTTTTTTTGTTATAAGTAAAATAACTTGGCCCTCGGGCGCCGGGGAACCCCTGCTCAAATTTTTTTTCATTTGTAATGTATTTCAAATAATTAAAGCAATTTGTCCTCGGCGCTGGGGACCTCTTTTAAATCTCGGAAATTTTTTTTTTATTATATGTAAAATAACTTGGTGGATCGGGCGCCGGGGAACCCCTGCTCAAATTTTTAATTTTTTGAACAATATTCATAAAATATAAAATATAACTTTCCCTTGACCACCGGGAGACCTCTGCTCAAATTTTCGATTTTCAAAATATTCATTGCAATGATTGAAGTCACTTAATTTTCCATAACTGAAGTATTTCTCCTGAAATTTTTATTATTTTAAATTTATTATTCAATTTTTTATATCTCATAGTTCTTTTGCGCCCGGGACCCTCTGCACACGTTTTTAATTATTTTCTATTCATTTCATAATGATTAAAATCACATGGCCCTCGAGGGCTGGGATTCCTCTGCTCATATTGTTCAATTTTTAAATTATTTTACAATAACTCAAATGACTTGGCCCTGGGGCGTGGGGAACCTCTGCATAAATTTTTTTTTACATTTGTAATGTATTTTATAATAATTTAAAATACTTTTCCTCGGACCCAGGTAAACTCTACTCAAATTTTTAATTTTTTTATAATTACAAAACAATTTTTTACATCACTTATTTTATGGGCACCAAGACCCTTTGCACAAATTTTCAATAATTTTCAAATTATTTCATTTTGATTGAAATCACTTGGCCCTCGAAGGCTGGGAAACCTCTGCTCATTTTTTTTTCTTTTGTAATGTATTTTATAATAATTAAAGCAATTTGTCCTCGGCCCTGAGGACCCCTTTTAATTCATGTAAATTTTTTTTTGTTATAAGTAAAATAACTTGGCCTTCGGGCGCCAGGGAACCCCTGCTCAAATTTTTTTTCATTTGTAATGTATTTCAAATAATTAAATCAATTTGTCCTCGGCGCTGGGGACCTCTTTTAAATCTCGGAAATTTTTTTTTTATTATAAGTAAAATAACTTGGTGGATCGGGCGCCGGGGATCCCCCGCTCAAATTTTTCTTTTTATTGTGAAATTTTCATAATAAATAAAACGTAACTATCCCTATAGCATCGGGAGAACTCTGCTCAAATTTTTTATTTTTATAATATTCTTTGCAATGATTAAAGTCACTAAATTTTCCATTACTGAAGTATTTCTCCTGAAATTTTTATTATTTTAAATTTATTATTCAATTTTTTATAACTCATAGTTCTTTTGCGCCCGGGACCCTCTGCACACGTTTTTAATAATTTTCTATTCATTTCATAATGATTAAAATCACATGGCCATCGAGGGCTGGGATTCCTCTGCTCATATTGTTCAATTTTTAAATTATTTTACCTTAAATAACATGATTTGGCCCTTGGGCGTTGGAATCCTATGCTCATTTTTTTTTCTTTTGTAATGAATTTTATAATAATTAAAGCAATTTGTCCTCGGCGCTGAGGACGCCTTTTAATTCATGTAAATTTTTTTTTGTTATAAGTAAAATAACTTGGCCCTCGGGCGCCGGGGAACCCCTGCTCAAATTTTTTTTCATTTGTAATGTATTTCAAATAATTAAAGCAATTTGTCCTCGGCGCTGGGGACCTCTTTTAAATCTCGGAAATTTTTTTTTTATTATATGTAAAATAACTTGGTGGATCGGGCGCCGGGGAACCCCTGCTCAAATTTTTAATTTTTTGAACAATATTCATAAAATATAAAATATAACTTTCCCTTGACCACCGGGAGACCTCTGCTCAAATTTTCGATTTTCAAAATATTCTTTGCAATGATTAAAGTCACTAAATTTTCCATGACTGAAGTATTTCTCCTGAAATTTTTATTATTTTAAATTTATTATTCAATTTTTTATACCTCATAGTTCTTTTGCGCCCGGGACCCTCTGCACACGTTTTTAATAATTTTCTATTCATTTCATAATGATTAAAATCACATGGCCCTCGAGGGCTGGGATTCCTCTGCTCATATTGTTCAATTTTTAAATTATTTTACCATAACTCAAATGACTTGGCCCTGGGGCGTGGGGAACCTCTGCATAAATTTTTTTTACATTTGTAATGTATTTCATAATAATTTAAAATACTTTTCCCTCGGCCCCCAGGTAAACTCTACTCAAATTTTAAATTTTTTTATAATTACAAAACAATTTTTTACATCACTTATTTTATGGGCACCAAGACCCTTTGCACAAATTTTCAATAATTTTCAAATTATTTCATTTTGATTGAAATCACTTGGCCCTCGAAGGCTGGCAAACCTCTGCCGAAATTTTTTTCTTTTGTAATGTATTTCATAATAATTAAAGCAATTTGTCCTCGGCGCTGAGGACGCCTTTTAATTCATGTAAATTTTTTTTTGTTATAAGTAAAATAACTTGGCCCTCGGGCGCCGGGGAACCCCTGCTCAAATTTTTAATTTTTTGAACAATTTTCATAAAATATAAAATATAACTTTCCCTTGACCACCGGGAGACCTCTGCTCAAATTTTCGATTTTCAAAATATTCATTGCAATGATTAAAGTCACTTAATTTTCCATAACTGAAGTATTTCTCCTGAAATTTTTATTATTTTAAATTTATTATTCAATTTTTTATATCTCATAGTTCTTTTGCGCCCGGTACCCTCTGCACACGTTTTTAATTATTTTCAATTCATTTAATAATGATTAAAATCACTTGGCCCTCAAGGGCTGGGAAACCTCTGCTCATTTTTTTTCTTTTGTAATGTATTTTATAATAATTAAAGCAATTTGTCCTCGGCGCCGGGGACCCCTTATAATTCTTGGAAATTTTTTTTTGTTATTAGTAAAATAACTTGGCCCTCGGGCGCCGGGGAACCCCTGCTCAAATTTTTTTTCATTTGTAATGTATTTCAAATAATTAAAGCAATTTGTCCTCGGCGCTGGGGACCTCTTTTAAATCTCGGAAATTTTTTTTTTATTATAAGTAAAATAACTTGGTGGATCGGGCGCCGGGGATCCCCCGCTCAAATTTTACTTTTTATTGTAAAATTTTCATAATAAATAAAACGTAACTATCCCTTTAGCATCGGGAGAACTCTGCTCAAATTTTTTATTTTTATAATATTCTTTGCAATGATTAAAGTCACTAAATTTTCCATGACTGAAGTATTTCTCCTGAAATTTTTATTATTTTAAATTTATTATTCAATTTTTTATACCTCATAGTTCTTTTGCGCCCGGGACCCTCTGCACACGTTTTTAATAATTTTCTATTCATTTCATAATGATTAAAATCACATGGCCCTCGAGGGCTGGGATTCCTCTGCTCATATTGTTCAATTTTTAAATTATTTTACCTTAAATAACATGATTTGGCCCTTGGGCGTTGGAATCCTATGCTCATTTTTTTTTCTTTTGTAATGAATTTTATAATAATTAAAGCAATTTGTCCTCGGCGCTGAGGACGCCTTTTAATTCATGTAAATTTTTTTTTGTTATAAGTAAAATAACTTGGCCCTCGGGCGCCGGGGAACCCCTGCTCAAATTTTTTTTCATTTGTAATGTATTTCAAATAATTAAAGCAATTTGTCCTCGGCGCTGGGGACCTCTTTTAAATCTCGGAAATTTTTTTTTTATTATAAGTAAAATAACTTGGTGGATCGGGTTCCGGGGAACCCCTGCTCAAATTTTTAATTTTTTGAACAATTTTGATAAAATATAAAATATATTTTTCCCTTGACCACCGGGAGACCTCTGCTCAAATTTTCGATTTTCAAAATATTCATTGCAATGATTGAAGTCACTTAATTTTCCATAACTGAAGTATTTCTCCTGAAATTTTTATTATTTTAAATTTATTATTCAATTTTTTATATCTCATAGTTCTTTTGCGCCCGGGACCCTCTGCACACGTTTTTAATTATTTTCTATTCATTTCATAATGATTAAAATCACATGGCCCTCGAGGGCTGGGATTCCTCTGCTCATATTGTTCAATTTTTAAATTATTTTACAATAACTCAAATGACTTGGCCCTGGGGCGTGGGGAACCTCTGCATAAATTTTTTTTTACATTTGTAATGTATTTTATAATAATTTAAAATACTTTTCCTCGGACCCAGGTAAACTCTACTCAAATTTTTAATTTTTTTATAATTACAAAACAATTTTTTACATCACTTATTTTATGGGCACCAAGACCCTTTGCACAAATTTTCAATAATTTTCAAATTATTTCATTTTGATTGAAATCACTTGGCCCTCGAAGGCTGGGAAACCTCTGCTCATTTTTTTTTCTTTTGTAATGTATTTTATAATAATTAAAGCAATTTGTCCTCGGCGCTGAGGACCCCTTTTAATTCATGTAAATTTTTTTTTAATATAAGTAAAATAACTTGGCCCTCGGGCGCCGGGGAACCCCTGCTCAAATTTTTAATTTTTTGAACAATTTTCATAAAATATAAAATATAACTTTCCCTTGACCACCGGGAGACCTCTGCTCAAATTTTCGATTTTCAAAATATTCTTTGCAATGATTAAAGTCACTTAATTTTCCATAACTGAAGTATTTCTCCTGAAATTTTTATTAGTTTAAATTTAATATTCAATTTTTTATATCTCATAGTTTTTTTGCGCCCGGGACCCTCTGCACACGTTTTTAATATTTTTCACTTCATTTCATAATGATTAAGATCACATGACCCTCGAGGGCTGGGAACACTCTGCTCAAATTGTTCAATTTTTAAATTATTTTACCTTAAATAACATGATTTGGCCCTTGGGCGTGGGAAACCTCTGCTCATTTTTTTCTCTTTTGTAATGAATTTTATAATAATTAAAGCAATTTGTCCTCGGCGCTGAGGACGCCTTTTAATTCATGTAAATTTTTTTTTGTTATAAGTAAAATAACTTGGCCCTCGGGCGCCGGGGAACCCCTGCTCAAATTTTTAATTTTTTGAACAATTTTCATAAAATATAAAATATAACTTTCCCTTGACCACCAGGAGACCTCTGCTCAAATTTTCGATTTTCAAAATATTCATTGCAATGATTAAAGTCACTTAATTTTCCATAACTGAAGTATTTCTCCTGAAATTTTTATTATTTTAAATTTATTATTCAATTTTTTATATCTCATAGTTCTTTTGCGCCCGGGACCCTCTGCACACGTTTTTAATTATTTTCAATTCATTTAATAATGATTAAAATCACTTGGCCCTCAAGGGCTGGGAAACCTCTGCTCATTTTTTTTTCTTTTGTAATGTATTTTATAATAATTAAAGCAATTTGTCCTCGGCGCTGAGGACCCCTTTTAATTCATGGAAATTTTTTTTTTGTTATAAGTAAAATAACTTGGCCCTCGGGCGCCGGGGAACCCCTGCTCAAATTTTTAATTTTTTGAACAATTTTCATAAAAATAAAATATAACTTTCCCTTGACAACCGATAGACCTCTGCTCAAATTTTTCAATTTTTAAATTATTTTACCATAACTAAAATGACTTGTCCCTTGGGCGTGGGGAACCTCTGCTCAAATTTTTTTTCATTTGTAACGTATTTCATAATAATTAAAGAAATTCGCCCCCAGCGCTGGAGACCCTTTTGCACTAATTATTAATTTTTTCAATTTATTTCATTATAAATTAAATCAATTGGCCCTCGGCCCCAGGTCATCTCTGCTCAAATTTTTATTTTTTTGAAATTTACTAAACAATTCTTTACATCATTTATTTTATGGGCACCAAGAACTTTGCACAAATTTTCAATAATTTTCAAATTATTTCATTTTGATTGAAATCACGTGACCCTCGAGGGCTGGGAAACCTCTGCTCAATGTTTTTTCTTTTGTAATGTATATCATAATAATTAAAGCAATTTGTCCACGGCGCCGGGGACCCCTTTTAACTATTGGAAATTTTTTTTTGTAATAAGTAAAAAAATTGGCCCTCGGGCGCCGGGGAACCCCTGCTCAAATTTTTCATTTTTTTGTATAATTTTCATAATACATAAAATGTAACTCTCCCTTGACCACCGGGAGACCTCTGCTCAAAGTTTTGATTCTCAAAATATTCTTTGCAACGATTAAAGTCACTTAATTTTCCATAACTGAAGTATTTCTCTTGAAATTTGTAATATTTTAAATTTATTATTCAATTTTTTATAACTCATAGGTCTTTGGCGCTTGGGACCCTCTGCACACGTTTTTAATAATTTTCAATTCATTTCATAATGGTTAAAATCACATGGCTTTCGAGGACTGGGAATCCTCTGCTCAAATTGTTCAATTTTTAAATTATTTTACCATAACTCAAATGACTTGGCCCTTGGGCGCGGGGAACCTCTCCTCTAATTTTTTTTCATTTGTAATGTATTTCATAATAATTTAAAATACTTTTCCCTCGGCCCCCATGTAAACTCTACTCAAATTTTTAATCTTTTGAAATTTAAAAAACAATTCATTATATCACTTATTTTGTGGGCACCAGGACCATTTGCACAAATTTTTAAAATTTTAAAATTATTTAATTTTGATTGAAATCACTTGGCCCTCGAAGGCTGGAAAACCTCTGTTCAAATTTTTTTTTATTTTGTAATATATGTCATAATAATTAAACCAATTTGTCCTTGGCGTCGGGCCCCCTTTTAATTCTTGGAAATTTTTTTTTGTTATAAGTAAAATAACTTGGCCCTCGGGCGCCGGGGAACCCCTGCTCAAATTTTTAATTTTTTGAACAATTTTCATAAAATATAAAATATAACTTTCCCTTGACCACCGGGAGACCTCAGCTCACATTTTTCAATTTTTAAATTATTTTACCATAACTAAAATGACTTGTCCCTTGGGCGTGGGGAACCTCTGCTCAAATTTTTTTTCATTTGTAACGTATTTCATAATAATTAAAGAAATTCGCCACCAGCGCTGGAGACCTTTTGCACTAATTATTAATTTTTTTCAATTTATTTCATTATAATTTAAATCAATTGGCCCTCGGCCCCAGGTCATCTCTGCTCAAATTTTTATTTTTTTGAAATTTACTAAACAATTCTTTACATCATTTATTTTATGGGCACCAAGACCCTTGGCACAAATTTTCAATAATTTTCAAATTATTTCATTTTGATTGAAATCACGTGACCCTCGAGGGCTGGGAAACCTCTGCTCAATTTTTTTTCTTTTGTAATGTATTTCATAATAATTAAAGCAATTTGTCCTCGGCGCCGGGGACCCCTTTTAACTATTGGAAATTTTTTTTTGTAATGAGTAAAAAAACTTGGCCCTCGGGCGCCGGGGAACCCCTGCTCAAATTTTTTTTCATTTGTAATGTATTTCAAATAATTAAAGCAATTTGTCCTCGGCGCTGGGGACCTCTTTTAAATCTCGGAAATTTTTTTTTTATTATAAGTAAAATAACTTGGTGGATCGGGCGCCGGGGATCCCCCGCTCAAATTTTACTTTTTATTGTAAAATTTTCATAATAAATAAAACGTAACTATCCCTTTAGCATCGGGAGAACTCTGCTCAAATTTTTTATTTTTATAATATTCTTTGCAATGATTAAAGTCACTAAATTTTCCATTACAGAAATATTTCTCCTGAAATTTTTATTATTTTAAATTTATTATTCAATTTTTTATAACTCATAGTTCTTTTGCGCCCGGGACCCTCTGCACACGTTTTTAATAATTTTCTATTCATTTCATAATGATTAAAATCACATGGCCCTCGAGGGCTGGGATTCCTCTGCTCATATTGTTCAATTTTTAAATTATTTTACCTTAAATAACATGATTTGGCCCTTGGGCGTTGGAATCCTATGCTCATTTTTTTTTCTTTTGAAATGAATTTTATAATAATTAAAGCAATTTGTCCTCGGCGTGGAGGACGCCTTTTAATTCATGTACATTTTTTTTTGTTATAAGTAAAATAACTTGGCCCTCGGGCGCCGGGGAACCCCTGCTCAAATTTTTTTTCATTTGTAATGTATTTCAAATAATTAAAGCAATTTGTCCTCGGCGCTGGGGACCTCTTTTAAATCTCGGAAATTTTTTTTTTATTATATGTAAAATAACTTGGTGGATCGGGCGCCGGGGAACCCCTGCTCAAATTTTTAATTTTTTGAACAATTTTCATAAAATATAAAATATAACTTTCCCTTGACCACCGGGAGACCTCTGCTCAAATTTTCGATTTTCAAAATATTCATTGCAATGATTGAAGTCACTTAATTTTCCATAACTGAAGTATTTCTCCTGAAATTTTTATTATTTTAAATTTATTATTCAATTTTTTATATCTCATAGTTCTTTTGCGCCCGGGACCCTCTGCACACGTTTTTAATTATTTTCTATTCATTTCATAATGATTAAAATCACATGGCCCTCGAGGGCTGGGATTCCTCTGCTCATATTGTTCAATTTTTAAATTATTTTACCATAACTCAAATGACTTAGCCCTGGGCGTGGGGAACCTCTGCATAAATTTTTTTTACATTTGTAATGTATTTTATAATAATTTAAAATACTTTTCCTCGGACCCAGGTAAACTCTACTCAAATTTTTAATTTTTTTATATTTACAAAACAATTTTTTACATCACTTATTTTATGGACACCAAGACCCTTTGCACAAATTTTCAATAATTTTCAAATTATTTCATTTTGATTGAAATCACTTGGCCCTCGAAGGCTGGGAAACCTCTGCTCATTTTTTTTTCTTTTGTAATGAATTTTATAATAATTAAAGCAATTTGTCCTCGCCGCTGAGGACGCCTTTTAATTCATGTAAATTTTTTTTTGTTATAAGTAAAATAACTTGGCCCTCGGGCGCCGGGGAACCCCTGCTCAAATTTTTAATTTTTTGAACAATTTTCATAAAATATAAAATATAACTTTCCCTTGACCACCGGGAGACCTCTGCTCAAATTTTCGATTTTCAAAATATTCATTGCAATGATTAAAGTCACTTAATTTTCCATAACTGAAGTATTTCTCCTGAAATTTTTATTATTTTAAATTTATTATTCAATTTTTTATATCTCATAGTTCTTTTGCGCCCAGGACCCTCTGCACTCGTTTTTAATTATTTTCAATTCATTTAATAATGATTAAAATCACTTGGCCCTCAAGGGCTGGGAAACCTCTGCTCATTTTTTTTTCTTTTGTAATGTATTTAATAATAATTAAAGCTATTTGTCCTCGGCGCTGAGGATCCCTTTTAATTCATGGAAATTTTTTTTTTGTTATTTGTAAAATAACTTGGCCCTCAGGCGCCGGGGAACCCCTGCTCAAATTTTTAATTTTTTGAACAATTTTCATAAAAATAAAATATAACTTTCCCTTGACAACCGATAGACCTCTGCTCCAATTTCTCAATTTTTAAATTATTTTACCATAACTAAAATGACTTGTCCCTTGGGCGTGGGGAACCTCTGCTCAAATTATTTTTCATTTGTAACGTATTTCATAATAATTAAAGAAATTCGCCCCCAGCGCTGGAGACCCTTTTGCACTAATTATTAATTTTTTTCAATTTATTTCATTATAATTTAAATCAATTGGCCCTCGGCCCCAGGTCATCTCTGCTCAAATTTTTATTTTTTTGAAATTTACTATACAATTCTTTACATCATTCATTTTATGGGCACCAAGAACTTTGCACAAATTTTCAATAATTTTCAAATTATTTCATTTTGATTGAAATCACGTGACCCTCGAGGGCTGGGAAACCTCTGCTCAATTTTTTTTCTTTTGTAATGTATATCATAATAATTAAAGCAATTTGTCCACGGCGCCGGGGACCCCTTTTAACTATTGGAAATTTTTTTTTGTAATAAGTAAAAAAAATTGGCCCTCGGGCGCCGGGGAACCCCTGCTCAAATTTTTCATTTTTTTGTATAATTTTCATAATACATAAAATGTAACTCTCCCTTGACCACCGGGAGACCTCTGCTCAAAGTTTTGATTCTCAAAATATTCTTTGCAACGATTAAAGTCACTTAATTTTCCATAACTGAAGTATTTCTCTTGAAATTTGTAATATTTTAAATTTATTATTCAATTTTTTATAACTCATAGGTCTTTGGCGCTTGGGACCCTCTGCACACGTTTTTAATAATTTTCAATTCATTTCATAATGGTTAAAATCACATGGCTTTCGAGGACTGGGAATCCTCTGCTCAAATTGTTCAATTTTTAAATTATTTTACCATAACTCAAATGACTTGGCCCTGGGGCGTGGGGAACCTCTGCATAAATTTTTTTTTACATTTGTAATGTATTTCATAATAATTTAAAATATTTTTTCCTCGGCCCCCAGTTAAACTCTACTCAAATTTTTAATTTTTTTATAATTACAAAACAATTTTTTACATCACTTATTTTATGGGCACCAAGACCCTTTGCACAAATTTTCATTAATTTTCAAATTATTTCATTTTGATTGAAATCACTTGGCCCTCGAAGGCTGGGAAACCTCTGCCGAAATTTTTTTCTTTTGTAATGTATATCATAATAATTAAAGCAATTTGTCCTCGGCGCCGGGGACCCCTTATAATTCTTGGAAATTTTTTTTTGTTATTAGTAAAATAACTTGGCCCTCGGGCGCCGGGGAACCCCTGCTCAAATTTTTCTTTTTTTTGTGAAATTTTCATAATAAATAAAACATAACTTTCCCATGACCACCGGGAGACTTCTGCTCAAATTTTCGATTTTCAAAATATTCTTTGCAATGATTAAAGTCACTTAATTTTCCATAACTGAAGTATTTCTCCTGAAATTTTTATTAGTTTAAATTTAATATTCAATTTTTTATATCTCATAGTTTTTTTGCGCCCGGGACCCTCTGCACACGTTTTTAATATTTTTCACTTCATTTCATAATGATTAAGATCACATGACCCTCGAGGGCTGGGATTCCTCTGCTCATATTGTTCAATTTTTAAATTATTTTACCTTAAATAACATGATTTGGCCCTTGGGCGTTGGAATCCTATGCTCATTTTTTTTTCTTTTGAAATGAATTTTATAATAATTAAAGCAATTTGTCCTCGGCGCGGAGGACGCCTTTTAATTCATGTACATTTTTTTTTGTTATAAGTAAAATAACTTGGCCCTCGGGCGCCGGGGAACCCCTGCTCAAATTTTTTTTCATTTGTAATGTATTTCAAATAATTAAAGCAATTTGTCCTCGGCGCTGGGGACCTCTTTTAAATCTCGGAAATTTTTTTTTTATTATATGTAAAATAACTTGGTGGATCGGGCGCCGGGGAACCCCTGCTCAAATTTTTAATTTTTTGAACAATTTTCATAAAATATAAAATATAACTTTCCCTTGACCACCGGGAGACCTCTGCTCAAATTTTCGATTTTCAAAATATTCATTGCAATGATTGAAGTCACTTAATTTTCCATAACTGAAGTATTTCTCCTGAAATTTTTATTATTTTAAATTTATTATTCAATTTTTTATATCTCATAGTTCTTTTGCGCCCGGGACCCTCTGCACACGTTTTTAATTATTTTCTATTCATTTCATAATGATTAAAATCACATGGCCCTCGAGGGCTGGGATTCCTCTGCTCATATTGTTCAATTTTTAAATTATTTTACAATAACTCAAATGACTTGGCCCTGGGGCGTGGGGAACCTCTGCATAAATTTTTTTTACATTTGTAATGTATTTTATAATAATTTAAAATACTTTTCCTCGGACCCAGGTAAACTCTACTCAAATTTTTAATTTTTTTATATTTACAAAACAATTTTTTACATCACTTATTTTATGGACACCAAGACCCTTTGCACAAATTTTCAATAATTTTCAAATTATTTCATTTTGATTGAAATCACTTGGCCCTCGAAGGCTGGGAAACCTCTGCTCATTTTTTTTTCTTTTGTAATGAATTTTATAATAATTAAAGCAATTTGTCCTCGGCGCTGAAGACGCCTTTTAATTCATGTAAATTTTTTTTTGTTATAAGTAAAATAACTTGGCCCTCGGGCGCCGGGGAACCCCTGCTCAAATTTTTAATTTTTTGAACAATTTTCATTAAATATAAATTATAACTTTCCCTTGACCACCGGGAGACCTCTGCTCAAATTTTCGATTTTCAAAATATTCATTGCAATGATTAAAGTCACTTAATTTTCCATAACTGAAGTATTTCTCCTAAAATTTTTATTATTTTAAATTTATTATTCAATTTTTTATATCTCATAGTTCTTTTGCGCCCGGGACCCTCTGCACTCGTTTTAATTATTTTCAATTCATTTAATAATGATTAAAATCACTTGGCCCTCAAGGACTGGGAAACCTCTGCTCATTTTTTTTTCTTTTGTAATGTATTTTATAATAATTAAAGCAATTTGTCCTCGGCGCTGAGGACCCCTTTTAATTCATGGAATTTTTTTTTTTTGTTATAAGTAAAATAACTTGGCCCTCGGGCGCTGGGGAACCCCTGCTCAAATTTTTAATTTTTTGAACAATTTTCATAAAAATAAAATATAACTTTCCCTTGACTACCGATAGACCTCTGCTCATATTGTTCAATTTTTAAATTATTTTACCATAACTAAAATGACTTGTCCCTTGGGTGTGGGGAACCTCTGCTCAAATTTTTTTCATTTGTAAAGTATTTCATACTAAATAAAGAAATTCGCCCCAAGCGCTGGAGACCCTTTTGCACTAATTATTAATTTTTTTCAATTTATTTCTTTATAATTTAAATCAATTGGCCCTCGGCCCCAGGTCATCTCTGCTCAAATTTTTATTTTTTTGAAATTTACTAAACAATTCTTTACATCATTTATTTTATGGGCACCAAGACCCTTTGCACAAATTTTCAATAATTTTCAAATTATTTCATTTTGATTGAAATCACGTGACCCTCGAGGGCTGGGAATCCTCTGCTCAATTTTTTTTCTTTTGTAATGTATTTCATAATAATTAAAGAAATTTGTCCTCGGCGCCGGGGACCCCTTTTAACTATTGGAAATTTTTTTTTGTAATAAGTAAAAAAACTTGGCCCTCGGGTTGTTATTGTATTTTTACATTTTACGGTATTATAAGTTATTGGACAATTCAATTATATACAATTAAAAACAAGTATTACAAATAAACAAACTTATTATATTATGCTGTTATACAATTCAATTTCTTTAAGGTATAAAATTGTGTTTCGCCAGTTAGAAAAAGGACCAATAGCATCATACAGGTTATCAGGGATGTTGAAGTCTCTTCTGGCTGCATAAAAGTTTGGGCAGTGGACAATGATGTGTTTGATAGAGAAATATTTGTATTATAATTTACATTAATGATCAACTCTATCATGAAGTTAACATTTCCTTCGATACTAATATTAATTAATATTTAATTAATTTTTTGAAATTTTATTTTTTATGATTCATATTTGCTTTCATATTAATATTAATACAATGATAATTGAAATGTAAAAATGTCAAAAAAAAAAAGAAATTACTACATTGATTAAAACAATGTCATTATGGCCTGAAAAAAATATTAAGTACGACAACAATTTTTTTTAGTTGACTAACGTTTTTAGACAGTCTATGGCTACATTTAAAACGTAATCATCACCTCTATGTCGTATTTAACCGATCTTGATGATATAAAATTTACTTTACATCGATGACTGTTAAATAAAGGTATACAAAATATTCTATAATCTATGTTTTAATAAGGATGATCTATATTCTATATTTATTTTTCTACAATCCGTGTCAAATCTCATTAATCTCATTTAAAAAATTATGGATCATTTTTCGTATGTGACTGAATTATTTGACGATTAAAATAATGTTAAAATATTATTAATGCATGTTATTGTATTATATACAAAATTTTTAAAATTTACTGATTGTTTTCAATAACAGATTGTTTATGTTCTTTTAATACAAAAAAAAAAAAATTTTTTTTTTCTTCATTGCATTTATTTTTTATAAAAACCTGATGGAAATAATTAGTTTTTAGTATTTATTCTATTACGTTTTTATTGCATTTTTTATTGCTTTTAGTGAAGACATTGGCAACCCAACAACAGCAAAAACTAGTACTACAGACCCGAAGAACATCACATAAAGGTTAGATTTAGATTTATTAATTTAATATCTGTTTTAATTGTATTCCATTATAATTTTATTCTGATTTAAAACATTTTCACGGATTGATTTTCGGTACATATTTGTTTTATGTGATACCCTAGACCAGTGTTTCCCAACTTCTTTTACTCGCGGAACCTTTTCAGGAGCTTCTCACAAACAAAAACATTCATTAAAATACATTTCTAACACTTGCTTCTAATTATTGAAACAAATATGTAATAATTAATAATAATAAACTCTTATATCATTATGATTCCATTTATTTTGAAACTTGGTTTACATAGACAATAGAATATTTTAAATTGCATACTTTTCTTGATTTCTTTTCTGCAAAGTCATCTATAATATCATCAAATGACAGATTATCCAACACATCACTTTCAATGCTCATAACTGATAAAAAGTTCAAACGATCTTCATTCATTGTAGTTCGTAATCTATTTTTTATAATTTTCAATCTTGAAAATGTGCGTTCACTACTACAATTGGTGACCATAATTACTAAATACATGCGTAATGCGATTTCAACATTTGGAAAAGCTGATATTACGTCTTTTTCAATTAAAGTTTTTGTACATAAAATGCTCATTACTCATTTCTGCTGGCTTGGAATAAAGTTTTATAAATTCAGAAAAATGAATTATTTCAACACACAACAATTCGTCTAAGTCGTCATCGTATACAGCTACAAGATTTTTAGCTGCTTCTTGTAATTCTTCGATGCTAAGATTATTTAATTGTCCAAAAAATCCAAAACGATCACATAATACTTCATATGCTTTAAGTCTTTGACTTATTGCTGATGACATTTGATCTATAATAGGCAAAAAACATTCTACTTTAAATTTTTCTGAATAATTTAGTTGTGAATCAGGACCTTTGCTATAATCTAAAGGATTCAATCGAATATTAAGTTTACGAGATCGTTTTTTATTATCATTATATTCATTTGATTTTGAATTTTTATTTTCAAAACTATATATTTTTTTAAAAACATAGTTTGAAAACCCAAATTGAATTTTTTTATATTTCTGATTCGAGTCTCGGGGGCCCCTAAAATTTGGGGGCCCGGGGCATATGCCCTTAATGCCCCCCGTCAAATCCGGCTCTGAGGTAGCGAATCCCAGTGGAAGATACCAGCCTTAGAAATACGTAAGAATGTCTACTGTAATGATATCGAATGAGAATTTTGGAGCGTTCAGTAAGTCAAATGAACCCTAGGTCCCCCAATCCTACTAATGATTTTTATATACCTAAACTCCACTTGCCTCCCAAACATAAATCCATTTAAGTCACCACTTAAGACATGAGTGATGTACCGAGGAAGAATTCTCATCACCAAAATTTAGATATGTATTTGTGTGTGTGTGTGTGTGTGTGTGTGTGTGTGTGTGTGTACGTATGAGAGAGAGAGAGAGAGAGTGTGTGTGTGTGTGTGTGTGTGTGTGTGTGTATGTGTGTGCAGGCGTGCGTGTGTGTTTCTGTACGAGTGCGTTTGTATGTGTGTATGAGTGTGTGTGTGTGTGTGTGTGTGTGTGTGTGTGTGTGTGTGTGTGTGTGTGTGTGTGTGTGTGTGTGAGTATGTGTGTGTGTGTGTGTGTGTGTGTGTGTGTGTGTGTGTGTGTGTGTGTGTGTGTGTGTGTGTGTGTGTGTGTGTGTGTGTGTGTGTGTATAATCGTCAAATTCAGTAACAACGTATATATCCAGGTTAAATTTAAGTTTAAAAATTTATTTCTGAATGATTTGAATCACATAGCTTTTAAATGCAAAGGGAACATTATGGGCAGACCATATAAAAAAGAAAAAAATCCTCTATAGGAAATCACTACAATTCTTACTCGGTAAACACTCTAAACTTAATACAAAAACAAAATTACTCCTATATAAAACTCTATTAATGCCCATTTGGACATACGGCATTCAGCTATGGGGCGCAGCAAAAAAATCAAATACAAATAAAATTCAAACCTTTCAATCTAACCCTCCGTATAATCACGAATGCCCCCTTTTATGTTTCTAATCACACCCTTCATACTGACTTAAATATTAATACAATAGAAGAAACTGCCAAAATTCTTTATAAACGTTTCCGCTCCCGACTGATGAACCACTCCAATCTACTAATCCCGCTCTAGGTTCCGACACCATTCCTGGTAATCCTCCTCGTCGATTGAATAGAAATTGGTGCAGTGATTTAAATACCAATTAAAAAAAATTATATATAGGTAAAAATGAACCTAATCATATTAGAAAGTGTCGCCATTGGGTGGCTGCTTTTATCACGTACCAATGTCAAGCTATAGTATATATTCCGCATGCATACTTATTGTTATAATTAATTTACAGATTGCACGCCTTATAATAAAAATTTAAAAAAAAAAGAACTTTTTGTCAAATATTTAAAATTATATTACATAAAAACTTTCAAACAATTTGATAAATTAAAAGTTCTATATTTAAGTCAAAAGTGCTATAATTGTTCTGAAAATGTTGTCCAATATAAAAAAAGTATGCAGTATTTGATATTTGATAACATTTTCAAGTTTCTAGCTTCAATACTTTTCGATTTATGACTAAATACCTAAAATCTGAACAGTGAAAATCTCGTTTACGGCGGATTTTTACCGATATTACCGTTTTTACTCAGTTTTCGATCGTTATTCTTGATTACTGGAAAAACTATGGAGATTTTGGAAAAATGACCTCTCTAAAGTACCATCTCAGTTCAATTTCGAATCTAAAGAGTTGCTGAACTTTTGGACAAGGATTTCTATACGAAAAAGTGTTTACAAAAAAAAAAAATAATAATAATAAAAAAAAAAATAAACATCATTGTAAAACCATAAGATCCTTCGCTTCACTCAGAATCTAAAATGTCTGTTTCATCAAATAAAACAATTTCAAACAGATTTTATAAAAAAAAAAAAAAAAAAGCCTACCGACAATTTGACTAAAAACGATGAAACATTTTAACTGTATAATAATTGTATACCGAGTCGTTTCTTTGAAACTCAATACGCCCATCCTCGTTATTTTGTCCGAGGAGCGAAGAATACTCCATGGTGCGAGATACGTCTGGTTTTTTGTTTCTTTTTTATGAATGTTATCACTTTTCCGAGTAAAAACAATCGTCCGAAAGTTTCATCAAGCAACTCAAAAGATCAGAAAATGCATCTAGTTGGTACTTTAAACAGACTGTTTTTCGCTGTATGCCCGATAGTTTTTCCAAGCGTGGTGAAAAACTACTCGAAAACAGAGTGAAAACGGTAAAATTTGCCGCATACGAGATTTTCGCGAAACCTATTTTTTAAATTCGGCTGTAAATCCAAAATACCAATGGCGCCAGACACCGATTTTCAGTTTCGTTAAAAGAGTACATTTCGATTTAAACGCGTATAATTTGTGTACTTACGTTTTATTGGCCCATAAAAAAAATATCTGAGCAGGCCTCGGAGATTCGTCTCGAATACTTTGAAACGAGAATCGTATTGTTTGCACGTCACCGACCGTGCCGTATACACTATACACGATTGTTACAACACGACAGAGAATAATAAACGAACGGCGTCAAAACATCGTCGTTACAGAAATCGCTAATGGAGACGTATGGAGGCGCACGTCGCCTCGGCGGTGAAATTAATGTACCTACCTACATACTGTATTATACTCGCGAGCGCATAGGTCGCGTTTGTCTGTTGAGCGATGACTGTTGATTTTAAACGTATACTTATACGTCGACGAGGTGAACACGAATCGTTTTTTGTTTTTTTTCCCCTTTAATGATCCCTAAATCCGTTTGAATTATTTTATTTTCGGTACGTCTTCGCGCCGTAATGGTCGTGTTGATCCTCTTGGGCGCTGAACATTGACTTTTCACGTTATTGCCTCTGGAGGCCGAGCCGATCGTCTTCGGCGATGTACTGAAATAATGTAAATAATGTATTTGCAATGTAAAAATAGAATACCCATAACATTAAGAGTTTAGAATGATTGGTACTCGTTTTTTTTTCTCGAATCGATTATTGAAATTACTATTATAATATAAAATATAAAATATAAATAAATTAAATATAAAACTCACTAATTACCTGAATACGTCGATAGATTCGAGTGAAAAGATCCGATGGTTTTTGAATAATGTGTATTTCTTTATTATTTCTCGAGTTTCTCTTCGAATAGTAAAACTTTGTCCGAAAGTCGCGTTCTCAATAATCCCGCAGATCGAAAATTTCATTAATATGGCACCTTGAAGAGTCATTTTTATCTGTTCGCAAAAGTTTTTCGAATACTTGGGAAAAAATTACCGACGGTTCGAGTAAAACTGGCGAAATGCGTGCCGCATCCGAGATTTTCATTAAATCGATCTTAATTATTCAGTCATAACACCGGAAGCAATGCTGCTATGGACTTGAAATAATCACTATACAAATATCAGTAATACACTTGTAACTCTAGTAAGTGAGTGAATTTGTTTTTAACTGAATTTGATATCAAGCTTAAATATATTAATTGAGTACGTATGAAATCAAGTCAATACATTTTTATTCACTTGACACGGAATTTCAGTCAAACATGTTCGTCCTATAAAATGAAACTTAATCTATAACAGTTGAATAAATTATTCAATTTATTAAACCAACCATGGAAATAATCGTATTACAACTTTCAATATTGACTAGGTATGACACAATTAAAAATTAACTTGATTGACGGAAAATCGAGTTGATGTATGAGCGAATCGATTCAGTTAAAAACTAAGTGGATGTAAAATTATAATAAATTGGTTTGTTAAGTTGAAAAGTTAAAACCACATTAACTTTAACTTATTAATCGATTAATTCCCATCCTTGAATTATTACTATTATTATTCATCGTTATTACCGATTTGTTTAATATAACGTGTAGATTTGATTAGCAAGTATAGGGAACGTGTAGAGACAAAGAGCTGCATATAGAAGATTTTCACAAACCCCCTACGAAAGACTTTGCCACGCCTATGGACTTACGCGTGTTTTCGTTTTATCGTTATTTTCATTCGTAGAAATTAAAATTGTTACAGGGTAAGTATGAAATGAATTCGTGTAAGAAGTAAGCTAAGAGCATTTTTGGACGCACGATAAAAGTAAGGAAGGTATGTCCCATTCCTTTTTTTCATGATTTTTAATTAAGGGATAATAATTTTAATTTTTTTTTTTTCAAAATATTTTCAATAAGTATACGTATTGTCGATGATAATGACGTTATGACGTTTTTATGTTTTACCTAAAACCGCGTTAACACGTTTTTTCAAAAGAAATTCGAAGGACAGAAATATTTTTTGCTTCAATCAACTGCATAACGGCGTGTGATTTCGTGTCGGGACAAACTCGTATAGCCCTTTCGCCAATAGGACCTGCGCATGCTCGTGGGTCGTCAAGAAAAGGCGAATAAAACACCCGCTAAAGAACGTTAGCGATTGAAACGGTACGGACAAGAGTGGTGAGATGAGAAGAAGTAACTGTGACGATGCTGCGGGCAAAGGAGATCGACGAGTCGAGTGTCGAAGGGAGCCGCTCAGGCAGGTCGAACGAAAAGCGGCCAGAGGGCGTAGGAGGCGATATCGCGAGGGCGCGTGGACCGCGAAAAGGAAACGATGCCGGACTTCTAGACGACGAGAACCGGGGACAGGCAATCGGCGAAAAACACGAGTGCCGCCCGTTTGACGGGACGGACGGCGAAGACGACACAGAAGATGATTTATTCGGACCATGCAGTGCACGCCATACGCATACTAGTGATGGGAAAAATCCGGATTTATCGAAGTTCGAAAATCTGGATTTGGAGCAAAATCCATATTTCGGATTTGAAATCCGGATTTTGGATTTTGAAAAATTAAATTAGTATTTTTTTATCTATAACTAATAATGACGAGATTACTAGAGTTGATTTAATGAAAACGTCGTTTATGGGGAATTTCACAGTTTTCGCTCCATTATAGGGTGTTTTTCTCTCGCCCGGAAAAACTATTGAGATGAGAATTTAACAAACTCTCAAAGTACCATCTACATAAAATTTCCTATCCATTTTAGTTGCTGGATAAAACTTTTGGACAAACCAAAGTTGAGCAAAAAGTGTCTCCAGATAAAAAAAATAAAAAAGCATAACGAAAATTCGACTTTCTGATTTAGAATACCAAAATCCACAGTGTGAAACGCGAATATTCGGATATTGATATCCGAAAATCGGAAATCCGGATTCGATATCCGGAAATCCGAAATTTGGATTCAAAAATCCGGAATCAGGATTTTTCGGATTTTCGGAGAATCCGGATTTATATAACATCACTAATATATAGGTACCTACACGTTTCACCGGCCGAATATACCGGTGTGTGCACGACGGAGTGTGAAAATCGCGTCTTCGGTCGCTGCCCGCGGTCGCGTTGAAAAGTTCACGCGGGGTTGTTAACCCGTCCACACTATACCGCCCCGTGGTACACGGTTATTTTACGTGTTTTTGCATAAATCGCGTCCGACGACGTGAAAACGCAGACCGGATTTCACTGGGCGTTTAGCGTATCCGATTGCGTACATTTATATTTCACGAAAACAATATCCCATGCTCTTTGACGTCGCGGGTTACGTGTTATTATGACGTGCACGGCACCTGTACAGTGTGTCCGCACCCGCGTGTGTGATGTGTTTAAAGTTACCCCGACGTGTATGTACGGGGTGTACCACGTCGGTCGTTTTGAATATTTCTTTCTTCGAGTATACTCCTAATAAATTGATGCCATTTGAATCGTGCGTTTTTATGAAACGCAATTTATTGTTTTGCATTTACGAGGTTTTTTAACATTTAATTTCCTCAAATATTAACTTCTAGATATTGATAACATAATATGATTTCGGAAGAGGATATTATATAACTTTTTTTTTTTTAAATATCGCATAAATGTATTTATGTTTGTATTATTGGACATGTTTTTCAAGAAATGCTTAGGTTTCAACTCGTTCAAAGAAACGTATAAAAGTCTCGATTCAGGGTATCCGGCGGATATGTATTTCCATTGCTCCGTTGCTTTATAACGTAAAGGTATGCTTATGCTTCTAACAACGCTGTTCGATTAATTATTTAATTAATTTATTTATTTATTTATATACGCCATCGGGCATTTTTATACAAGAACTGCGGTTAAATACAATAGTAACAATAAAAATAGTGATACAGTGGAGAGAAATGATTATATTAAAATAAAATGTATGTATACAATGAGAAAAAGAAAAAGGAAAAAAATATATATATATTTATATCTATAAAAAGTGGCAGAGACTAAGTTGAATTAAGGTGACGTAGCATCCTATGCAGTGGGTGGTTGAATCCGTAAGAGGTGTGATGGTGTAGTATATGGAAAAGGGAGTGGTGCCTAGAATTGTGAGATGGGACTCGGAAGGAAATGGAAGTAAGCAAATCAGGACAGTCTAGAGAACCCGCGAGAAGAGCGGTGATGAAACGAAGGTCAGCTTCAGTACGACGAGAGTATAAGGAAGGAATTTGAAGGGCAGAAGAGATGAGGGAATAATTATGTTTGGGGAGATCTATTTTTAATTTGAAGGCAGCATATGAAAGGAATCTGTTTTGTACTTGCCAGTTAGGTTAATCTAAATTTCCAAAACGAGTACTCTCTGCGATGATTCAATGATACAAAAATATTGTGGTCGTCCACTAAGAATACTCAAAGACTTGAAAATCTCATAGGTAAAAAAAATTTTGTTTTTGTACAAACGTACGGTTTTATAAGTGTTTGAAATTGTTCTCATATGAGAAAGAAATCATACTTAAGCAGCGATACGAGGTTGAACCACGATGTGCAAACATTCGTGTGCCACCCTGTACTGTTGTAAATACGCATAGATGATGCTCGAGTGTGTGCGCGTGTGTTTTATTGTTGTCGTTTAAAGATGATCAAAGGGATTCGCAGTTGACTGTTAATAATTCACGAGTTTGGTGTACGACCGCGGCGGAGTCTGCAGGCGGTCAAGATCACAAATCACAAACTGGGATTATAATTAGTGATTTTACCGCGTACACACACACACACACACACACACACACACACACACACACACACACACACACACACACACACACACACACATACACATACTCGGCAATATACGCGTCGTCGTTCGTCAGAGTGGGCGCGCGCGCGTGTGTCTGTGTATGCCTTTATAGCGAAAGCGGTCGTTATAGTATAATAATAATAATATAATCTATTAGTCCGTAGTGCCCGGGTACACTTCAAAAGCTGCTGTAGAATTTACGTTGGCAAGCGATTCCGATTGCCACGCGTGGCACATATATTATCACACACACGGGTATGTAATAACGGTCGCTGCGCCGCGCCGCCGCTCGATACGGCCAAAGGCGTAATAACATAATAATATTATGTTAACCGATCCATAAAGGTCGCGAGAAAACGATTGCGCCGTCGGTGCGCGACTGCGAATCCAGTCGGTACCTGATACCCATAATAATAATTAATTTACATACATACATACGAGTACATACGTATATATATATATATATATATATATATATATATATATATATATATATATATATATATATATACAAGGGCGTGCTCAAGGGGAGAGGGTTAAGGGGGTTCAATCCCCCCCTCCCCCTTGGCACTTGACAAATTTATAATATGTATATGTATTAACGATTTACATATAGGTAATTATAAAATTATAGTATTTTTCAATTTTTGAGTTTTTTTTTTCGACAATTGATAAAGTATCATTTTCTCCTTATCAGTCATAATAATAATAATAATAATAATAATTTAGGTATCATTGTGCATTATTTTGTTACCAATTTATCATGTTACCGCAACCAATGTTCCTGTTTTCTATGTTACAGATACATTTTATACTTCATGCCTTGTTTTTGTATAATATTTTATTAATAACTCGGAGCCGTTGTGTACCCCCTCGAGTCGTCACTCGTCGCCGACTTCGTGCCCTCACCTTTTTCTTATCGCCCGTCGTCTCGTTATCTGTGTTCATATTTTGATTTTGTTTAATTTAAAATTTTGAAGTATAAGGCTAAAGATCTGAATCATTTAAAACATATTTTGGAATCTGATGGCCGATATAATTACACAAGTGCAAAAATCCAAAATGAAATTATTTCATCTGCTGGAGATATTTTATTAGAGAAAATTGTCAAAGAGGTCAATTCTGCCAAATGCTTTTCAGTTTTAGCAGATGAAACGACTGACATTTCAGTCAAAGAACAATTAGCGTTGTGTGTTAAGATATGTAGTTGGTTCTGATGAAAATTTATTTGTTTAAAGACATTGCATCAACTATTGTGAATGGTAATTAACGAATATTGTATTTATTATAAATAAATTAGATTTTTATTAATTATTTGTTGTTATACAGGGCTAAATTCATGTGGAATAGATTGCAGTAACATGTATGGACAAGGTTATGATGGTGCTTCTAATATGTCGGGGCGTTTTAATGGTTTATTGCGCAGCCCACTTGTTGAATTTGGCTGTATCTACAAGTTGTGATATTCAAGCAATACGAAATTCTTTGGGTTTGGTTGAAAAAATGTACTGCTTTTTAAATACACCCAAACGCAAAAATGTCTTGTTAAGTGTTATTAACGAAAGTAACTTGGATACAAGATCAAAATCTATTAAACATCTTTGTGCAACAAGATGGGTGGAAAGATATAAGGCAATAAATGATTTTGTAGAATTGTTTCCTTATGTGATTCAAACATTAGAAAAAATATGCGAGTGGAATGACACAACTTCGACTGATGCCAACATTTTAATGAAAGCAATGGACTCAGAATTTTTAATTTCACTCCAAGTTTATATTAAAGTAAATATTATATTTTATTGCCATACATTTGTACAAAATATTAACAATAATTTTTAGCCATAATGAACATTATTTTTGTTTCATTAGCTTTTATTTTCATATGGTTTACCATTATGTAAACTTTTGCAAAAAGTCAATCTTGACTTAAAAGAAGCAGTAGATCTTGTTGAAGTTACTGTTGCTACTATTCAACGTTTACGTGGAAATATAACTGAAGAGTTTAAACTATTGTTTAAAGAAGCTGAGGTAAAGATAATCAAATATAATATTATATAATATATTTTTTAATTTAATTAATGAAAATAATATTACTTTAGAAAATGGCTAATATATTAGATATTACCATATCGATCAAACGTTTGAGTAAAAAAAATGCACAAAACGAGCTAACCCTAGTATTGATGACTCTGAAGAATATTATAGAGTTACAATAGCTATACCATACATTGATTCATTTATACAACAGTTAAATGAGCGCTTTTTATGTCACAAAAATGTACTTAAAGGTTAGTACCTAACTAAATTTATTTTTAATTGAATTATACTAATTTTGGAAAATTGATTCTAGGATTTCAATGTTTGTTTTCTGGTACATATTCAGATGATTTTGATGAACTTCTTCAATTTTATCTTGACACTGACAAACAAATTGTTAAAGCAGAATTAAATCTATGGCATGTAGTACTTAAAAACAATGGACAACGCCCTAAAAGTGGGTTGGAAGCATTAAGGCTATGCAAGAAGGAAATGTTTCCAAATAATTCATTTCTTAGTTCAAATACTATGTTCTTTACCAGTGTCCACAGCAACCCCAGAACGAACGTTTTCATGTCTAAAAAGATTGAAAACTTATTTAAGAAATACAATGACAGAAGTGATTTTCACAATCTTAAACTTAATATTTAAAATTATACAAGATTAAAATTACAATTTGTTTTCAGACACGACTTGGTGGACTGACAATGTTGGCTGTTCACACTGATATACCACTTTCAGCCGAAGAAGTCCTTGACGAACTTGCAAAAAAACCACGCAAACTAGACTTTGTATTACAATTTTAGTTTTTACATATTAATACATAATGATTTTTTATAAATATTCATTGATTAAAATATTATATTAAAAAAAGTTGACCCCCCCCCCCATTCAAACCTGAGCACGCCCCTGTATATATATATATACTAGCTGAATAACCCGGCTTCGCTCGTGTGCAGTTATTGCTTTCTCTGTATGAAATGCTTAAATCAGATGTTTATTATTTACCTTCTTTCTTTTAACCTAGCCACATTCCTTAAATAAACCACGTGAATTTTCAAATGAAAATAATAGCACGTAAGTTTTACAGTTAGAGTTAGTTTTAAAATAATTAATAGCCGACCCCTGTGCGCTTCGCAGCACCAAAACAAAAGAGCAATAAAAATCACATAATTTTTCCTAGAAAATCATTTATTTTTTTCCAAATGCTTTATTATCAATCAATTAGGATGGACCGAAAATTTACCTTCCTCAAATAAATTTTAAATAACGTAGGATTTAAAAAAAAAACGCTGCATAGGAGGGCATGAGGGGAGAGGGTATTTTTACTATTTGAGCAACCGTTTTCGAGATCTAGACGTTTTTTCATTTTTCATACATTTTGTTGTTGTTTTTGGCCATGTCACCAGGTGTGCACTTAAGAGGACATAACTCCGAAACCACTAATTGCACAGCGTATAAACTTCACAGAAACTATCTACATATCAATCTTAATATGCTCTGAAATTTTTATCGAAATCAGTTGGGTGGATCTCGAATTCCGTAGGAAAAAAAGTGTTTGAAATATTACTACTGGTATAAAATCACAATGTTAGAAATCGTGTAGTACTATAGTATGAATGAAATACGTCCGAACGTTAATCTACTATGCACGGTGTTATTATTTAAGCATGCTCACCCCGTTTTCCTGGCCGTAAAAGTGCTCGAGTTTGGAATTTTTGTTTTTAATGTACAATTTTCCATGAAAATTATGTTTTCCATAAAAATGTTTTTCGTATCACTTCGGACTTGAGCACTTAAGGATGTCCTGTGGTGATACAAACGATATTTATCAAATGGAGATCCTTCTTTTTTACTACGGATTTTTATTCAGATCATTTTTCTGTGCATTTTGATGCATTGAATAGAAAATCCGAACAAACTGTTTTTGAATTATTCTAATTTGAACATTAAGAATATTAGTAGGCATATGTAAAAATATATAAAGATATATATGGGTACCTCTATATGCACTTGAAAAATTATTATCCTCAATATTTTTTTAGATTTTGAATGAATCGAAGGATCTCTATTGAATTTAAAATGGTGTTTATTTTTTTCTCAAGACACTTTTCGGTACACTTAACTTTGTCCTGCAAAAGTTTCATCCAGTTACTTTATAGATAGGATATCGCATGTAGATGGTACTTTATTTTTCTCTCCTCTCAATAATTTTTTCAAGAGTGAGGAAAAACTGTAACATTTACCGTAAACGACACTTTCACTGTATCAATTTTAGTTATTTAGTCATTACTTCGAAAATAATGTTGCTAGAAACTTGGAATGTTCATAATATATTAATGACGTATATACTTTTCGAAAGTTTAAAAAAGAACTGAAAACTATTTGGTTAAAAGTAGAACTTTGAAAATACCTCGTTTTTAAAAAGCTTATCTTTAATAACATTTTTAATATTTGAAAAAAGTTTTAACATTGAACATAATCATACTATTATACTATATAAGAACATAATTATTATAACATATTATATATAGTTGTAGTATACAAATATTTTAGCAGTTAATTTGTGTTGTACTATTTAGTTGTAAGAGTTTCAAAATAAATTATTAACTATGTATACTTCAGTATTTAGTAACCAATATAACAACTCAAGATACACTTTGAATACGGCAGTCATGACAGGGGATGGGACCATGACGAGCGAGTGGCTTTTTTTTTACATACCTACGAATTAATCATCGCTATTGCGCCCCGTGCGAAGAAACAGGTGATAAACGGTTTATCGCGTGCATATCACACACACACACACACACACACACACACACACACACACACACACACACACACACACACACACACACACACACACACACACAGTGATGGATCTGAAACTTATTTAAGGGGGGGGGGTGGATCGGTATCATGGATTCTTAATTAACAAGGACGTAACTGAAAACGTACTGAATTTTTATTTCTTTTTTGTGATTTGAATTTTGACGAAATCGAATGTTTTAATCAAATTTCTTATAAAACTGATTCTCCACTCAGAATCATTTTATTGAAAAAATGATTTATCTTTGCTTTACGATTCAATACATCTATAGTTGTATAGTTCAGGTAACATCGATAATATTTTGACCAATATTGTATGATGAAAAAAAATGCATCATTTGATTGTGATACTTTTTGTCTTAAAAAAACGAAAAAAATAAGAGGGGCATTGCTGTATTTGTTTTTGAACAGCCGATGACGAACAATACTAACCAATACACGCACGCTTGTTATGAAATGTGGAGATTAATTTCACAAAATAGCTATGTTGTCGTGTTGATATTAATAGAACGTTTTGTTGACATTGATTTGCCTATAAAAATAAATTAACTGACATTTTTACTATTTTTTTTTTTTTTTTTACAACTACTTAAATCATTATAAATCTGTTGAAAAAAAAACCAATTTTCTGGCCCCAAAAAAGTGCTGCTCGGTGCAATTGCCGCCCTTGACCCTCCCCTAAATACGTCACTGACTACACGCCGAGCGTTCGGACGATGCGTACGCGTATGCGGGCGTATAGGTACCTACACAAAATTACTGTAATATAATGTACGTTATCGGTGTTTCCGCGAATTTTAATGCGTAGGTAGTAATAATTCGATTTGTCGTTTTCTTTTCATTTTGCCGAGTCATTTTCGTTGCAGAACACGCGCGTAATGATTCTCGGACGTCAATCATCCGCGTAAACAAAATTGCGAAATCGTAATAAATTACGATCGTCCGATAATTTATTATTTGATTTTTTTTCTTGTTTTTTTTTTTTTTGCGATCGTAGTCTAAATCATTACTATCGTCGTAAATCTTTACTTAACGCGCGGCGTCATTATTATACTTCTACCTAATCGCGTATACGATTCGCGTAAACTAGTATTAAAGTATTTAACTATACAGTCTACTGCAGTCTCGTCTGCACGATTGCAGGTTTACCACTGTTCGGTGCTGTTCTCGTCGTCGTCATATTATATGTTTTAATAGGTAAACATTTCACTGCCCACAGCTTCCTTGTGATGTTTTTTTTCCTGTGTCGTTTTTACTAACGATTTAGGTTCAATAATTGAGAATTGAGAGTATGCCGGCGCACGAATATGAATTATTATTTATAGGCGTCTTACACAATAACGTCGTATAACTTCTATATACACGTTTATTTTTCAAATTGAAAACGTCGCTTTCTTTTTTATTTGAACGCCGTCGCAGTAAATGTGTTATTTTATGAACTGCGACTGAACGACGTTTTTTTTTAATTTTTTATCTACTCCCCGATTATAATTTAGTCGAAAAGCGGTATGTGTTTAAACCGCACTCAGACCTTCATCGTCGGTATAAAATATCATTGTAAGTCACGCCTGAATAGAGTCTACAAAATTATAGGAAATTAGTAATTACTGAATAAAATAATCTGTCACAGAACTATTCATTTTGTCCCCAACAAATAGTGCATGTTTGTAAAAATATCCTCACGTTTTCGGAACACGGATCATAATCGGAAAATGTGAAACTACTAGAATCTACACATACTGTATAATGTCTATGGTGAACCCGATGGATTCAGTTACCAGTGAAGAAGTCATGATGGTCGAACAGTTTGCACCGTAGAGTGAAAGTGTAATCAAAAGTTTAAAATAATTTCAAATGTTGTATAATTTATAGTTTTAATAGGACTTTAATTCGTGCGAGTATAAGACGTGGAAATGTGAACTGGTGTAGTGAGAACGTGCAAACCATTTTTGAAAACGTTAGGTCTCAGTGTTACCGAGCTCAATAATTAAAACCACTGCAATCGTGGATATTCTTCTAGCGAAGAAAATTAACTCTGGTCATAAACCCGTACTGGCTACGGTTTTGTGAAATCGTATTACGCACTCGACTGTACGTATTAAATGTAGTCATGTCTATAAATCATTTTTAAATAGCGCAATTTACCGCGGTAGTGTTTCGCGGTATAGATTTTGGAAAGGGGGTTCGAATCAATCCGAGCTGTTTTTTTTTTCAATCCGTAATTTTATGTATGACACCCGAAGTCGTAAATATCATATTTTAGTAAAACTCAACTTAGACGACACAAAATATAGCTTGTTATAATAATATACTCAAGTAACTTGTTTTTGATGCTTACACGTGTTACATAATAAGTATTATACAGGTATAGAAAAACACATTTTAGACGCCGGTAATCAAATTTAAAACCATTTTCAAAATAATATTGTTACCGTACTTATGGTTCCTGTCACGGGTGGATTCAGAAGACAGGTTTGGGAGGTCAGCCGAGCGAACGTTTTATTATCAATATCAAATGTCTATTATTTTGACATAATAATTATAGAAGATATTTTTAATATGAAAAAATGTTTATAGTAATAAATAATAATGACATTAGTCAGTGCAGGTAATCAAATTGCAATACATTTATAATTATTAGATAATAAAGTAAGTATATACCTATCGACCCTAAAATTTTCGTATTTTTTAAATATCTTTATGGGGAGTTTCTTGAAATAATTTACGTAGGTAAATGCATTACATTAATAATAACTAGAATGCGATCAATAAAAACAAAAAAATAAAAATAAATAAATAATATGAACCGTTATTATGAAAGTTTGTTGAATAACCTAACACGCTTCTGTTTGAATGAAAAATGAATAGTTCGACCAATGCTTACAGCACTAAACTCTTATATTTGTCACTAGTTCAGGAACTAATTAAAGTATAAGTGGAGAAAAAAAATAGTCGCTTATATTGTAACGACACTTCACGTTAATATTTCATATTTAATATTTCACTAATAATAATTGTTCAATATCTTATACGTTACACAATATACTAGGCACTCACATTCTACATTTAAATGTTCAAATTTACAAAATCAAGACTTGAAGGGGTGTTTGAGTGTTGAATTATCAAAAACCGAAACTATTTAAAACCTTCTGCGAACACAAGATGGAATGTCTTTAAAATTAATTTCGTTGTTCGAGATGAAGATTTAGATTTGAAAACTATGTCGAACTGGTACATTAAATGAGTGTAATCGATAATGTTTGCAATGTTAATGAAAAATGGAATGTTTATAATTAAGAACTATTACTTTCATACTTTAATTAGTAAAATGTCTATACAAGAAACTTTTAGAGTGTAATCGACAACTCTAATACACTGAAATATGGCATATCCAAAGAAAATTAATATGATTAACACCTATTTCCAATTTAAAGTTTTGACGAGATAATTAAAAACTCTTAATTTATTCGAGTCTATACTCATACACATATACCTATAGGCAGGGTTTAAAATCAAAATTTAATTTTTCGATTTTGATTGTAAATTTGCTTATACATATTTTTCTGATTATGATTTAATATTTTAGATTGACTTTAATATTTTGAATTTTTTATGTTACGTCAGAATATCGATTTAATTGATTTTTGATTTACACTTGTTTTTCAAACATGAATTTTTTTTTCAATTTGTAGCTTTGATTTTAAATAACCGACGAACAACATATTATGTGTTGTCCTTTAGTTATTGTCGAATGCATTTTTTAAAAAAAATTATAAATCAGACTACATTAAAAAGTATAGTATAGTACGATTGTTATTTTGATATAATAATTATCGATTCATTTTTTTTTCATTTACAATATACAATTTTAATAACTGTTCTTAATATTTTCAATTTCAATATAAAATTTCAATAATATCAACACATATTTTCGATTTTGATATGACTTTTAATTTTTATGAATGTATTTTACAATTTGTATCGATTTTGAAATCGTTTTCAATCGCTGCCCCTACGAGTATTATAAAACCAACACGGCACAAACGTCGTAGTAGCGTGCCATCTCGCATATTTAACGTAGCCAAGCTCACGTAGAAAAACGCAAACACAAATATCACGTGGTACTACTTATACGTATACTCTACGTGGAATCGACGAATTTTTAATCCAAGTTTTCAAGTGCACGTACGGCGTTAGTAGATACATATGTATACGCACGGCTCACGAATACTTTAATCCAGTTTTAAACGTGTAACACGACAAAACTCGTAACGTGCGTGTGGGTACGCGCGATTAAATTAAAAAAACAAAACGCTATTTGAATAAACACGAAAACGCAATATTCGCGAACACCATATTCCGAGAATAATACGTCGCTGAACGCGTACCGTCCAAAAAAAAAAAAAAAAAACGAAAAAAAAAACACCCATAAGTACGGCGTGACTGTTTAATATAAAACAATTTGGTAAATTGCTTTTCGCAAAAACGTGGAATCGAGTGGCCCCTGGAAATATGCATTAGGTATACTTAACTACGTGCGGATCTGTCTGAGAGAGGGAGAGAGAGAGAGCCGTAAATTTCACATACGCTTCGAATATTATACGTTATAATATCATTAAATATTAATATACAACACTCGCGAGCGCGTACCTATACCGACGTCAGAGTCTTGATTTCCGACTCGTCAAAACGTACGGTGTCGGCGGTGTCCGAGTGTCCGTCCGTACGATACGTGTACAGTAGTACAGTAGAACGCCGATCGTTCGCATCAATATCAATGTCAAAGGTCAAAGGTCCGGATGAGCAAATATCCGGGGACGAATGAAATATTCCGAAAATTAGGTTTGATTCGTTTTTTTTTTCGATCGCGCGCACAAATGTTTATTTATAATAATTTTTTTTTTCGTATCAAGCACTGCGCGTTTTCTATTAGACGTCGTTATGACTCTGAAATTCACACTTTATAACAAGGGATGAGAAGTTATAGGAGGAAAAATCGGCAAAATATGTATGCAAATATGTACAAAAAAAAGCTGGTGCACAAAATGGAATACCGGACGACACGGGCTTGTGTGAATTATATGCTATCGAACAGTATTATCACTAAACGGACGGCACGGATACGGACCGGACATGTGTGAATGTGTGAATAGACCTTAAAGCGCACTTAATTGACGGCTACGGCTGCACGAATCGAGTTTACGATCAATTATTTATTTTTTTTATTTATTTTTTTTTTTTACTTTAAAAAAATGGCCAGTCGGGTCTCTGCAGACAACGTACGTTAATACAACCGGATAGTACCTGTCTAGACCACGATAAGTCTGATCCATCAATCAGGGCTCAACGTGTAAAGGATCGTAAAAACCAGAATATAATAGTCATGGAAAATCATGGGGGGTTGTCATATAAAAAATTTAAAAATAAAAACTTAAAATAAATCGGTAAGTATATTTATTTATTTTTTGCATTGTTATGGACACACTCGTGTGCCCAGTCACAAATAAAAAAGATTGTCAATTCACTTAGTAAATCACTATGATTTGAGGTAAATAGACTGTTACAATTACAACAAAGGTTTTGAAATGTTCTGAGAGAGGGTCTGAAAAAGGATCTGGAGGCTCTGATCCTTAGACCAGTCGTATGGAAAGGGAGTAATACTCACCTTTAGTCACACGCGCATCAGTTTACAATATATTTCTTTATAACTAATGCTACATTTGCTTATACTCTAACATACACAATATTACCAACATATATCTAATATAATATATACATATTCATAACACCCCCACCCCTAAATGGAACATAGGGGCTATTTACTCCCAATGTTTCACAAAAATAATAATAATAAAAACAATTTTACAAATCAATTATAACTATTTTAAAGCCCAGTTATCTCTGGGAGATCTGGCTGATACATTTTAACAATATTTTCTTTAATTTTAAATATTACAAAAATACTTATTGCTAGACAAAATATTTCAAATACATAAATTACTATCATGTGTATATCTACTGTTTGAATAAATGGAGGTTCTGCAGGTTTTTCTTTTAGGGTGTTTACATCTTGGAGGTTCTGTGTAAATTCAACTAAGTCTTTTACGACTTGTACATTAAAAATATTCTGTGGTATAAGTGTACTTAACATTTTAGAAAGGGAGTGATTTATATTAAATTTAGGATTTTCTGGTATTATATCTGCATAAGTGTGTGATTCTATTTGATTGGATGGTAATAATAATAATCTGTTAGTGTGTATGCTACAAGTTCGTGAAATAGTCAATCGACCCACCCCATAAATTTCAAAAGTGAATGTTCTGACTGGGTTTTCACAACAGATTGTTATTACATCTGGCTGTGTATAAAATAACCACGAATTAGATTGTGGGTAGTCTATTCCACACAGGAGGACCAAGATCTGTCCGAATTTTCGCTAAATTCCGTACCTCCGGTACCACCCTCTAGGACAAGTCTTCCTGTTAGGGGCGCGAACCCAGAAAATCCAGGCTCAGAAAGAGCAATAGCTAACACAGAGGTAGACCACCTTCTAATAAAATAAACCGATTTCTTAAATACCACAGAAAATTTATTGATTCACGTTTCGAGCGAATTACTTGAAATAGACCAGACCATCGATAAAGTAATTAAAAGAACTAACGAACTCCAATCACAAAAACAATTAGAAGAACATTATTCCAAAACTAAATTAGATTGGACGGAAGATCAAGTTAACACGAACCGTGCAATGGCAGACAACGCAGATAATCAATTAGGAACATCTTCAGACAATACGAGAAGAACTTTTAACTTCACTGAAGAAGAACTAGCACACATCATAAATCAAAGAATTCGAGAAGTAATTAGCAAGCAGAACCTCTCAAAATCAAAGGAAATACCAAATGACCAAATACGATTACAAGAAGCCATCAAGTTACTACCAAAACATTTTAATGGAGAAAACACGGAGCAACTAGAAATATTTTTAGAACAATGTGAATTTGCTGTATCTTGCACTGTACCAGCCGCTATTCCGCGATTAATCCAAGCAATTCAGACAAGATCAGGCGGAAAGGCTAGACAAGCAACCCGAGTTGAGTATTATTTCAAAGTCTTTCTTCGTTCTTACCATTAATTTTGGAACAGTGCTCAGACCCACACACCTTAATAGTCAATGAGGTTTTATTACAAAACTGAACAGTGCTCCGGTTGTGGCGTCCTAATAGTCATTCCAATTTAGGAAACGAACGGAGAGCGACTAAAACGCACACCATCGTACCTCAAAAGTTAACAGTGCTAATCTGAATTTATTCTAGAGACAGTCATTAACCTAGTGTGTACGAGGGTAAGGTATGCACAGTTGGTTTACCGCGTATTATCTGATACGGGTGATACCACAGAGTGGCGCCCAACGGGGTTACTTATCCACGGTCGGAGAAATTTTTTATTTTTTTGATTTTTGTGCCCTGGTACCTCAACCTTGGCACGTTTAATTTTTCGAAGTGTTTAAGTACGAGAAGTACAACAGTTTATTTGTGCCCTGGTACCTCAACCTTGGCGCGTTTTAATTTTTTGAAGTGTTTTTGTACAAGTGAAGTACAACAATTGTGCACGTTTCGGGTAGTAAAACCCGGAGCGAATTTAGATTTTGCGTGTGAGTAACACATACGCGCTCGATTTTTTTTTTGTCAAACCGACATACAGCAGTTTTGTGCCGCGTGGTACAATTTTTGCAACCGTGCGTCTACACGTATACGCCAAGATGCTGATACTATTGCTATTGTTATTGTTACATATTAAGCATTATTATGTATACAATACACTATATTATGTCCATATAATAATACTGAGCATAATTACAATGTATCATATTACAATCGGTGGGGACTGTCTACCGGTTGGTGTCTCGCACACAATTTTATTATCAACATTACGATTTACACTGTCACAAATAAAAGACTAATTAAGGTCACGTTCGGGTTTTTATTCATATTTATACGACTCAACAAATTGGCGACGAGGAAAATTATTGTTATTTAAATATTTTTTTTTTTAGTTCATTAAATCGTTTTCACAATTTAAAGTAATTCAGTGTTCTAGTGCAGTGTATTCATATTAATACACATAATGGCGAACACTACAGACAACAAAATGAACTTCAATCAAATTATTGGTTCTCCGGGTACATTTGAAACAGGTATGGACATCACCATTTTCGAATCAAAACTAAACAATTTCTTCCTGGCGAACGCAATCGTTAATGATGTGCAAAAAAGAGCCATATTGCTTTCTTCAGTCAGTGAAGATATACGCAAAGTTTTATTCAGTTTATGTGTTCCAAATAAACCAGATGACGTTGCATACGATACTTTAATGGCAAGTTCGAATAAATATTTCAAGCCAGTTAAATCATATTTCGCAGCCAGGTATACATTTTACCAAGCGAAAAGGAGACAAGATGAATCTGTGTGTCAATGGGGCGCACGTGTCAAAAATCTTGCTTCCAAGTGCGGATTTTCTTCAGAACTATCGACTGTGATCAGAGATATTTTCGTTGTCGGAATGGGTTCGGGAGCGATACAAGATCGTCTCCTAGAAGAAGACGCGTCGAAAGTTACTTTGACATATTCGTCTTTAATGGAAATTGCAACAACCAGGGAGGCAGCTCAAAATGACAAGGGCACCTGGAGAAAACAAGAAAATGCAGATCTGAAATATCACAAAAAAAAAAAAATACATTCAATCAAGGCAAACGAGGTCCTAGCATGTCCAAGGAAGCCAAGCCGAAGTGCGGTGTATGCGGTCGTTCCGATCATCTTTAAAAGGGCTGCAGATACAAAGATTACGACTGCAACAATTGCGGATCCAAAGAGCATTTAGCTACCATGTGTAAAAAGGGTAAGAAAGATAAGAAAAATTTTAAAACACAAAAGAAATTTTTGTCGAATTGATATTGACGATACAATTACGTATGATCTTTCTAACACATTTTTTTCTATAATTGATCAAAATTCTCAGAATATAGTTAAACCATTCACAGTTAACTTAATTGTAGAAAAAATAAAAATTAATTTCGAAATTGACACAGGCTCTCAACACAGTGTCATTTCTGAAAAATTGTATAGTGTTGTGAACCATTATTTCACTGCTATATTTAGTGGGTCTACGAACCACTGATATTTTAATTTACACTACGTCGAACTAAACGAATGTATATTGTAAGGAGAACGAGACACTGTGTCGTATTGTGCAAACCCTTTATGCCGATGCGGCACATTCCGAATACACATACGGCAGTGTCTCGTCCTCCCCGTCCGGCGGACAGTGAGAGTCTAGCACCAGTCGAGTAGTGTAGTGTCAGACTCAGTGAACTATCAGACTCTCTGTCAGAACCTGTGTTATTTCATCAAGGTAGACAACTTTGTAAGGAATAATATTGATAATAATAATAAAGTAATGGGTATTTTTTTAGATGTACATAAAGCTTTTGATAGTGTGAATCATAAGCTATTGATGTTCAAATTAGAAAACGCAGGTATTCGTGGTTTACCATATAATTTAATTAAATCCTTCTTAGGAGACAGAACTCAAAGAGTTAAACTAAATGATACACTAAGTGATTTTCTAGAAGTATCTTGTGGTGTACCACAAGGCACAGTCCTAGGTCCCTTATTATTTATAATTTTTATAAATGATCTTCTTAAAATCAATACTGATTTAAATACTGAAATTCTAAGCTATGCTGATGACACTGCTATTTTATTATCTGAGCGAACAACAGATAGTTTGTATTATGAAGCAAATAGAATCCTAAATAATATTTATACCTGGTTTTGCAAAAATAAATTAAAACTTAATTTTTTGAAATCCAAATACATTTTGTTTAATCCACAAAAGTATAATACTTTGAATACTAACAAATTAAATAGTCCATTCACTAAAATGTGTCTCTGCTTTTAGCAATACATGTAAGTTGAAATGTGTTACTCTTGAAAATGTTAAGGAGCTAAAATACCTTGGCCTTATTCTAGACTATAGATTTAAATGGGATAGTCATATCAATTACTTAAACAATATTTTACGTAAGTTCTTTTTCATATTTAAAGAAGTCAAATATATTTTTAATAACTCATATAAAAGAATTATTTATTTATCCTTGGTACAATCAGTTTTCACTTATGGTATATCAATATGGGGAGGAACTTACAACAATCATCTATCTAGATTATTAACAACTATAAACTGCAGTATTAAATATCTTCTAAATCTATCATTACAAACTAGTACTACATTAATTTATAAAGAACTAAAAGTCAAGGATTTTAGGTATATTTTTAATTTTAATACACTAATTGTACTTTATAAAAATAAAAATTTAATTACCCCTTTTGATCATGATCATTATACAAGATACAAACATAATATTAATATATGCCTACCTAACTATAGTAAAGTGTTTGGTCAAATGAGTGTTTTATAAAACGGTCTAAAACTATGTCGAACCTTAAATATTAACATTAGCCATTTTGATCATTTGAAATCATTCAAAAAATATGTTAAAAATCTTGATCTGTCTATTATATAATAAATATGTTGTTATAATTATTTTTGTCTTCATACTCTTATCTTTTACTCTGTTTAAAATATTGTATATATATATATTTTGCTACTTCTTAATTCCAACTATCACTAATTTATTATTTATATATTTATTTTATGTAATATTATATAAGAACCGCTCCCCCAGCACAAGCTTTGCTTTTAGGGGGTGCTGCAAATAATTATTTTACGTACCTATACAATGTGTTACTTGTTGTTTTTTGCAAAATATATTATTATTATTATTATTATTATTATTTTCCTGTTAATTACATTATTTTTTGAGTGCAAATTAATAAATTATAGTGGTTAGAAACAATCTGCGTATTTTATTATCTGTTACGTAGACGTACGTAACAATAGTCAATATTTTAATCATATCAAGTTAGAAAAAAATGATATTTCTCTTTCTGATTACGTCGGCAACAATATAAAACCTATTGGAAAAATAACTGTTAATTCCACTCGACACAACTGAAAAATAATTGTGTGTTGTAGTTTGTGGAGTCGAGCAATTCAGACCAAACTTATTAGGGCAGAAATTCAATATAATTACCGATCATAGGGCTTTAACTTGGCTTTTTAATGTTAAGGACCCTGGGCCGAGGCTAACGAGATGGAGACTCAAACTAGAGGAATATATGATTATGAAATATATTATAAACCAGGATGTGTTAATACGAATGCCGATGCCTTAAGTAGAATTAGGATTACTACTAGAGCACAAACCATAACAAATGAAGTAAACCAATTAGAACTTTCAAAACATTCAGAAACTCCAGAACCTCCAGAAATTTCAGAACCTTCAGATAATCTAAATTCTTCAAGTCCCTTAAATGATACAGAAACTACTACAAATGAATACCAAATATTTTTGAAATCAGAGAGTCCACTGACACCAAATGTCACTGAAACCTCAGGAGACATTTTTCAGACACCAACAGATATCTCGATTGCTCACTGCAGTATTTCTACGGATCTCAAAATGTCTCGGGGTTTTGCCCTGCAAATTAGACGGAAATTCGGACAGATCTCGGTCCTCTAATAAATGTTCGTTACTCTCGGAATTCATGAAATCCTAATTATTGTCTTTTTTTTTTTTATATATATACATAAATAACGTTATGTTTTATATAAATTATGTTGACAAAAAAAAACAATGGAGTAGCAGTTACACAATAGGCTGAACATTTTTACAATCGCGGAACTGATTTTATACTCATTTTATACTCATTTTTATACTCACGGTGTTGTAAAAATAATAATCACATACACGCGTGCGGAAGGGTCTGCGTAGTAAATTGACGGCGGCGCTGCTCTGCCAGGTGGCGTTACTGTAGACGGCCGCGATGTTCACGGTCACTCCGTTGTAAATTTTCAGTGACGGCGCGGCGGCAACTGAACCGGTCGTCGATGTTCGGCGGAGATCGTGAATGCTCGTCGGCGGAAACTCTCAAAATGTCATCAACTTCATAATTTTCTTTGCTAATACAATTCCTGGCACCCATCATTTCCGATTTTAAGTTAGTTTTGTTGATGTTCAATACTTTCTGAAAAAATAGTAATTTTAGTAAGAATATTAATTTTTTTGAAAAGCAAACAATTAAAAAAAAAAGTAAGTTAATACATTTAAAAAAAAAAAATAATTCACATTAAAAATAAATTTACCTCATATTTTTCAATAAACACCAAACTGTCTCCTGAATTTCCTAGAAAACAAATTTAAATATTTATGAATAAATAAACAATATGGGTAATATTTAATTAACCGAAAAATAAATTGGTACCTTGGTTTAATGATTCTTTTTTTTTCATCATGACCTCTGAATGCAATACCCTGTCTTTACAAGTATAAAATCAAATCAATAATTAGTAATCAAAAATGCATATTTTTGATTACTAATTACCTCTTCTCTGTGTTGAGTTTGATATTTGCGCTATAACACTACCTGTGGATTTACTATTTGATAATATTAATTTCCAAAAAAATAATATTTTATTATATATACGGGGGGACTTCAGTCATATTTGGGGGGACTATAGTTCCAAAAGTCCCTCCCCATGCTACGCCAATGGTGAGTGATTGACGAAGACAGTTAATGCGACTCTCTCACCAAAATGTGTCCTCGCTCGGGAATTCGTCTTACTCAGCACAATGGCCGTTCTCACAGTACGAGCTCGTGTGCGTCGCACTAAAATTATTATATGTTAATAATAGTAATAATAATAATATGAAAAATACTTGAATTTTCCGGCTTTTCTTAATGTTCTGGATTTCGTGAGTGGTGCCTTATGTCGAATTTGACGTCTCTTGATATAGCTTTTGATTTACTTGTTGTAAAACTTAGTGAACCGACGTAGTATAGCGAAATACGATTTAACGTATCCCACCGCCGCTGCCACCGAAAATGTTATGGACACACTCGTGTGCCCAGTCACAAATATAAAAAAGATTGTCAATTCACTTAGTGAATCACTATGATTTGAGGTAAATAGACACTGTTACAATTACAACAAAGGTTTCGAAATGTTCTGAGAGAGGCTCTGAAAAAGGATCTGAAGGCTCTGTCGGACTAACACAAACTGCCCATGTGTCCTCGCATACGTGTTGGTCGTCCGGTCAAAAGGGTCGATTCAGCAGAATCCTTAGACCAGTCGTATGGGAAGGGAGTAATACTCGCCTTTAGTCACACGCGCATCAGTTTACAATAATATATTTCTTTATAACTAATGCTACATGTAGTTATACCACTAACATACACAACATTACCAACATATATCTAATGTAATATACTATAATATACAGTGGTGTTTTGGTAAAAAAACTTGAGGGTATACGCACATTTAAAAACAGTTGACTATTGGGATGAAAACTGATCTAATTAAACCGTTCAAAACGACGATCGCTTCGTGACTATTCTCGTCTTATAAAGATTTCATATTCAAAAGCATAAACATTTTACTAAAACGAAAATGTATACTCTGTTTTATGCCATTTTGATATTTAAAAATTTAAAATTGTTATTTAGAATTTAAACATTTTTTTCAGAGTTAAATGTATCATTTAAGAAGTAAAAAGTAATTACTATTTAGTAAGTAGGCACTGTCTAATAGTTTACATCTACAATATTGACAATATTTATTATTCAACATTATATTTTTTTTTTATAATACGGATTAGCTATTTTTTTTTTTTTTTTATGAAATATATGAGCGTATACGTGCGTATTGGTATCACTTTTATAAAGTATACGCTAAATTACTAAGTTTGCCGGCGGGTATACGTCGTATACCCGCGTACACCCTCCAAAACACCACTGATAATATACATATTCATAACAGCATAAAAAATTACCTCGTTCGCATTTCGAATCGTTCGTGAACAAATGCTTTTATTTAACGCGTCAATACTGTTAAATACACTACACAGGGTTAAAAACGGGACGAACACGTGAATCGCCCTGTACGTATACTGTTTTTTTTTTTTTTTATGTATTAGCGCGCACGCGTATCACTGTCACTGATGCGTGGAATGCACGGGTTGACAGAAAAAGTAATTTTTCAAAACGGGTTATCCCGACGGCTGTGATTACGTGCATATATTATACTTAATATAGAAATCTCTCCGATTACTACTCATATTGTCGATGAAGATTTTTATTTTGTTGTTATTTTTACGCACGCATGCACACACACACACACACACACGTACACGGCGATTTGTTGTGTATTTCAATGTGACTACCTTATACGTAGCGTTGATAATAGTAGTTAATTACAAATGATAATTATTATAACCCACGTCTATATAATAATATATAAATTACGTTCTATTATGTCCATGTGGACCAGAAGTCTCCAACTGCGACTTACGTTTCGGCATCTTGGACCGAAATGGGGCATGTCGGGAGGAGTATGGAGGTAACGGGAGGATTGAAGAGCGAGAGGGAATCGTTTCGATCGTTTAAATAACAATATTAATAAACAACGCCGTAACGTACGCGAAAGCGTTAGGTACTGAACCACCGAAGACTCGCAGAGTTTTTCGCTGTCTGCTTAGGATTTATTATACACTGTAATTGTTATTTTATTTATTATTATATTTTTTTTTTCAACGAAATACAAAAATTACATTTTGCTTATTATGACATAATGTATTATTGTTACGATTATAATATACCCGATCATTTTATTGTGTTGATTTAAATTAATTAAATATCAGTCAACACGAGACGGCCCGTAGGTCGGAGACTTCTGGTTACGGACCATAATAATATGATATAATAAATGGTCTATGACTGAATCTCTGATATGTTACCGTAAACAGAAACTTTACTATTGAAATGTCATATTTTGTTATTTTTTATCGTTTTGTGCACGGGTAAAACGCACAATATCCTCGATTCGAAATCGAGAAGTTAAAATATTAAACAGTTATGCAATAAAAATATTATTTTATTTTATGCTGATATATTTGAAAACTAACTGTGCTCGATGAAAAATACACAAGTCGGCTTACCATTGATTATAGGATAGACGTTCTATAATCGATGGTTCGACTACCTATTGAGAGATTTATTTAGTTACAGGATTGGCTTTACTTTGGAAACCGTTTTAGACTTATATAATAAGGTTGTCTAATGACAAACTATGAATCCATATTTATCAATGTAACCATAAATTAAGTTCCTACGTTTATTATCTTTTGCTTTTATTGCAAAACATAAAATTAAAGCCTTAAAGGGACGGTAAAATGATTAAATATTTTATTAGGTACATAAATTAAAACAATTGTTAATGTTTGTAATGCTAATAGTGTACCTAATAAAATAATCAAAAATGATCAAATAAAAAATAATGTAAATAAAAATAAAAATAAAAACGTGTTTTAAAGTAGCACATGGTTTTTGTTTTATATTTACGACATATCTCGATTTAAAAAATAATAATAATCAGACAACATGGCAGGATTAATTCAACGTTGAAAGTATAAATCACGACAAAATACAAAACATGAAATAAAATAAAACATTTGGAAAGTAATGTATATTTACTCAAAGATAAGAAAAGTTAGTGTAATAGAAGACATTTTTCAGAAAAATAAGACCAAAACATAGATTGATAAAAATAAATGAAAAGTATTGAGCTTCTACAGCCGACTCGTGGTTCCAGTAACGACACGACAGCGTACACTTAAGTACGTCTTTTACGCACCACTTAGATTCGTTTAAAACTTGAACGCCGACGTCGATCGATTTAATTCTAATGATACATTTAACGTCGGCCGCTTGTATAAGTTAAATACAAAAATCGTCACGTTCGTTAATTCATACAGAAAATATTCTAGTCACTCTTTTTACGTTTTTTCAAGTATTAAATTTAAAACAAAAAAAGAAAATCGTTAACTAATATACAATTAAAAAAACAAGGATTTCTTACGAGTAAAAAAAACCATAAAATGATTAAATACCAACGGATGTCATGATTTTACAAATAAAAAAAATCTGTCAAATACACATTTTACTGTTGCAGAACACGGATTCGATGAAAAGACCAGATTTTTAGTTAAAGTTTTTTCATAAAAATTTCGTATACGTTAATTATTATTCTTTTTTTTTATTTTTTTATTTGTTTAAAAGGCATATTTTTACAGTCTATACAATTTGTACAATAAGTAAATTTGATAACAAAGGTAAATAATATGACTTGAATATCTTGAGGGGGGGAAACCGTCCATCAACAGATTTGGTGGGTTCATATATTCGAGACCGTTTTTTTTTTTTTTTTTTTTTTTTTTTTTTTGTCAGGAAAGAGCGTCTCTTGGCCATCAATTCTTATTCTATGAGAAAATTATGAAATAAATCGATCGGTATGAGTCGGTATTGTCGACAAATTCTAATTGACTGATGTCTCGCTTGTTTCGCTTTAGACAAACTCAAAGAGTTGTATAAACACACACACACACGCACACACACTCACACCTATTTTCCCGACGATTTCGTGATGTTTTTTCGAAAACAATAAGGTTTATCGCCCGAAACACCCGTAGCCGTACGGACAGACCCGTCGCTTTTTCGCCAACGACAGTCGAAACACCCGGAAACGCACACACCGCGGACGGAAATCGCTCGAACCGCACCTGTCTTATGCATATTATCGATATCGTTATTATTTTCATACGTGACGTGTACGTAACGCGCGCGTCTGGTTTTCCGTCGTCGAATACGTCCTAACCACGCGATCGAAGATTTCTGCCCGTCGTCGTCGTCTCGGCCAACGACTATTATGTCGGTTATACTTTCTACGTCTTTAATTATTAGTGTACGTGTGCATGTTATTATTTCGTGTGCCCGTGTCGTCGTCGAATCGTTATGCTTTTCGGTGCAGTCGTCCGCTCTCACGACGAGAATAATAATTATCGCATTCGTACGGTCGTATCGTTCGTCACATAGACGTGACCGTCTCTCGACGTTCGATCGAAACACGGATTTTCGGGGCTGGACGACGAACCCGCACGTAATCATCAAACGTGTTTTCGGGCACGCGGTATTAATTTTTAATTTTTTTTTTTTTTTTTTGTTTAACGAAAAACGAAAAAGAAATCCGACGACGTTCGGGCCGATTCGGGAGAGCGCGGCAGAGTCGTAATAATAATAGTGTACTCGCGAACTACGCGAGCGAACGAATCGGACTAATAACACGGGTCGACCGAAAGAAAATGATTAATCGAATGTGTGATACGCGCGACGTGGAGCGGTTTCGGTTTTCTACGCGCCGCACTCATTATAACGTGAAGTCACAACGATTCGTGTATGAGGACGGCTGCCGCGACCGTTACGTCGTCATCGCGTAGACGTTTTGTAGCACACGAGTGGGTAATATTGTAATGTCATACGAAAGGCGGTCCGAGAAACGAAAACGGCACTCGGCTTCGTGATACGTATTCATTGTCTTTTCGACAAAACACTGTTAAGCCTTAGATCAGGGATCTTCGACCCGGGGCTCGCAGTTCGCACGTGGCCCCTGTTTGTCATTACTTGCGGCTCACGATCGCATTCGAAATATAGCATGCATCTTTTCCATTTCGGTAAAATTAAAACGGTCACGAGCCATCGATATTGAAAAAATCGGGAAAAGTGCGATAAAACAAATTAAATTACCTTTTTACATGTTATAAATGCTGGTTGTTTAATGAAAATTGTAATAGTAAAACTGAATTTTAGCGTAAAACACATGTTTTTACTGTGGGTGCGACATGCGAGATTCGTAGAAAATAATGTGTGGCCCTCTCCATAAAAAGGTTGAAGACCCCTGCCGTAAATAGAAACTCGAATGAGTTTCCATTCAAATGACTATTACGTCGGTTATTGGCGTATAAATATATATATAAATGCTGTGCCGCGTTAAGCTATGTTTTTTAAAATTAAAATATAGTGCCCTTAAGAAAATTACAATTCAAAATTATATTCACCACACTATTAATTAATTAGTCAGTAACGTATCAACGGGGAGGATACAATGGCACTATCTATACGAGCAATACATTTACAAATTATTCATATATATATTGTGTATATTTTAATTGGCAAATTATTACTTATGTTTAGCCAATTGTACATATATTTTGTAAATGTAGAAATAAATTGTATAATTAAAAATATATATAATAAATCAGTGTGTTATAAAAGATCATCTTCTATGTTTGATGTTGAAATCGATGACATTTTTTCCTCTATTTAAGTGGATCTTTGATCATTTTTTAATCGTTTCAACACGGAAAATAATCGTTTATTTTCGAGAAAAAAACGAATAACAGGAATAACTCAAATATTTTATACGATAACAGTACAATTGTAAAAAAAAAAAAAATAGAACAAGTTCTAAATTATCATTATCACCTGGTGAAATGCAGTAGTAGACTGCGGCTTTTTCGTTGTATTTATAAACGAATTATATGTATTATAGTTATACAGTAATTCTGATATTGATAGTATGACAAGAAAAATTATAATTATATATTTTTTATTTTATGTCGATCCTCAAAAGTTTGCCGCCCCTTCAAACACCATACAATTTACCACCCCGGAGCAATTCCCCCCTCCACCGTTAAACGCAGCTCTGTATAATCGTATATAAATGTATATAATACCGTCGCATTTAAACCGAAGATATCCGATAACAATTATTATACGATCTCACTGCGTTAGTGTTTCGCGGCGCGTAAGACGTTTATGAGTTATAAACCTGTAACCATATACGTTTCAAAATCCCAACCATAATTGGCCCTAATAAATGAACGACGACGATTACTCCGTACTCGATTGTTGTAACGACTGCGGTAATGCGGTTAATATCGTGTACATCGTAATATACTATGATGTTTATTTTTTCGCGTCTAATCGGAACGGACAATATCGTACCGACGAATATAACACGAGTATTACACGAGTAAACTGCAGAAACGAGAGATGTCAGCTATATGTATAGACGAGATACGACACGTCATGACGTATTCGTGTGGTGATGCTGGTGGAAGTTCGTTCTTGTTGTCACTCCGAGTACGACATTTTCTGTTATTAATTCATAATCAGAAATCGAGTACTCGAAAACGATTTCAACCGGAACTCAATAGATACGTTTTTAATAGATTAGTTTTTCAGAAAATGCAATGCCGTATGGTACATATTTTTTGGCGACGTCTTCAAATTATTTTAATATTTTTAGTTCATAATAAACAAAAAGTAAAAAATTATTGTACTGACTAATGTCAAATAGTAAAATCCATTGTTTTAATCTCAATAATTATTTATACGTTAATGATTTTATAACCATTTCAACGCGTTCAATAATAATCCACCCTATCAATCTATATGACATTTTCAAGAAAGACAGAAAAGTACGCGTTGGACTTTAAGGTAAAAAAAGTAAATCGTATTAATATACGGTAAATTCCAACGTTTTTGTATAGCTTATATTATTAAGCTTTATGGGTGCAGGTTGATTTCTTGAAAATACCATCAAGTCTGTATAAGACTATGACTGATGATTAGTGAAAAATAAAGTTTCTACGACTATTATTTTTAAAGCAAACACTCGAAAATTAAATTTCATGAAAATCGATATAAATATATTATACTTACGTTTCCCTCATACGCTATTGAGAATTTTGAGAAAAATATCTCGTATTAGAATGTATCGGACACGAATTTTCGATCTATGTATTTAACAAAATGCTCGATCACTTTTACTTTCCCGAAACGAGTTGTCACAAAAAAAAAAAAAAATAATAATAATAAAAAAATAAACGAATAAATAAATAAAATTCTAAAACGAACCCTAATGAATGGTCGGTTTTGCCGAGAATCTAATAATAATATTTGTTGAAACGTGTACGTGATGAAGAGCGTAAAAGTGTTAGTACGTTTTCTACTCCGTCGTGCCCATAAATCACGTTCCACCACGTCCCGTATTTTATTACTTAATGTACGAGTAAATACCTATAACTTACACGGCTAATTGGGTTGTACTACACGAACTACAACAAGCGCGTTCGGTCTGTTCGCAGTTTGCATAAATTTACGAGTTTTGACGGTTTGACGAGGACTACGCGGCGTTGTCGCCGAAACTTTTACGTTCCATTACGCGTTCCATTAGTTCGATGTGCACAACGACGAAATTGATTTATCAACGATCTCGGGACGTTTTATATCACGTTTTACGGGCGAACGTACTTTTGAATTTTTTTTCCCTTCTAAAGTATCGAATAACGTACTCTTTTTTTCGGACACTCGAGTGTATACTATAATAGTATACGTACGTATATAATATTAATATACGACAGAATGATATTGTGTTTTCTTTTTAACAAAACCGTTTGTACGGCACGACGCAGAAAGAATAGTCGTCGTAAAATCATCAAAACCTCTATGCGTCTGGGGAGGTTCACACATTTGAAATCTGACTGTGCGAGACGATTTGATTTTTCTTATAAACCGAAATGCACAAACAGCGATTAAAACTCGTTATTGCCGTCCTCACGCGTGTTTTGCGCACTAGTTTTTGTCGATCTTTTCGATCGTGTAACATTTCAACTCGGTAGGTACGCTCGGTTTTTTCGACGGACATTTGCGCACCACCAATAATGATCGACGCGTACCGATCGTTTTTACCCGCGTGATTTCCCCGACGGGGTTTCGCCGTCTATCGATGTTGCGGATCACCGTGTTCATGTATCGATATTTATATCTCATACCTTTATATCGTTTAGGGCAGCGTCTCTCAACCTTTTTTCATTCGCGTACCCCTTGACTTCTCACTGCTATTTTACGGACCCCCAAAATGTCAACTTAGTCGTATATTTTCACATAAGATAAATACGAAATATCAACAATAAAATAAAAATAATTAAATCCAAAACAATTTGGAAACGTCAATTTATTTTAATCGGCAATATGGGAAATTAGTTTTTTTTTGCAAAAAGACTAGGCTCTTTGCTATGGGGTAGCCCGTTCACGAACTACTGATTATTTTTCTAAACAGCCTGCTGTTTTTCAGGCTCATTGCATAAGAAAATCGGGGGACGGGTAATCGAGGTTCTACTGTATTATAGGAAAAACCGATTTACAATATTTCACAAATCACAAATAACAATTAATATATCAAATACAACAAATTTCACCTCTTCCGCCTTTTTTTTCACGGACTCCCTAATACCTTCTCGCAGACCCCTAGGGGTCTACAGACCCCCGGTCGAGAAACGCTGGTTTAGAGTATTATCACTCGGTACGTCTTGCTTGTTTACGTATTTTCTCGTCATACCTCATTTGGGCTCGTATGTTCTTGGCACGCTATATTGTGCATTTACCGACAAAAAACCGTTCGTATTATACGAATTAATACACGAGTAATTAATTAGTGTTCGCATTATTCTAACCTATGTGTATTATATTCTCCATAAACAAGCCACGAAAAAAACCAATTTTAGCGTAGGTATATACCCATGCCTGATTGGTTCTGAAATCTCGAACTTAAAGTCAAAACACGAATCGTGTCTCTTAAGTTTGAAAACCAAAATTTCTTCATTATACCGTCAAATATAGGTACTGTTTCGACGATCGGGCGGGCGAGTCTATAGGGCTTTCGAACGCCGCGCACACTTGGTTTCGGCTAGATTTGATCGGACGGAAAATTTGAAGCTCTGTTGCTTGAAAAACCGAAATGACGTTCTCGCGCGCGCGTGTGCTTAACGACGACGTCCGCGACGTTCTCGATCCGGCTGCGAGTCGTTTTAGCGACGCACGATTTATAAAAGAAAAACAAAAAACGAAAAAAAAAAAACAAAACAAGAATGAAGAAATAAATTAAAAAAAACAAAACGTATGATAACGTACGAGGCGCGGCGCCGTGTGCGTCGGTGCGATTCACGGGTTTTCTATCGACGGTATATAATGATCAATCGGAAAAGATTAAAGTCCCCACGCGAGCGCCTCTGCAGTGCCTATACGGCGGAGTGTATGGATGGCGTACTCGTGCCGCATTAACGTTATTGAAAATACGTATAATACGCGCGCGTCGCGTCCCGACTGTTTACTCCGTCGTCGTATTGTCCGGACGGTTTTCGGATCCGAACGAAACGAGTGTGACGCGGTGCGCCGGTGTACGGAGAACCCGTCGTCCGTGCAGAGTGCCCGTATTATGACGTACTCTAAAATATTAAAAAATTAAAAACAAAAATTTAAACATAAAGAAAAACTAACGACGCGCGCGAGTTTATAGCGTGCGCGAGTACTCGGAAAACAATGAGGACGACGGCTGAATGCCGCGGGTACGGCAAAAACATATTATCATGTTTGTGTGTGTGTATGTGTGTGTGTGTGTGTGTGTGTGTGTGTGTGCGCGTGTGACGATGAAGATGACGACGACGGCACAGCTTTATGTTTCGAACGCTGAGGCCGAGCCGCGGGATCCGAGGGGTAAAACAAAAACCCCGCGCTTTATTCTTTTCACGTGTTCGAAACGCACTCACGTCATTGTGTGTGTGTGTGTGTGTGTGTGTGTGTGTGTGTGTGTGTGTGTGTGTGTGTGTGTGTATGTTTCACTCCACGCCGCCCGCGTCCGTGTGTCCCTGCAGAGTACAGGGTGTTCGCCGAGAGGAGATTCGCACAATAGGAAAACGGCGTGTGTGTAAAATGTTTTCTACGCGTACGACGTAAATGCACAACAATAGAACTGAGTTTTTATGAAAAAAAAAAAAAAAAAATGATTTTCATCATATTGACACGTATTAATGATGATACAAATTCAAGTATTAAAATTTCTAAAAAGAAAATATTTTTTCCCATACCATTATGTAATAAACAACAATTGTTTTCATCGTTTATTTACAAATACTAATCACGAACAATGTACATTTTACGTAAATACATTTGAGTGAAATTTTTTTATTTATTTTTTTTTCAGTTTAATTTATTGTCTGTTTTCAGATTAATACCTCAATCAATTTTACTATTGTTTTGAACTATAATTACAATATTGTGTTTTAATTACGTATTCATTTTTCAAACAATATGCGTGTATAAAAATATCGTATTGTAAAACTATAGTAAAACACATTTAAAATTAATCGTTTTTTTCCCCTTTGCTGCAGATTTCGTATACGAACATTCATCGCAATCATACTAATAGAAATCGGTTTATTGTGATGCTTTGTTCAAATAAAATATTAATTACCCAGATGATAAAACACTGTTTTTTTTTTTTTATATATACCCGGTGATTCACAAATCGTATCACAACAATTTTATTATATAAATATTAAAAATGGAATAAAATGTATATGATAAAAGTTTCTTATCTTAGTAAAGTCTAAAATGATAAGTAAATTTCATATTTTTAACTACCCTTACAAGGTAGTTTTGGGGGTTAACTTTTGAAAATCAAATGGTTACCTATATTTTCATTTTTTCCGTCATTTAAAAATGAAGATATATTTTTAATATATTATAGTGGTCGGAAAACATTGATCGATGCAAAACTGTATGTATGAGGGTGTCCGATTTGCTCATGAACCTAGTTTTGAGTCAATCAATATTTTTCAATAATTGAAATTTACTAAAAATTACCTTTGCATTGTGCCGGTAAAAAAAAATACGGGGTTCCCATTTGACATTAAAAACTACCCCTTCGATCAATATGGAAGTTATTTATCGTTTTAGATTTTTCTCAACAAAGAAACTTTTATCGAATACGTCATTTAGTTTCATTTTTAATATTCGTATAGTAAAATCGCTGTACCACAATTATTGTTGAATCGCCCTGTATATCGTTTGGAAGAAAAAAAAAATCCAAAACTTTTTTTTATATATGATATTGTACACCGAGTATCTGTATATAAAATAATGGACGCGTAAGTTGAATGACTTACACAACAGTTCAAAAATAATAAATCATTCGTTTTAACTGGCATTACTGTGATCCAAGCCGTTTAAGGGAAATCAAATATAACCGAGTCAACAACAAGTTTGTTGATCGGTGTAACCGTGTCACATCTTCGCGTAGAATATTTATGTGGGTATTATGACGGGGAGCAGGAACCCATGTAGAAATGTGATTGTTCGTCGCCCGGCGTACAGGTGCGCGCAGTGGTGTTATATAATATTGTTGACCACTAACCGCAGGTAAGATATTCGACGATAAAAGTCGCGGTACTCCTGCAGAAATAATATGCAGACGTAACGAAACCGAGATTTCCTAAAAGAAAGTGATTATCAAATTTTAAACACAATAATAAAACTCGTTAAGATTATATTATAGATAACACGCTCTGTCACCTTGACCGAAATCGCAGCAAAGCTAAATTTAGTGAAGCTGAATATAAACATAATATCATGTTGTGTGAATTAAAAATAATAATAATAATAATATCACGCAAAAAAAAAGGTTTCACGATATTTTTTTTATCTCGAGAAAAAAACAAATATTTATATTTATTATAGAATGTATGAAAGTGATAAGTCAACTGTCAAAGTGTAAGTATTATAAATCGCACGTGTCATATTGATATGATCTCGAAAAGAAAAAATACCCGAAATCGAATGAATCGCACACGATGTGAATACGGCGTACGTACGTCAGTGTGTATTATAAGCCGTATAAGAATCATAAAGATTATCTTTACGAACAGAGGCTGGGGCACACAGAACGCGGTCTGTCACGGCGGTCAGTGATCTGGTGACGCCTGCACACACCATGCGTTTGTTTCATAAGCGGTCTAGTATACTCGTAAACATATTTTCCACAGTCACGATATCCACCGGCGGTTGTAGTCATATTGTAATAAAAATCAATGATATTTTGAAATACCTATTACCTACGAATCGATACAATGAATACAGGGGCGTAGCCAAGAAGGGGTTATCAGGTCACAACCCCCCATACTTTTTTGAAAACCCTTTAAAAAATGGCAGAAATATTTTTCGAGATTGAAAAACTTTAAACTTGATACTGACATTTTTTTTATATATTAAACTAGTACCTACATATACACAATAAATATATACTTTAGTTACTAAGTCTGTATTTCGTAAATGATTTTTCCAGCTACCATGTTCCCTACTTGAGTTTTCTTAAAAGGTAAACAAATATTAAGTAAAAAATAGACTGAAATATTATAAAACTAATTATAAATACTTTATACTTTAATTAGTAAAAAGATATAGTATAAATTATAAATCTTTATATTTGTAAATATAGTACCTATAATGTCAATGCTTAAGTTATTTATATTTTATACTTTTGAGTAAAAAAATGTCTGCTAGATGGAGTAATGCTAACCTTTTAGGGATTACTATAAATATAGGTAAGTTTACTAACGAATTTCGGACCCCCCCCCCTCCACCAAAAATGAGAAAATCCTGGCTACGCGCCTGAATGAATATAAAATGTAGATGTATATTATATTCAATTATATTTTACGATACTATATTAGACTATACACTTACTAGTTATTCCCAGTTCTTCCGATATTTTATTCCGTGCTTCGGATTTTTTTACAACATTTTTGCAATATCGGTGAAATGTATCGAATGAAAACACATGTTTTCCGACTTCTTCGATCAGCATCTCAGTTTCTTCCGCAATATAAATTTTATATACAGGTAATTAAAAACAGATCAGAAGTTGTCCGTGCGGAAATTTTTGAATTTCGTACGACTTTGTCGCCTGTGGTCGCCATCTGAATATTGTCCCGCCGCGATAGACCGCCTTCTGTGTGCCCGAGCCTTAATCTGTTTTTCGCGTATCGCCCGAGTCGAGGTTACAGGCACATGTTCAGAATTGTTTTCCCGGAAGGATTTCGAACGTTTTCGGTTCGTGAATTAAAAAAAAAGTAATAATAATAATAATAATAATAATTTCGATAAGTAATCGGAGTGACAGTTAATATCACGATTTCACGTCAAAAACGTCTAAAAAAATGTAGTGCCTAATTGCAGAGTTGTACTATATAATATGTATACGTACGATTTTGAGTAGAACGTGTGGGTATATTCCATTTGGATACGTATTGTTTTTAGAGACGGTTTCTGACTCCCTGCCCCTCGCGTGCGGGCAGGGTCGTGGTGACCCCGTTCGAAGCACCTCGGCACAGCGCTAACTTACCGACCGCTCGCCGCAGCGAGTGCGGAGACTCGAGGTCGTACAAGTACATTATACGGTATACACACTCATTCACACGAGGGAATCGTTTCAACGCGTGAATTGAACGCAATTTATGCGGCCAGCGTTTCCTGCTGTTTAACGAGGGTCCATTAGTGCCGGAATGTAAAATAATATATACATCACACCGTACCGCGTTTTCACCTTTTCGGCACCTATAACGTTTTCGCCGATTTCAACGGGTAGGTACTCATTTATTCTTTTTCACGTTTGAACCGACGACGCCGAGGTAACTTTGGTGTTATTTCCTCGACGCCCGCCACCGTCGCATATTTCACAAAAAAAATATTTACATATAACGGTGATCCCTTCAAACACGCTCCCTTAAAATGACCACCGCGGTCTCTTGAGCATAATAAAATGTCTCCTGGAGGCAGACTGCGACTCTGCTACAAAGTTTAAATATTGATATAATACGCGGTTTAATATACGCGTCGTTGCCGTCGGCGTGTTCCTTAGACAGAAGACTGGACTAAGATCGCTCAAAACCCTCTATATTTTCTCGTCCCCCTTGCTTTTCTTGGTTGATTTTCTCGTGATTTTGAAGAACGCACTCCTCGCCCGACCGAACGCTTCCTGGACGTGAGTGGTCTATGTAATTCAGGCCGGACTAGTCCGCTCTTAAACGGGCGCTTACCTCTTGTAACCTCTCGAATTCGGGCCTGCATTGTTTTAATTGTGATATCCATGGTACACGGCCGGTCACGTCTTATATAATATGATAATTATTTTTGTTAGGGTCGAGGATTTGTACAGAAAAAAAAAATCACCGAAAACGCAATCGTCTTCGTGAATCCGAAAATAATCCTCGAAAAAAAAAAGGATCCCCCCCTCCCAGATAAATTACGTGAATTTTACTGTACAGATTAATTAAGATTAAAAAAATTATATATACCTATTATGCTATTGACCACGCAGTGTTCGCCGTTCGAGTACCCGTATCGCGCATTAACATGACGTGAGCGTGCGCAACAATGTCTCACTTGACGCGACGGCTCGGCAGAGTGAACGTCAATCAAAACAAATAATTTCTGATTTCAAAATTTAAAAAAAAAAAAAAGAAAAAGAAATCATCTGGCGATCGACTATTTGTTGGATTTTTAAAAATAGTAAAAAAATGAAATAAACTATAAAACAAAAAAAAAAACCATAATAAACGTTTATACGATAAAATATCATAATATTCACTCTCGTACTCATACATATTGTTTCTAACTGATATCTTTTTTCGATCGTCTTATTAAACAAACGTGAAAGTAACGAGAGCCCTCTTACACGACAATCATTATCGCAGTTACGAAGCTCATCGTTCACAAGTCCCGTAAACTCGACGGGTCGACTTTCTGCAGTGGTTAGGTGTGCGAGAAAATGAAAACTATGAAACTAGTTCATAGAAAACTATGAAAATCGATTAAATTTTACAGTGCTTAAATGCAATTAGCGGATTTTTTAACTAGGCTGTTGAGTAGGTGCAGAGCCGAATTCAGGTGGGGGTCTAAGAGGGCTATATCCCAGTGCCCCTAAAAAGGGGGCTCTCAAACAAATTATGAGATTGTGACTTTTGAACAATTAAAATAAATGTACAATTAAAAAACAAAATAAAAAATGATTTTAACGATTTTCATTAAAAGGTACGTTCATATTAATAATTTTAAATTGGCTGTGATCATAGTGTTGCTGAATTAGGTACGTACAACAGGCAATAAACTGTGATATTTAGTTTAGTTTTATATTATAGCTACGAATAAGAGGTTTAATGGAGTGGAAAATAAACGTAAAACTTTTAAAAATAAATGTATTGTCTGATTGAGACTTGATTCGTTCTGTACAACAATTTATATTTCACGAAAGAACTGACATTGATAAGTATAATTTAGCTCAGAATTAAAGGACGAAATTCGCAGACAACTATGAAGACTTTGGTAATAGAATAGAAGAACGACGTGAAAATAAAACTATTTAAGTGGGATATAAAGTTTAAATCAATAGTCAATACTGTCTGTGTGTTATCTTAGATATTATTGACTTACGAACTTATCAGAAGAGTTAATTCTTATAAACCGTTCATTTTTCAATATAGATTTTTGGTTGACTTAAAACTGACACTGAACCGGACATTGATTTACTAACTAATGTCGTTTAGTTTTACCGTATCGATTTCGATGATGACTTAAAAACAGAAATATCTCATTATTTTCATCGTTAAATCAAAACAGATTTTACATAACGCCAATTTTATTATGATGCTATTGAAAACTTCATTTTATGCACGAATTCTCATTGTTGTTTTTCCAAATGTTTATATTGCATTGAAATAAAGTACATCTTAGAAGACTTTGAATAAATTGTGAAGCCGTGCGCTCTTTTTGACTAAGATCTACATAAATTAAAGATTGAACGCATAAGCAACTATGTCAATTGAAAAAGACATATGATGTAAAAAATAACCTCATTTGATGAAAATCGTGATATTTTTGTGTGGAATCGGTCTAGAAAAAAATATTTTAAATAATCTCTTTTGTTCGTGTATTTTGTGTTATCGCCTGATATATTGTAAAATTTGATTAAATTGCATTTTTAATAAATTTAATATGTCATGTAAACCTACTATCTGAGGAAAACGTTTTCACGTTTAATTGCTAAATTTTAATAAACGTATTATAAAACTAGATTTTTTTTTTCAGTAAAATTAGGACCTACCAAAAATTAGGTTAGCCCGAGGTCACTTATTTTGTTAATCCGGCTCCGAGTAAGTGGGTCGGAGAGGAATTTTTTTCGCCGTCACACCACACTGCAATACGCTTATTGTCGTTACGAACACCATCGACCTGTAATCCAAACCACGCTAGACCGCGTGCAGCGATCATACGGAGTCGGTCGAAAATTACTCGGGTACAGACTTATAAACCACAAAAGAGCGTAAGAGTTTTCAAAGGACTATTATCAATATTTTTATGATTATTATTTTTTTTTTTATTTATAATTTTTTTTTTTTTTTTAGAATTTCCAGCAGGAATTTTTCGGTTTCGTTATATTATTCTATATTTAAGGACATACATACGGTGTATAATTCTATATGGTGTGCAAATATAATATATTTTTTTTTTTTTTTTCAACCTATATTAGGTTGGTTTACAATATTTTTAACTTCGCTCTCCACTTATCACGATCTTCGGCAAGTCTTTTTAATCCGGCGTAAGGATCAATCCCTGCGTCATTTTTAAGTTGAGATATGTACGAGTTTCTTGGTATTCCTGGTGGTTTCTGTCCTTCAATTGCACCTTCTATTATGGTATGATGCAATTCTTCGCCATGACGTAAAACGTGTCCCATCATGTCCCATCGTCATCGCTTTATGGCTTTAATTATGGATCTTGTTTCTTCAAATTGGGTCAGTACATCTTCATTTGTTACTCTTTCTGTCCAGTTTATTTTTTCCATATGTCTCCAACACCACATTTCAAATGCTTCAAGGGATCTTTTTTCTTTTTCATTAATAACCCATGTCTCGCAGCCGTATAATGCGACACTCCACACAAATGTTTTTAGAAATGTCTTTTTCGTTGCTCTGTTAATTTTTTTCAAAACCAAAATTTTCTTTTTCTTGATAAAAGCTGTTTTTGCTTGCCCGATTCTTTGTTTAATTTCCTGCGAGCTTCTTCCGTCTGATGTTATTAAACTTCCCAAGTATTTAAAACTGGAAACTTGGGAAATAAGTTGGTTTTCTAAATAAATATTTGCGGTTATTGTGGGTTCACGTGCACAGACTAAAATTTTTGTCTTGCCTGAATTTATATGCATTTTATACTTATTTATAATTATTTGCATATCTGCCAGGGCTCTCTGGAGGTCATGTTCTGTTTCTGCTAATAATACGATGTCGTCTGCAAACCGGATCATTGGAATCAATATACCACCCAATCTTATTCCAATCCTAAGCCTGTTTAGATTATCTTTAACTTCCGTTATACTTTTTTCTATATAGCAGTTGAATAATAATGGTGAAAGTGGACACCCTTGTCTTACAACTCTACGTATTTTCGCGTTAGCTGACTCGTTATTTATAGTAATTTCTACGCTTTGGTTTTTGTAAAGGTTATATATTATTCTCCTGTCTTTAAAATCTAAATTTAATTCGTTCATTATTGAGAACATAATTTGCCAATCAATGTTGTCGAAAGCTTTTTCGATATCTATAAACGATAAGTATGTTATTTTATTTCGGGATATTTGTTTTTCAATTAAGATCCTCAGTCCTAATATGGCCTCTCTAGTTCCCTTTTGCTTTCTGAATCCATACTGATCATTTCCAAGATATTGGTTGGCTTTATTAAATATCCTTCGATATATAATTTTTATGAGTATCTTCGATGCGTGGGAGAGTAAGCTCAGAGTTCTAAATTCTGTACGAGAGTTAGCTTAATATATTCATAGACCATATACGATTTTCGACACTCTTGTGCGTTATAAAATGGTAAAAATAATAATATTTCAATACGGAACACATTATCTTGCTGTAAGTACAACGTGCATCGAGTTTGAAATGTCGGTGAGATGATTTCAGAGGAATTTCGTATTCGTCCTTTCGGTCCTAGGACAATATAATGACGACGAGTATATCGAGTTTTGAAGAAACGATAAAGTATTTCTAGCGTAAAACGATCGAGAGCAAAGATGTGAAAGTGCAAAGTGTGTTACACCACTATCATATTTTGGGATTTTTTGTCTGATTGTCGGTAGGTTTTTTTCTATCGAAACCTCAGGCAATTTTCATTCGAAACTCGGTAATGATTATCAACAACAAATAATTAAAAACATATTTTTATATCTAAATACCAAGTTTAACGGTGATTGAATAAACCAGTGTGTTTTTATACACTTTTAACATTAAAACATTTATTTAAAAGCACTTGATTCTGAAAAAATAGAGACAAGACGTTTGTGGTGAAATTCCTGTTCATGAAAAAAGAATTCTGATGACCGATTTTTAAGATTTTCACAGTATCGTAATACTTAATAGAGAGGTTAAATTAAATTTTATGAACCGTTTGTCAAGTACGTAAAAGTATGTTATGCATATGTGGTGAAAGTTTCAAGTTTCTAGCAATATTACTTTTTGAGTTATGAATAAATAACTAAAATCGATTTAGTGAAAGTCTTGTTTACGACAAATTTTACTGTTTTTACGCAATTTGTCTGCAGTTTTTTCCATGTATTAGAATAAATTTTAAGGATAGATAAAAAAGACCAGTCAAAGCACTACCTCGATTAAATGTTTAATCTATCTAGTTGGTGGACTGGACATTTTTTGGATAAAAAATATACTACCCCGAAAAATTCTACGAGAAAGAAGAGAAAATAAGTAAACATCATTGTCAAATCAATAGATCCATTTGCTTCACTCGGAATCTAAGAGTAAGCTTTAAAAACAAAAGTCATCATTCGAATCTATAGTAACAAAATGATGATTATCAGAACGACCGGAAAACGTAACAAAGGGGCTATGAGCGGGCCTTTTTGGATCCGTCCCTGGAGCTGATTCATCGCTCACAAAGTACGCGAAACACCACGTGGAACAATTTATACGAACCACTGTCGAAAAACACGTTTTCATTCACTGACGCGCCGACTAGAACGACGTGCTTTTGTTCGTTTTTAAACCGTAAGTACGCACAAGCGCGCGTCAACGGACTACTAAAAATCGAAAATACATTTTATGCTGTGAAAATTCAAAACCGCAGTTCTATGTTCTAGACCTGTATTGAGCTTATGGAACTCGTTCAATATGCTGTCTACCATACGATTGGTGGTTATTAGTATGCCATCTACTGTAATTTTCTGTTTAGCGAATAATACTTAATTATTTCGCCATTGAAATCAATCGAAATTATGTATCGTTGATTTTTGGTTTGTGTAGCAGGCACAGTAGCGGTTATAAGGGGGGGGCGATAGGTGGATCGCTCCCCCCTCCTTGGGCCGTGTTTTGTAAATTTATTTATTCAGTACCTATAAATCATGGCACGATCTTACACAAAAAGGCATGATAACATTTTAGAAAGATACCATTTTTCGAATTAGATAAGCGAGATCGGAATACTTTATTACCGATTATATTAGATTATGCAAATAGTATGTTATTACGATAAATGACGAGAACGCTCAGCTTTAAACGAATACGGTTCTTAAGACGATCGATATTAATAATTAAGACAATTTTACTGATCGAAACATAAACGACAAAAGCGCTTTTGAGACGTACCGAGTTTACAAACAAATTGACATACCAACGTGGAACTAGCCACACACGTTAAATACCAACTCCAAGAAGAGACGTTGTGCGGTAAAACAACCGAATCTAACGATTTTTCGGAATCATTCCTCAGAGCTTTCAGAAATACTCATGCATAACCTACAGGTTATAGCGAAAGAAATTGACTGTGCCGTACAGCGTTATATGGAAGAAGGACAATTTTCGTTTGTTGGTAGTACCGGTGTGTACTAGTTGCGGTCATAATCAAAAATTACATACTAGTTGCGGTCACCCCTCAAAAAGGTTACATACTAGTTGCGGTCACTCAAATAATAATAACTAAGTATACTAAACAATATAATATAATATAGTTTATATAATAATTAAATATGAAATTAATATTTGGTTTATTTATTTTGTTTAGAAAAATGTATAATATAATTAATATAATACAATATGTATGATACTATTACATGTTTCTTTACAACATACCCACCGTCGTACGTCATTCGCTAATGTACGATAAAATCGAAATTTATAATTATTAACGACCCGTAATGGTTTTAATTTTTCACTCAACACATTTTTTGAATTCATTTTTATGTTTTACCGTATCAAAAGACGTAGGCACAATGAAAGCAATATTCGAAACTATGATCGGAGTATACAATTTAATCTATTTTATTTATAAACTTTACCGATAAGTAGTGGTGTTCCCACATATATACGCTGTGTGCATTATATCAAAAAATATGTTTATTGTATAATAAATGACCGCAACTAAGATATTACCTGAATTGGCGTGACCGCAACTCTAATATCCGTTTATCTCAAAAATCGTCATGACCGCAACTAGTATGCAGCCGGTAGTACAGTAGGGTCTTGTTAGTCCGAACATAGGCTAATCCGAAAGACGTGGTAATCCGAACAGGCTTGAGAATTATCGCATCGCTGTATTAATACGTCATATTATGAACGTATGTTGATTAGACTTTTGCGGGACAAGACATTTAATCAACATATGAAAACTACTGTTCAAAATATATATATAAATATTTTAAGCGCAAAGGTTCGTGATATGTAATAAAATATACATTTACTGGCTGGACACACATACATCATTATAATAATTTTTCGCACTCGTTGTCTTTTTAAAATTAAGAATTTTAACGGATTAATACATATGAGAATGTAATATAATATAAGCATAATTTAAAATAATTATAAAATAAAAAAAAATTGTAATTCAAATTATAAGAAATTTGATTTTTTTTTTTTTAAAGTAATAGATAATCCGAACAAATCGGTAATCCGAACGACCCCTTTCCCCAATCTCGTTCGGATTATCGAAACCCTACTGTATACCGTAATTTGCTATACCTGTCAAGCCGACGTGAAATCACTGCAGATTTAATATTGACGGTAAATAGCGTATTGAACGAGTTTATATTATTATAATATTAACGCGCGCTCTCAATCGTCGTATTATTACCGTCGCAATATTATCGTCGGCCGTTTGGTTTTAATTTCTTTTCAATTTCGTTTAACGATACGAATTCGGTTCGTTTCATTTGTTTTTTTTTCTCGCTTCGGACCTGAATATATTATGAAGCGACGTGTTTACTGTTGTACGGACGGTGCCGGGTGGTATATCGTGTACACACGATCGTTTTTACATAATGTAATTTCCCACCCGTTATTTTCCCGGGGTGTACGACGGCCACTGACCCGGTCGGAACGCGAAACGCGCACTTATTTTCCAGTTTTCCACGGACACACACACACATGCGGAGCGCACACGTACGCCGAATACGTCCGTCGGAGTAAAATATTCAAGAGCACGGGCGGGAATACCCATCGGCGAAAACAATATCTGGCGCGCGGGATCACATTAATCTTGATACGCGTACAAAATGACGTCTTCCACGGCGGCGCGTGTGCTACACCGTCCATCGCGTTGAATTATTATTTGCCGAGACGGCCGATTGAATTCACTCCGTCACAACGTGTACGAGCCCCGGCCAAAGGTTCTGGCGACGTCGGTATTTTTTCGACGTCCCGACCGACCGCGTAAAACGTAGATCGCGTTAAGCCCGGTCCACACCGAAACGCGCAAAACGTTTTGCTACGTTGCTACCACGTTCGACGCGTTTGGTGTGGACCTAGTCCGCGCTCGTAATAAGCATGTTATACGGTGTATAACAAAAAATTGAAATAATTCATAAATAAAAATACAGTTTATTCATTAATCATGAGCTGCAATCCAGAAAATGCTTTGGATCAAGCCAGAGTTATTCAACTAATCGAGTCCTATCGTGAAAAACCAGTTTTATGGAACCCAAAAGACAAATCTTATTTCAACAAAATAAAAAAAAAAATGATTCATGGGTTGAACTATCAAATTTATATTCGTGTGATTATAGACACAATAAAAGCGAAGATGAATTAAATTAATTAGTACTTCAAAGTCTTCAGAGGACATACGACAAAAGTTTTTAAAATGGTCCATGTCATGACGTGTAAAATCAGCTAATAATTGTGTACCACTATAAATTTGTCTACTCTGTAAAACAGGAGTCTCCCGAAATCGGCGTCGTTTACGGTTTTTATTTTCCGTTTTTTTGTTTTCAAGTAGACTATATATAACAATAAACGCAGCGCTAGTGACTTGATCGGACATTTTACTAGTGAAAGTTAAATAAAATTACAAAAAAATTGAGAACAAAATAGCGGACAACTGCGCTTTCTGAACGGCACAAACACATTGACGAAAATCGGAAAACATATGATGACGCCTGTCCTCGTGAGAATGTTGCAAGCGATAAAATGTTGCAGCTACGTTACAGCAACGTTGCGTGCAGAGGCGCGTTTGGTGTGGACCCGGCTTTATGTTTTACCGACGATTTCCTCTGTTGGCGAACGCGCGGCAAACGAGTCGAATATCGTCACACACCGCGACCTTTGGTGAGCGACGCCGCCGTAAAGTGGCGCGCCGAACGCGGTGAACCCTGCGCGGATTATAGACTCCGTTCGCTCAGCGGTCGACGACTGCGAGGCGACGATTCCGGGTCGGAGGAATCTTTGAAAAATCTTCGAAAGTTCCAGAGTTTGAAATCCTCACGGATTCAATGGTTAAAATACGATAAACGCACAATAAAGTAAATGATCGTGTGTATACGAATTCAGCAAATATGATTACGATAAATTATTATTGTTCGAAGGCACTCCAAACACGAAGTGGATAAGTCTAAAACAGTTGAATATGTACTTAAAAAAAAAAAAAAATGTTACTATACTAAATATATAAATATAAAAATATGTGCATTGGTGTCTTACACTTAGAAACATTAAAATGTATGTATGAAACACAGGGAGAATATAAGTGAATAGTCGAACAATCACCCTGAAAATACACACACACACACAAATATATGTGTCGAATATCCAGTGTTTGGAAAGAACGTCGTTCATGAACGCACGTTCATATTTTGCGAACGTTACTAATTTTTTTCAAATTGAACGTGAACGTGAACGACGTTTATATTTTTAACGAATTTGAACTTTTTTTGTGGCGTTCAAATTTATAAACCAATTTATAAAAATATGCATAAATAATAATTATCAAAGAACTTTATAATTTTAAATTGTGTGTGTGTGTGTGTGTGTGTGTGTGTATGTGTGTGTGTGTGTGTGTGTGTGGGACAAGGAAAATATGCATTTTTTGCGTTTAAAGGAATGGTATGTACTATATAGCGCTAGTTAAGGTCTTCATTGTATTACACATTAAATTATGCAGGAACTCGCCTATGAGTTGGTTAACAAACCAAGTATTCTGATGGAAATTTTTTTTTAACTCAAAAACTGGAGGATAACTTTTCGAAGGGGACTTGGTCCCCTCTTTATGTCGTGTATCTTATACGTACTGAATTTTACCACTAAAAATTAATTCTTTAAAAGTCACATTTATACAGGATTCAGGTGGATAATTCATAAATATAAAATAAAAAAAGTTTAAGTAAACGGCCGAATTGACGCGTTCTTTTTTTCGAAGAACGAGAACGTGTTCATTTAAAATAAAATGAACGTGAAAGTGAACGAATTCCTTCTTTTACGCGAACGTGAACGAGTTCAATTTTTAAGTGAACGTTCCAAACACTGCGAATATCGCACGCCACGCCCGTGCGTGGTTCTATGTGTATACGCGTGCGCACTATGGCCCTTAAAAACGAAATCGAGATCGAAAACGATCGAGGAATTTCGGAAAATTTATCCGGACATATCGGTTTCGGAGTATCGAATTTGTTGGTAACCACGAGGTAAAAAAAAAAAAAAACCTAGTAACACAATACGCGCAGACACGTGGCCGAACGACGTTTGGTGTACGGGGTGCGCGTGACGAACTCAATATCGTAAAACTAAATTCGCGTCCGAAACGGTGTGTAGAGTTTCCTCGAACGCCGAAAAAAAAAAAATTCGCGCGGAAAACGACCGCATTTTCAAGACTTCTTCTCCGCCGACCCACGGTCAAAGACATCGCGATATATTGTTAGGTGTGTATCGTGTTCGGTGCTCGTCGGCGGTGTGCGTGTGAAACTTTATACACGTCGCTAAACACTTGAAACAGTTGAAACACTACGACGGCGTCATTATCGTTCGTACACCGACCGTTCGGTACTGCTGTCGCGGCTGCGTCGCAGGTTATAATGAGTAGAGCAAGGACTTTCATACATTTACATATTTTTTCTGATTAACTTTATCGTATGCTTGTTGAGTACAAAATACATTTCATAACGTTTTTGATGAAATACTCAAAGTTTTTAGTGCATATTTTTGCATATTTGGACATTTTTTGGTCTAAGGGGCATGTTTTAGATTATAAGAGCATATTTTAAGATTTTAGTGCATATTTTGATGGTTTATCGAAAATCAAACCCTTTGGAGAATATTTTAATTTAATATTTATATTCATATAAAATAATTTAAAATACAAACAAAAATCAATAATAGTATTATAGTACACTACAAGGCACCTACTTATACAAAGTCATTATGTTAAATTTATAACACCATGAACGCCCTGCTATCCAGTAAACAATAATAATAAGCGTTACAATAATTAGAATTTCATGAAAAAGAGGGAGCGCGGAGTTCCTTGGGGTGTCCCTAATGTGACATACAAAAATTATCAAAATTTACCAAATTTACAGAATGTTCGGTAAATTAACGTTAATTTTTCTCGGTAAATTACCAAAAAAAAAAAAATATATATAAAAAATGTACGTACATTTTACATCTCTACGAATTATTCGTTGAACCGACCGATCGAGTCACAGCGTCATGGTTAACCTATAACCATACATTCATATATCATACGTACATTCATATATCGAATCTTTTGGTGACAGAAAATTTCTAATGAGTTATAATTGTTATAACAATTGAGGTTTAAACGAGTTATATCTAATTGAATATTTTATGAGGGTTTAATTACGAAAAAACTCACCAAAAATTATACAAATAACCGTAAAATACGTAAACAGTATTTAAATAATAATATATTATATTACACTGAAGCTTTGCTCAGAATCGTTTATTCACTAAAGAAATGAGTCATAATTTCTTTGAAACTTAATACGTTCATCACCAATATCTTGTCCGAGGACCGAAGGGACAAAGGACGAACTTCTACCACCATTGTCTCACTCACCAGCTTTTTTTTCTTTCGAATCACGATCATAAAAATACGTATTACGCTAAGATCGCATAACCACCGATGCTGGCCAAAAGAAACATAAATAAAACACCGTTTGCGCTCGGCCGCAGATACCGCGTCCGTATTTTCAACATACACGCATCACGTCGACGTTTCGTCATTCCAACTGCGACTCTCGTATGTGCAACACCTTTTGTGCAATCAAACGGTTCAAAGAACACGCGGGAAAAACTGCAAATCGTTTTTCTTTTTTTATCGTTTCGTACGATATCGTCGGACTGTCCGAAGTTCGAATTCGTGTGATGGCGGCGAAACCTTCGACCACTGTTCCGCGAGTGAACGGCGGCGGTGCCGTCGTCGCTGCCATGATCGGTCGACTGGAGTCGGCCCGCCAAGCGGAATTGACGTGCGGCAAGACGGTCGACCGAGATGGACGCGCGGTCGTCGCGGGCCGCGTCGCCCGGTTGGTCGCGCGATTCGAACGGGAAGCCGAGCCGGTGACCAAGACGGCGGCGGTGGACCGAGCGTTGCCGGCCGGCCCGCTAGAACTTGCGGCCCGGGGACGCGGCTCTGCAGGACGTGACGGCAAGGCAGAAATGGACTCTGGCGTCGGCCAAGCGGCCGTTTCGCGTGAGGCTACCGGTAAAATTAACGTGGATCTCTCGTAAAATCCGGCCAATAGATTGATTTTCTTTTGTTTTTTTTTTTTTTTTGATTTTCTCACTAAAGTATGATAAAAAGTCCTGTGTTATCGGTTGAATTTTTTCAAAACCTTTGTCAGTTCCTTATTTTTCACGTTTTTACTAAAGTTCTCCTCGAAATTTTTCCGAAAGAAAAAAAAAAGAGAAAAAAACAAAATATAATTTATTCCGTTACGTTATGTGTTCAACCGTTATTATTCGTAGCGTATAGAATTTGAGGAATTTTCGAAAAGAAAGGTTTCGATTGAACAAAAAGGATTTAAGTATCGTCATGACAAAGGCGAAAGCGATTAAAACTAGGGGGTCAAATACAATTCGTCCCGTCGATAAAATATATATGTGAATTTACCGAGCTTACTTATTTAGTCGGACCCGATGAAGCGACGGAGCAACAGGTGTCCGTAGACACGCAACAGGTGGAAGCACCGGAGAAAAAACCGACGGACAAACCGGCCGGTCCAGGGGAAAGCCGACCGGTGAGCCGATCGGTAGAAAAAGTGGTTACGAGACCGGCGGTCGAAACGACTGGTCCACGGACGGACCAGTCGGCTAGCCGATCAGCCAAAAATACGGCGGCGCAAAAAAAACGGGTTGATATACCATCTAATCCGGCTGGAAAACCAGGCTGGAGACGCGGAAAAAATCGGGCGGTGAATCGGGTCGAAAAAGTCGTGTTCCAGCCCGTAGGAATATTAAAAAATCGACCAGCTGCGGGTACGACGACGACGACGACGGCGGCGGCGGCGGCGGCGGCGGAAACGTCAAAGGGGCCGATAAAACGCGTGACGTTCGCCGCCGTCGTCGAGGCGCAGTCCATAAAAGGAGCATTGACCAGCGAGCCACTCAAGCCGCCGGCCGAGGGCAGACCGGCGTGGTTCAGACGCAACCGCCGGAAACCCAAGAAGCCGGCGAAACAGCAGTGGTTCGCGGTCCCGCCACCGACGCGTTCGTCGTTGCCTCCAAGAGCCACCCCCGCGAACCGAGTCGAACAACGCCGTGTTTCGTCGGGTAACGAACGTCTCTTTTTTCGTACACTTCTGTGTGTGTGTGTGTGTGTGTGTGTGTGTGTGTGTGTGTGTGTGTGTGTGTGTGTGTGTGTATGTGTGTGTGTGTGTGTGTGTGTGTGTGTGTGTGTGTGTGTGTGTGTGTGTGTGTGTGTGTGTGTGTGTGTGTGTGTGTGTGTGTGTGTGTGTGTGTGTGTGTGTGTGTATGAATGACCTACCGACAAACGAGTGATCCAACGTGATGTAATCTACCGGAGAATGCAAGTCGCAATGAGGTCCATTTATACTACCTACCTGATAACCTTGAGAAAAAAATAAAAAAGACAACCACCCTTATAGGTGTACTCTATAGAGTTGATGGTTTTCTTAAAGTTGTATGAAAATATCATTGAATATTTATTTTTTTTTTTTTTTAGTGTTTTGCCGATTCTGAGTATTATTTTTCGAGTATAATTTTACACTGTATAACGTCTAAAGTAACCAGTATTTGAGTTCATTAAATGTTCACTAGTTTAAACAGTTTAGTATTATGCCAATCACTTGTGGTCGACGTGAAATATATATATATATAATAGTTGTGATAACTTCGTTTTGTTTTTTTAATCGTATAATATCTGAGATAGTATTACGTCTCTATGCTTGGAAAAGAATGGTTGTCGGTGAACCCCGTGTTTTGTCAACAACGATTTATCGTCGATGGCAGTTTGTCGGTAGATTGCACGTTAAACCGGTCACTCGTTTTGATCATTAATTGAAAATTGTTTTAAATTTTTCAGATCAATGGTTCTCGTATACGCTGTGATTTCAAAAAATTGATTTACTACATTATAATATGTGTATTTGTTATTGTTATTGTGTATTGTACATTTTGTTTTTGATGATGTAAATAAATATATTAATGTTATTAAAATTCGCGTTATTTCTTTTCAGAGTGAAAAATTACATGTTTTAATTATCATCGAGGTTAATTTTCGATTTTCAGACGTAACTTTTAGACAATTATTATTATTCGAAAAATCGATAACATCACATCACTAAAAAAAAAAATTCGGGGTATATTTTGTATTTTATTCGGAATGTTGGATTATAGATTTCATACAAACCCAGTTCAATAGAAAAATAGTCAAATGTACCATAACAATCCGGCGTGATAGCAAATAAATGTTTTGAAGTGCGATACCATGTCGAATGATCAAAGAGCACCCTACACCCTTTGTAATATGATAGGAAAATTCTATTGTCGTACCTTGTTGCGTTATTATAACTGAAATATCAGGTTAACGAATCGAAACTCATCGGCTATTATGTTTTATGGGTTTACAAGTATCTTTATTTGATGAAAATTTTTTGAAATTAATTATTATTGATTAAAAACGTACTTTGGACCAGTGGTTCTTAACCTTTTCGAAACCATGACGTCACGGCCCTTATAATGTCACCAAGATTTTAATGACCTTTTTGTTATGATAGCATTAAAAAATCGTCACGAATTATTATTATTATTATTATTGAATTTTGTGTTCAAATAAAAATAGAGAGCATTCCCTATATGATAAATTCATAATAATATTAAAATTGTCAAATCTCGTATATCTAAAATTGTATTTCAAATAAATTTCGCGAAGAAATAATTGACATTATATACATGGATATTTAATCAAATTTAATAACACTTTTGCTGTTATTGATCAGAAATTATCCGTCAATTATTTACCTAAACAAATCCTCATCGTTGGTTCTTATTGAAATCTAACCGATTTCTTATGTATTTTTAATATTGTAGTCGTAGAAAATCCGATTTCGACTATGAATATTATTATAATTTAAATTATCATACACAATGCTTAGTACCAATTTTATTTTTATTTGCGATCCTTGAAAATGTATTGAGGACCTTCAGACCGAGAATCACTGAGTTAAATTCATCAAAAAAACAAAAAATAATAATGATAATAATAATAATAATAAACTTTTATAAATTTCGTTTCAGGTTCCGACTTATTAATAATTTCACATAGACATTCGTTTTCTCAGAGAACATATTACCTAGCGTTTAAGCAACTATATTACGTAGGTAGGTATTATGTATAAATATTAAATAATGACGAAGCAGCATATCATTTTCGCAAACCTTTCCTCGTAACGAATAAAAACTATTCTTCATATTCGCGCGAATTTCAAAAACGTTTCGAAAACACTCAGAGTATTTAGACTGCGTTCCGCTCGGAATCGTCGACAGAACGCCACAATGATTGATCGTTACTTTCGATTTTGAAACAACGATTTAATATATATATCACATCATTATACATTGGACGATACGAGTTAGAGACGTGAACTGAGGCATTCGACGCGTCTCGTATTTCTGAATGGTTTTACACTATGTGGTTAGACGCCGTATGACCCGTGTTGAGTATCGATAGTGAAAATTTCATCCAGATAAGATACAGATAATTTTAGATAAATTTATCTAGATACAGATAAAGATAAATATATTTTACATTTATCTAGATTAGATAAAAATAATCTAACTTCTATCTAGATAATATAATAGATACATCTAATTATTTTTATTTTTGAATAACAAATTTACTTTTTACCAACGTGAACGTAAAATCTATCTAATAGTTGTTATTGGGTACATACTACATACACTAACATTTTTTTTATATTTTCAACTTAGTTTATTTTTCTTAATTTATTGGAACAAGCATACTTATTTATATAGTTCAAATATTACTATGATTATTATATTTATTCAAAACCAATAATATTGTGTGCCAAATAACTTATCGACTATCGATTGATTGCACAAAACAAAATACATCTCAATTCGATGATTAATCGCCTATAGTATGAAAGCTACTTAAATTTGTTTACTATATTAAAATTTCAAGTCAATAACCATTTATATTTTATACCCTCGACTTTGAATATTGAATTACCTATACAATTCATATTTATACATATAACCATTGATTATAAATACTAGTATTTATAAATTATAATCAATGATATAACAATTATCTAGATAAATTTACCTAGACAAGACTTAACACTGCGTATGACGCGAGAATACGATTTTTTTTAAGAACTGTTTAAAACATTTATTTTATACACGTGATTTATATTTAATTTAATAAGCTATATTAAACATTTCTTAATATGTTGTAATTATCTTTCCCATAATTTAACTATATTGTTATCTTTATTTTACTAATCAAAATTGTGTATTTCATATTGTGCGAAATAATTTACCGTAGAATATTATTTGATGATGAAGTTATTGCGATGCGACGGAGACCTCGAATTTTTTACGAGAGGGTAAACTATCTTGAATTGTACGATGACCATGATTTTATAAATCGATTTCGCCTTTCAAAAGCAACTTTTAATATGATCTCGAAATTAATAGAACATGAAGTATCTCCCCCTTCTACAAGGTAAGTAGTCTTTAATTTCAGATAAAAATATTTTGTTCTCTTCCACCTGCCTAATATTTAATTTTTTTGTTTCAAGAACAGAGCGATATTAGCACCGTGTAAACTGTATATGACGCTAATGTACCTAACTACAGGTTCGTTTTTGTTGTGTTTTGCTGACTTTACTGAAGTCGGTGAATCCTCAGCCTGTCGATGTGTTCACCAAGTCTGCAGAGTCATAGCAAGGCAAAGACCAAATAATATTTTACTCCCAACTAATGATATCGATGAAAAGAGGGTAGTCAATGGATTTTACAGCCGCAGTAGATTTCCTAGGGTAATAGGAGCTGTGGACTGCACCTACATAAAAATGCAGTTCTAATATACTTATAAATTGTAGTTTACAATTATGAATCCGTGAGCAAATAACAAAAGTCAAATTTGAAAACGAACAGTAATCTAACAGCTTTATCAGTCTTATCAATGTTATCAGTAAAAATAAGTGTCAACAGGCCAATTTGTGGGCCAATTTTAAGATAACCTCAGGTTAACGAACTCTCACACATAAACCAGTGTTGAAACCGAAAAAATGGTAACTCTGGGTTACTGGGTAAGTACTCGGAGTTAACTAATTTACATTTTAACTCTAAAAAACAGATTGGATTGTCCATCGTGCGCGATAAACGCGGCCGGTGCGAACGAATTCATTCTTTCGCGTTCGCCGCACGGATTGAAAATCAAATCGTTTTGTTTTTGGTCGCGCGTTTAAGCGAGTAGACGTATTCGAAGCGGATGTTTATTTTAATAACTTCTAGTATAAGATCGAAATAAAGTTTCATTTATTCGCAACTGTGGGTATAGGTGATAGAATTCACCAAAAACAAGTCTATCCTTATAAATAATTGAATTTACTGCTGATCTTTTTTTTTCAAATATTTTTTATATAATAAATATTTCAGTCCAGTACTTTCAAACATAAATAATTGTTTTTGTAAATTCAATGGCATTTTTAGTTGACTTAATTTAAAAGAAAAAAAATTAAAAATTAAAATTAGAAAAGAACTGAACCTAAGCGTGTACAATATACCGCACAACCATCGCACAACTCACTTCAAAACACACTGCACGTCGAAAAAAACAAAAAATATCGATGGTGAAACCGGCCATGATAAATCTACCAACGACAAACGAACCCGCAAAATGCAACTGTTGCGCGCGCGATAATTATGCACGCGCGGACGTCCGCAACAGGTATAAACGCTTATCGGTTATTTATAATTACAGTGATTTAGAAAGTCCGCGGCGCGCACACGTCGTTCGCAAGGTGTTTATCGACGTACAGTAACGACTGATTGGCTATTATCGATCGACCGATTCATAATGACTAGGGAACGGATTTGAATGCAAATCGCATTTTTTTCTGAATGTCCGGAAACATTGCTTTCCAAGCAGAAAGTTCATTTCATACATCGAGGAATTTAAAAAAATTTGACTTTTATTTTGCATTTTTTTGCATTTTTGAGACTTAATTACATTTTTAGAGCATTTTTGACATTTTAAGTGCTTTTTTATGTTTTCAAATCATTTTAATGTAGGGATGGATAAAATTCGATAAAAATGTACGAACATTCATTCTAAAAAAATAAAAAAAAATATTTATTATGTTACGAATTTACGAAATTATTGTTGACACGTGTAGAAACATGTATACAACCTATACAATGTATATTATACATACAAACAAATTACAACATATTACTACCTACCCGCAATGAGGTAAAGATAAGATAAGCTACATATCTGAATTGTAATTTTGTATTGCACTGTTGAGTTTGACAGAAGATAATTGAGAAAACAAGAGAACGTTTCATTGCATTTAAACATTTTTCATAAGATAAATTTTTCATAAAAATGTGTTTTTTAATAAGTTTTAAATTCAAAATTGTATTTTTATTGATTTTTAAAGTTTTTTGGGCATTTTTTATATTAAAGCATTTTTTTAAGGCATTAAGTCGTATTTTTTTAGGAAATTTTTCTTATTTTGTATGTCCGTTCTCTAATAATGACGTTATCGACGATCGTCGACACGCGTTAACGGTGCAAAAAAAAAAAAAAAAGAAATAAAAATAAAGACCACGCTTTTAACGCACACTGCGGTATGTCGTGCTCGAAGCAACGCCGAATAGGTTTTCGAGTCGAACGCGCCTTTAGGCGTTAACCGCAACATTGTTATAACATTGTGTTATCAATACACAATAACGGATCCCACGACGTTCGAGCGTGTGAAACGAACGAAAACACATAATATGAAAAATGGCGCAGTCCGGACCGAACGAGTAGGTCGGAAACGAAAATCCGTCACACACACACACACACACACACACACACACACACACACACACACACACACACACACACACACACGGGTGTTAATCGCGAACATTTCGAATTCCGAGAAACGAGTCTTGGAACGTTTTAACGAGCCTCCCTACCCCTCGCCGTAAGTGATATCCACGAGCTACAACGACTGCGGTACACTTTTTTCCGTGGCAATTATATACTATGACATATTATTATTTCGTAATGGCAACACGCCGCACGACCTGCACCAACACACCCGAGTAATGGGTATACTGTAATGTACCTACTATTATCGGGTATGAAGTGGCGCGCTAAAACGTAATTTCATAAACGATACGGCGCACAGTGGGATGAAACTGATTTCTAGCTCGCAAAAATTAACAACTCTTAAAGTTTATGCTACGAAAAAACGAGATAAATCAAAACTTATAGTTATAGGGATACCGAGTTCGAATTTGTATCAGTTTTGTAAATTTACCATTAATTAATGGGTTAGTAGAGGGGGGGTGATTTTTTTAAATTTCTTATATTTTACATCAATTTTTATGTTTAAAAAACTTAATCATTATAAATATAATTTCGTAACAATTTTTTAATTCAATAATCAATTATCAATATAATAAATCAAGTATCATATCCATCAATTTCGTCAATACTATCATCAAAATCTGACTAATGAGAAGAGACTATATATTATCTAGTATAACTAGTGAGTAATAAAGATACACATACTTATCACCGTTTCTACTCTGATAAAAATGATAAAATTAGTAAATCAGACCAAAACACGGACGATGAAACAATAACTAATCGGCTCATAAACAGTTTTTATTAAAGGAAATCGTGGCGCTGCGGCTGCATCCAAATTTCACAAGGAAAATGAAAAATGTCCAAATCGCATGCTATGTCTCAAGAAGGTCTAAAAAGGGTCTGCCCGAATTGCGTGCAGCGTTTAAAAGAGGTCGTTAAATTTCGTTGATCGTTAAAATTTGTTGATCCGAAGTCCTGACGCCTATGATGTACATATGATATATTTATCGAGGATACCACATTACTGCATAGACACTACTAATTCAATATTTAACATTCAATATTTAACCGTATATGTTTCACAGTTATCGTCGCTTATCGATAAATATATAATTAATATATCGTAATAAAGATTGCACGTCACTACGTCACTTCTATCGATTTTATTATCTTTATATTTTGAGTCACGTTTGTGCGAAAATAGTGTACAGTTGAAAATGCCACTCACAATCTGTTCACATCAAATCGGTCGGCCGTTTTAGAAACAAAGTATAGAAGTGCACAATATTATAATAGTTCAGTTATATCGACGAATTTTAACCTAAAATACCAAATAATGTCGCATGCAATAGCGCTTCCTACTTTTTTTGTTCTGCCACATGCAATTCGGATGCAACCGGCGCCGCGGTGACGAGAAAATCCGTGGCTCATTCGATCTCGCCGTATAGTGCTCGGAAACGAGAATTCTTCCGTAATCGTATGTGGTCAGTAGTAGTGCAATGCACATTCCGGTCTTTTTCGGTCTTTGTGTACATATGATCTAAACTGGTTTGGTCCGGTCCGGTCCGCCTTCGATTTCAGATTTCGACACAAGTTTTAACGACATAATCGCGGTCTAGTCTGGTTTATTTCAACACGTTGTACAATTAAATCGTACCTTAAAGGTCTGTTCACACTACAATTTGAAGGAGACGGGACGGAATCCGTACGGAACCCGTCCGGTCATGTAACATATTAAATATTGTTTTTAAAAAAGGTATGGCTCGGGCCACACGGTGCGTTTTTTCCGCACGCGGAAATTAGCGGTTTTTCCGCTCGCGGTACAAAATCTATTGATATAAATATAACCGTACACACGACGCGGCAGCACACGACCGAAACCTACCGCAACATGCTGCGGTAATTCCGCACTCTCGCAATCGCAGACGATCGATATTAACATTATTTCAGATGAGTTCGTCCACACGATCAGGAATTCCGCGTGCGGTATTCAGTTATTTTTCACATGTTAGTGTGCTGTTTTACTAAATGAGGACGCATAGTGTCCAAAAATTCAAAGGAAAGAAATGACTGACATTCGATTATATTCAAAACAATTTTCTGGATAAATTCGTATTGAATTATAAAAATCCCGAAAATAAATTTTCCTCGTCTCTTTTAGAGTTGAGTGGATGTACCCAATATTTTCTTTTTATCGTCGACGACGTAGGTTCGACAAATTTATTATTTTTAAAATTGAGTCATTCATCACGAGAACATAAAGAAACCTACACTGTAATTGGCTGTGGTTGTTGTGGAATTTCCGGGTTTACATTTTCCGCATGCGGAAAACACGCATCTTGTGGCCCGAGCCTAAAGCCGGTATTACACTGGATCGACACCAGTCGATCGACAATATACTACGTCGTGTCGAACATGATGTCGATTTGTAGATTTATTATTAAATACGTTCGACATTTTACGTTCGACATTTATACAAATTAATTTATTTATTTTCCGGACCCACAGTTGAATTTCGTCCGTCGTGTAGTGTAGTTCAATTTTGTAATTAATTTATTATTTGAGTGAATATAAAATATATTTTAGTATTTTTCAAAGAAATGTCTACTGATGAAGATATTATTTTAGCAGTAGCTGCTTTTATTTTAGTGCCCCCTGTTAGAAATTCTAGCCACGGAAATTTTTTATTTACCAATAATAAATAACAGTTTTTTTTTCAGTTATAATACCTAAATAATAATTTTACCACCTACGCAATTCGCTACCGTGCGGTTGTCGATTCAGTTTCCTTTGATGTTTACCGACTTTTTGTCGATCAGGATTTTTGTCGATCGACAAGTCAAATCGACATGAAAGTCGAACGTAATTCGGTAGCAGATGTCGAATCAACGTGTCGATCGACTGGTGTCGATCCAGTGTAATACCGGCTTAAGAGTTCATATTTATCCGGAACGATAACGGAACGATGCAACGAACGGTGGCGATAAAAATATTCTTTACGACTGTCCCGGAACGGGTTTCCTTCCGGATTTTACGTCGAATCGGCATTCGGTCAGGTGGTTTTTCAAAACTGTACATACTCGTTCTAAAGTATCGATGAAATTTAGATTCGTCATCCGAAAGCACTTTTGTACAGCGTGACGAATCCGCCTTCGACAGAACGCTTCTGTCAAGCCCGGCGTACCCAAACATTTTTCTCGTTTGCTTTTTTATTTTTTCTCACACTTCTTCGTCTAAAAGTAATGCTATCATCGCCAGCTCTTCATCAGAAAAATCAGTCATTTTCGATGTTTTTTGTTTCAAAGTACACTTGGTAAAAATTGCAACACGACCGCACGAGAAATGTGGTGCTTAGAAAAGGTGCTTAAAATTGACACGTTAGGACACAAACCACTTACATTTTTGAAACGTTCATTAAATATTTAATAATAACAGTTGCTATCACGTTATCCATTTAATCTAGCTCGGTCCGTTCCGTTTAGCGTGAACGCAACGGCAAGGGTGACCCTGACGGATGAAATTCCAGCACTGTTCCGTTCTAGTGTGAATAGACCTTTATGTAGAATTAAAACTCGGTCTTATTCTTATATAATATACATATTTTTTTAATCGGTACAGTTTTTGGTCTTTTCAAGTGTAATAAAAATGAAACGGTCCGGTCTGGCTTGATTTTTTTTTATCGGTCCGGTCCAGTCTAAAAAAAAGAACGGACCGTGCAGAGAAATAGTAGCCAGAGATGAATATCGTATACTTACATTTTGAAATGTTCTCGTGTGTGTTTCAAATCAATCTCGATTGACGGGCGCTCGTACGATTACTTTAATGATCTACTGTACGAGACCGCTTTGATCACCGTGTTGCAAGACTTACTACTTATCTGTGAAGATTTTACGGTTTTCTTTTTATCGCGTGATACTTATACTTATTGTTTAAATAGAACGATATGAAGGCGTTTTTCGTGTAGTCTATCGAATTCGTCCGTGGGAATTTTAGATTTTGAACAGATAATTTATTTGCTCTACGAATACATCGATTAGGATCATTTTTAAATTTCATTCTTTGCATACGCTTTTTCAGGTAGTTAACTTTGTTCAAATGTTACGTGCAACCTCTCTTAATATTATCGTCTCTTGTCCGAACACGAAGGACGAACTTCCACCAATATTACTTGCCCGCCTTTTAATATTTACGATTTATTTCATTTTATTCATCTAACCGATGTTTTTCCACACTTAAGAAAACATGTCGCATTCGAGTAATTCGTCGATGATTGACTATCGACATCGATCCAAATAAACCCACCCATGAACCGTCGACGTGAAAACTGTATTTCTCATTGAAATATAAACTGTAAACGGTCCATGGTATTTTTATAAACACAATTTTTGTTTTGCCATTAAAACGATAGATGAGATAATATATAGTTTTCAAAAGTTGATTTCATTCATACCGATTCCTACACGCGCACATGTCTGAAATATCGAGTTCATAAAAGTGTTGGTTGTTACGTGTATAAATGCATGTAAAACAGATTCAAACTACACAATATATTATCGATCTTCTTATATAATATGTTTATACACTTGTATAACAATATGGTTGTACGAATAAATATTTAAATTAGCAAATAGTGTGTAAAAATAGATTTTTTTACATACCAATATTAAATTAGAAATTTCATCAAAGTATCCTATTGAAATGCTAATTACGGATATAAAAACCAGATGCACACTAACAACAAGTATTTGTGAAATTGTTCACTATAATGAACACGGTTGACCATTTGTAATCAATTTCGAATAAAATATAAATTTGGTATATTATTATTTTCTTGGTGTATACTGTATGCCATAATATTATATTCGTTTGAATTCGCGAATAATTCAGATTTTCAGAGAAATAATATACTTAGTCATAAAGAAAACACGATATTTTAAAAGTTCTATATTTCGCCATAAAAGTGATGACAACAATTTTTCAAAATTTTTTCACAAGTCTGCATAAAAATGTTTTTGATGTTAGACGAAAATTTTAACAATTTCAGCAACTCAAATTTTGAAGTCATAACTAAGTAAATAACTAAAATCGATTGAAAGGAAAACGCATTAAATGGTACCTCGTTTTACTGTTTTTCATAATTTTCTGGTAATCGTTTCTTACGCTCGGAAAAACTATTGAGAGCAGAGAAAAACGGCTTCAATAAAATACTAACTAGATGAAAATTCTCGTGTACACATAGATTGAACGTAACCGTCAAACTAAATCTACCACTCGAAAAGTGTCTTTTGAAAAAAAAAGATAAAAAAACAAACACTATTGTATATCCTTCGCTTCATTCAAAATGTATATAATACATTCTCTGTCCGACAGCAAATAATGATACTAATTTTCGCGGGAATAAGAAAAATCGATTTCTTTTGTGTTGAATCCATTAGAAAAAAAAAAACATTTACCCGTTTCATTTGTGATTTTAACTTTTGCGATTCATACACGAAAAGTATACTATTACAACCGGCACGAAATCTTTACAATTCATACCGAATGGGTTTACTACTAACGGGCTTCGTAAGAACATTATAACGTTTTCTTTTTCTTTTCGGTAAAACGTGAACGTAAACCCAGTCGTAAATACTTAACGACTAATAGCAATGCCGACGAAAATTAATTTTACAATAATTGTTTCCACCTAAGCGTCCCGAGTATTTAGGTTTCAACGACAGAAACGATTAATTTGAGTAGGTTACGCTATCGATCGGAATGTATTGATTGCATTTGTACGAATTACCTAGCTACTACAGGGTGGGCCAGAGAAACGGAAAAATTTGAAAGTTATGGTGTTAGCCCTTGGGAGGTTTTAGAAAAGTGATAGTGTTCTTGTTAAGTTCATAGGTATATGCCATTTAGTAAACGTGGGGATCAGTGGGTCGGTTCACAACGCGCTATTTCCGTGAAGGCGTTTTACAAAAATGGCGACTGTCTGACTGCCGCTCGTAGGGAATTCTTACTCCATTACAATCAGGGACGTCATGATCGTGTTCCATCGTGCAAAGCAATTGAAAGACGGGTTGGGAATTTCGAAGAGACAGGTTCAGCTCTCGAAAATAAACCACCAGTAGCTCAACGAACTCAATTAACTCCTCGGAACATTGAAGCAGTTCGGACATCATTTGAAAAAAGCCCACGACGTTCTGTAAGAAAACAAGCAGCAGCAGCATTGGATCTCAGACGAACAACTGTCCGTCGAATTTTACACTACGATTTAAACTTTGTTAAGGGGCCATCTTAAAAGCAAAGTACATGCAGTACTCGCCCAACAACACTTCTTCAGTCGAAGACAAGAATCCGAGAAGAAATCGCTTTAATTCCCGTGGAGATGTTACGGAGAGTCATACAAAACCTCCACACGCGATTCCGAGAATACTGCATACAAAGAAACGGACCCATCTTACCGATATTATTTTCCGAACATGATATTTTTATGTTTTGAACTTAAATGGCACATTATATTATATTCTGTGTTTTTAACAATAAATATTATTTTTTTTTTTTTTTAACGTTTGTGTGAGTTATTTAAAAATTTTCCGTTTCTCTGGCCCACCCTGTATTTACATATTTTATTCGTCACATCGTACGGCGACGGCCACCCTCGGCGTCCGTGAGGCGAAGTCGACCGGAATGAAAAACGCAGTCTCCCGGTCAACTAAAAAATCCTATCTAACTGCGATCGATTATCGTAAAATCGATACCTATACGCGTTGCGGACGATTATCGCTGCGAGTCGTCGCGTCGCACGGACCATCGCACAGTGGTCTGAAAAGTTATTTTAGCATGCCGAAATCCAATTTTTGATGAAAACAAAGTTATAATTGGAGTTTATATATATATTGGGGGAACCTATACAAGACGATAAGTAAAACTGTTTGTAGATAATAACGGTCAGTAACACAATCAACGTTTTATTATGAGTAAAAAGTTCAATAAATATTGTCTGAAATTTGATACCACTCGCGTTATGTGTTACTTGCAGGCTTTTGACGATTAGTGTGAACACAACTGTGCACTTTTATGATTTTTGTTTTCTTCAATATATTCAATGGAAGATTTAAGTGAAGGTGAGTGGTTAATACGTATTTTATAGTTTATGAATTCAAAATTTTTAAATTTAAACAATAGCTTTCAATATAAAGGAAAATTGTCGATAAATTCCAGTTTTATTTTAAACAACGGACGATAACTAAAAATTAACAAATTTTGTCGTCCACGGTCGTCGGGCCGACAGCAACGCGCCAGCGCTCTCGAGACGACGACGACGCGGCGGTAAAAGCGTAGCGTCGTGTTTCGTGCGCACAGTCGGCATTCATAATAACAACGTTTTCGTTTAATGGCCGACTGCGTTGTTTACAGGAAATGCAATCTCGAACGAACGGCGCGTGAAATTCCGATCGTTTACGATTATACTACACGGCGTAGAGAGGTATAACGCACCGGGTAGGTACGTGACGGATGTGACTACGTCGACCGCCCGCAGGCGCGCACGCCGTCGCTCGCGATGGAATTTTTTTCGAAAATTTTTTACGTGTTTATCGTATTTATTATCGCTGTGGTTTTTTATTTTTTTATCAACCCCTCGAGTCGTAATATTATACGCGAGCGTTTCGACGGCGTGTCTAATGTAGGGTGACCACACGTCCTGTTTCATACAGGATTTTCCTTTATTTTAGTGTTGTGTCCTGTTGTCCAGAAAAATATCCCTCAGGCCGCTTTTCGTCCTGTTTTTAGTCAATCTAATAAGATACACATATACTATGTGTGTTATAAGTGCAGTATTATATGATATACGTAATGTTATATGGGTACAATCAGAGTTGTTATGTTTAAAACAAAGTGTTTTAATCAAAACGTTTAAAACTGTTTTAAACAATTCATTATAAACATCATCAATATTGTTTAAAACGTTTTAAACTTATGTTTAAAACGTGTTTTATATGAATGAAAAATTTGAAAAAAAAAATCAAGTATACGAAGAAAATATCTGAAAAACTTTTTAAAAGTTTTAACTTATTAGGTTACCTATTTAGTGTTTTTATTACGATGAAATTAATTTTTTTTTTTATGTATTTATTAAAAACTATGTATAATTTAGTTTATGCAGACTACTTCATAAAATAGAAATAATATTAAGTGCATTTACATATTAGACGTTTCTATGAATATTAAATTATGTTTTTTTTAAATTTTAGTATGATTAAAAATTAACAAAAAACTATTAACAATTATTTTAGTCCTGTATTTAATTTTTCTAAAAAATATGACCACCCGAGTCTAATGCGTTCGCGCGAGAGTACGTTTTTTTTGTAACTACGACCGCCGCCGCGGCGAGAGAGGCACATAATAATATAATATATGATATTTATACGTATAGCGGCGAGATAATAATTACACGCTTTGTATAGATAAAACTACTTTCTACTCGCGTGCAGCGCATATAGGAGCTGCGGGCACGGCGTTACCGACGACGGTTTTTCGCCGTTTCACGTCCGATTGACAATTATTTATATGCGTGCGAATTATAATAAAATACGACTGAAAGTTCTTGCCGCGCAAGGCTCATTATACCACCGTACGGTTATACGATAAAACGTTTTGAATAAAATAATAATAAAAATAATAATAATAATAATATCGCATTTTATACGAATGCGATCGCGTGGCGCCGCCGCCGTCGTCTCGGTCGGTATATTTCCGCATAAACAAAACATAGACACCCGAAGAACGATCGATCGCGTTCGCGTATGCGATTTCATTCCCTTCTTCTCCAAACGGCACATAACCTAACCTAACCTAATCTAACGCGTTCAGATTTCGCACTTGACCGGGTGTTTCCGGATCGAGACACTTCCGGGGATTTCCCGAAGTTTACAACGTGTGCGATCCGGTCGAAACGTTTGGGCGAGTTTGTTTTTCGAACGATCGAATCAACAGTATAATGTGCAGGGACGCCCACAGATATGTCATCCAGGGGGGGGGAGGCAAAAAAAATTCGTGAAGTACAACTATTAATTTTACGAGTAGGTACATAATAATATTTTACTCGTAATTAATGGTACAATGATTGTCGGAGAGTCACGAAGTGCCCTAGTCCGTGTGAGACCGATCATGTAAAAAAAAACCTCCAATTTTGTAATTGACATGAAAAATCTCAGGGGGGGGGCAATGGGCCCCACTGGCTCCTCCCTCTGGGCGTCCCTGATCATGTGTAAAATCCGTGGGTAACGGTCCAATATGCGACCTACACACTGACTTACGGTCCAATACGTGTAAAATACAGATAATTTTAATTTTTAACTAACCTTATTTTCATTCCACTTCTCAGTGTCTACTATACGATTCCCATAATTTTTATTTGTACGTACTATTTAATTTTCGTCAGAATCTTCGTTGCTGGAATTACTTATTAACTTCTCTTGAGAAGTTATTATTTCTATTAATGGCTGATGGTCCCCACGCTGTAATCGACCACGGTTATACTTTCTTTTACGCTGAAAAAGGGATTCGTCAATTTGGACAGTACAACCAGGACCACCCATTTTCTCTCTTTAAGTTAGGAGGTATACCTATCTGAGGACAAAAATAAAATAAAATAGAATAAAATGCCCATAATGACAATTATCGCGATAAAGAAACCTGTAGATCAACTCAATCTTATCGGTAGGTCGAGTAACATTTGTAGGTCGCATATTGGACCGTTACCAATCCGTGAAATATCGGTTTCAAAAAAAGTTCAATAGTATACAGAACGCATCGGTATAATCTATGAATCATTGCTATTTACCATTCGACATATTTTCAAGCGTCTACATTTTGAAACACGAATTTTCAAAGTTTCTTTTTTGAAATTTTTTCAAAGCTTTTCGACAAAATCGTGTTTTTAACGTTTGAAATGATGAATTGTTGTTATTTATTTGTTTATTTATTTATTTTTTTTTTTTTTAATTAATGTACATCAGTGCATATAGTCATGATTTTTATTAGTGTTTTACACGTCACGTCGTGAGTCACTTCTAACTGTCACTTGTATTTAATGACGTTATCTACCGACTGCTATTATACAGGTATGTACTATTGTACTATAATGCGTACACGTAAAACGTCACACGAACGAACCGAACGATCAAACGCGCGGCGGCCACGACGACGCGGACGCAATTACTCAATTAGTAGGTAAACGAATCCCCGCCGAGTGCCGAATATAATATTATGGTTCCGACGAGCAAGGTACCAACCATAAGATGACGTATACGTGTGTGTGTTTTGTACCCTACTTACGAGCGTACTTTTGAGAGCACATGCGACCGTATTTACGAAATAATAATAATAATAATAATAATGATAACAACAACGTGAAATTGTTATTACGAAATCGAATCCTGGGCAGCATGGGAGTCGAGGATAGAGAGAGAGAGAGGGAGTGAGAGGGGCCCGGACCCGGTACAAGCATCCGACCGGATCGTTAACTTTCTCCCCACATCGGTCGGCCGCCGAGCGATTCTCCGGACAAACGCAGAATTCCGTCGCGACCGGGCCCCGCAGTGAATAAAATATATCCAGTTCGGTAAACAAACAATCGCGCGCGTCCGTACACCGTACACGTTTGTTTTGCTCGCGGATTGCTCGGCGGAGACGACGACCACGACGACCATAAAGACGACTACGACTGCGACGACGAAGCTTGTGGATTTTCTATAACCAGGTTGGTGCGAGTTTTACGTACGTTTATTTTATATTTTGCGTTTCTCTCGAAATGCACTCGTTTTGTACAAACGACTTCCGTTCGCTACGGATCCGCGCGACGTACGCGGTACTACGATAATATCGTGTCGTCATTAGGGATGGGCATGAAACCCGAATATATCTGAATTATTACTATCCGAATATCTGGATTTGAATCAAATTATCATCCGGGTTTCCCGAATCGTCCGGATTTATGGATTTTAAGCGCAAAACGTCACTGGTATTTAAAATGCGTTCGAAACGTACGTTGTAGAATTAAAATATTATTAGTATATTAAAACGATTCATTGAACGGCAAAATCGAGTCTAACGATTCGGACAGTCCGTGAAATCCGGATTTGGTAAATCCGAATAGTTCGGATTTTCGAAATGCCCGGTCATGCCGACCACTAGTCGTCATACGACCGACGTTTCACGACGTTATTATTATTGTTTTCGGACTCGGCCACTCGGTATTTATCTCTGGTCGGACGTTCCCAGCGCACGTTTGGAGGCACCGTCGCCCTGCCTCCGTGATCGAAAAACGGGGCCGACCGAGAATCAGAGTCCTGTAGTTTGTTCTCGTGCGGGACCACGGTCGACGGACGGCACGTGGTCTCCGGACGTTATATATAATGCGGTATCGTTTTTTTCTCCCGGGTCGTGTTTGATATTATTTGCTTAGGCTCTTTTTTATTTTTGGGTAACTCGTGCGTCAATTTTTAAATCGAAAACGTCGTCGACAATTTTTTAGCCACGTTAGCGCATTTATTTTTTGTTCGTTCTCGTTTTCGGTTTTGTTCGGATCAGGTCGCTAGCCGTTCTCCGGGCGGGAAAATAAAAACAAAACAAAACGTTTTCGAACCCGTACCCGAGGTTCCGAGTTTGTAGATCGCAAAACCGTAATCTCACCGAGTGTCCGTGTAAGATTCGGGTGGACTTTGCCGGGAAAACGCATAATCACCACGACGCTGCAGATCTCAAAACGTGTATCGTTATGGACGCCGCGACGCAGATTCACGGAATTCAATGCGTTTTCGGATACAGCCGACGGCTTTTGCGAACGGTCCCGTCACGACGTGCCTCGCGGGCAGGTTCCCGTGTCGTTTCCGACGAGATCCCGGAATTCTCGACGAGTGTTTTCTCGTTGTACGAGGCACGGACACCCACGTGAAATAATAACGAACGCGCGTGTATAGACGTTTCGAATAATGACTTTGCTCGGTCGACGTATGTTTCGTTTCCGATTTTTTTGTTTTTTTTGTTTTTCCATTGCGTTTTTCATAGAACGTTGTTTCGCCTTCCGAGAACGCCGCGCGCAGTGTACGATTCGCATTACGGTGTTTACGTATGGGAGGGAGGGGAGGACGTCCATATCGTCGAGGTACGACCGGCGAATGTTTTTCTTTTCGTCCGGCTTTTGCCTTTTACCTTCGGCGGGAGGCACGATATCCCTAACGGTCGTTCAATATTTATTTCAATTTTTTTTCCACGGTTGCAACGATGCTCGAACACCTCCGGTTCCTCGCACGCGCCGTAAGAGGCTGGGGCGAAACGAGAAATCAATTCCTGTCGGCTAACGAAACACACGCATCGCGATGTATTTACTTCCGGAAAAGCGTACAAGCGATCGCTCGTATTCCAGTGACGATAACGATTTGTTTTTTTTTTCAACATTCCACGCCGATCGTCGAGTCTTGTGAGCGGATCGCAGTTGTTTCACGCGTCGCCCACGTTTACGCAGACTGTAAATGTCTCACACGTGAATAACGATTATGAAAAAATCGATATCGATTAAATGTTCGCCACCACGATTCATCGTCTACCGGGTGAAATCGATACCCGCGATTTTCGGTATATTTCATAGAGTAATCGAACGAAAATACCGCTCGTTCGTGGTATTATTCGTCTGAATGTTATCAAGTCGTTATACGTATTCACTGCCGTTTTAGATTTTAGAAACTTCCAGTAATATAGATGATATTAGGATGACTTATTTTTTAATTTGATTTTTTCGCTTTTCGCTTTCGAACACGTTTTTCGTCGTACAACGAAAGTTGGATATTCGAAAGAGGGCGTCTCCGTCAATTACGATTTGGACACGAAATATGATATACTACTTTTCACTGGTGATCCTGACAAATTCTTGGCGAATTTCGAGAAAAAAAAAACGAAAATAATTAGTTTGAAAAACCGCGCTGAAATCAACGCAAAACGACTTTGATTAATAATACTTGTTCGGCTTGTAATTCAAAAAACTGATTTTGAATTAGAACAATAATTATGTGCGACATAAACCAATCACAAAGACTTTTGAACATTTGTTTATAATCAATGATTGTCGTCGAGCGCTTCGTACAAATCGCAAATTTTTATTCAAACCGTCAGTTTTGACTTTTAATATTATTCTTCAACATCTTTAGGAGACGTATGAACCAATAACGATGGTATTTATCGAGTTCACGATCCGGTTTGTACGAGCGGTTATAATTTTCTCTTTTAGTCTACAATATGTTATTTTCGTGTCTATTGATTTATTTTTTGATTTTGATTGCTTACGGTCTACAGACAGTGAAACAAAGGGTTTTATTTGACAAGACTTTTCATCGTGCTCGTTTTGTTTACACTTTCTGCGTTTTTTTTATTCTGTTCTCCGCAATCAATTGATTTCTAATTTGCTGTTTTTGTGATTTCACACAAAACACCAAGACTCACGATCGATGTCGCACGGATAGACGTGACTCTTTCGGTATCGGTTTCTTAACGTGCTTGATCGTTTTACTATTATTTTACTGTTATGCGGTCAGAGTGACAACGTCGTAATTGACTAATTTTGCGTACGAATCGTCAACAATTAAACCTCGTCGCCGAACAAAAAATAATTAGCCGTCATGATAACGACCGAATAAAGACCGTGCGCTGCGCGTTACGTGTCGTCTGGAAATCGCCGCGTTATACCGTCCCCCGGTGTTTGTTGTCCGATCGATCGACTAGACGACGACGGTCATTAGCGAAGAGAAATTAACCGTACACGCGAAATCGGACGAGTGGGCACGCGAATCGCGCGGTTTACCGCCTTCGGCTCTCGCGGGGTACTCGAGTCGAACGCGACAAGAACGGTAGTTCGCGCGCGCTTACATTTATACGCTCACGAAACGGAAGAAAAACCGCACGCACGCGAATTTAATTCGAGAATTACCTCCAAGTCTTTTGTGACTGACTTCCTTTTCCGCCCTTTTCGCTTCTGGTTATCTATGCGGGCCTCCTTTTCCTCCGAACAAATGCACAGGGTGTTCCACAAAGATGCGCCCGTCGAGAAGACTCTCGAGATTACTTGACCTAATCAAAATATACTGATTTATTTCATATGACTCGCAAAAACACGCGCTTCAGATATTCACGATTTAATTACGTTTATAATACGTGTTGGTAAGAAATTCAAAACGTTTTTTGTCCTCTTTGAAATTTTCGAAAAATTTTAAAGACGAGTTATTTAATTAATTTTTTTTTTTTGAAAATCGTTGTGTTTGAAATTTTTATTTTTGTTTGGCAATCGTTGAATAGTAATTGAATTCATAAAAATCAAAAATCAAACAGGCTATGTGTTTAGAAAAAAAAAATGATTTTTAATAACAATTAAAATATGATTTACGTGCGCCAGTAAACACGGTTAAAAACAATCGATTTTAGCCTTATGAGTCGTGAAAAAAATAAAAAATAAATGAAAAACACAGTCGGCTTACCTTCTTTTTTTTCGTCTCCACACAGGGTACGTGTTTTCTTCTAGAACAGGAGACGTACCGTAGACGGGCGTAGATCTTCGAGTGCAGGGACACCCAGTGTACCGTACGCTCGAACGTACTGTTTCGACGCCGCGCCGGTGACGTGTTCTCGAGGTCGCGCGCAACAGTTTGAGAAAACGGTCAGGTGGCGCGCGCAGGGACGCGGTGCGGCGGGCATGACAGACAGCTCGACGCACAGTGGTCTAAAATTGAAAAAAAGTGGCCAAAAATGTTTATTTGTAAGGATTACATTTCAAAAATTTATTTACATTTCAACAATTTAAAAATGTATTAAACACTCCTTTTAGAATTATATGTTATAGAATTTTTTTAAAAATACTCATTTTTACTCACACCAAATTGGTATTTATGATGAACAATTTTTCTTTTTTATTTAAAAATGTCATTAATTCTATATTAATTATAAGTTAATTTTAAACGACTCATTGTTAAAATTAATCTTATATTTGTATATATTATATTTTATATAAATATACTGTCAAATATTTATGTTTATAATTAAGACATTAAACTAGGTATACGACTTTGTAAGACGTTAATCTCAATTAATTACAAAATATAGACTATTTATAAGTATTTAGGACTTTTAAGATTTTAAGTTATTTAGTCAACGATAGTCACGCTTATATACAACAAAACTAGATAATACACCGAAACCATTATTGTGTAGATTAGTTGCTCATATCTGCTCTATTTCCGATAAGACATTATTGAATTGGACATGTACATGAAATCGAAGACAGCCACGAGAGGACATAAACTCAGATATTTTTCATCGTCTTTTGTCATCTTCAGATCTATTAATCAGCAGTACTCAGGAAGTAAAAACGAAAAAGCGAAAATTACATCAGTCAGTGATTTAATAAAATATAATACACCCTCAACTCAAATAATAAAATTACCGACCAAAATGCGCACAGTGCTAAAAATTAGACAACAACTATTTGTGAGATTACGTATTTTACACTTGAAATAAACAATTTTTAAACAATAGGTTTAAACGAATTGTAGATTCAGTCTTAAAATTAATTTAAGATTAGAATAGAAATATTTTTGGGAGGTTGAAGAGATTTCGAACGATTGACGGAGGATGAGTGTGAAAACCCTACCTCTGCGAAGCAACTGCTCGAGCCTGACCGAGACTATATTAACCGTGCGGTGTGGTGTCGTCTACGGTGGCGGCGGTGTGAATATATCATTACAATAACACAGATTTGAGTAAGAACCGGTAAAATGTGCCGTAAAAGAAATGATCGTTTAATCGATTCTAGTGATTTAGGCATAATTCCAAAAGTAATGTTAGAAACTTGAGATGTCCGCCGTGGATCCAAAATGCTCGTGAAAGTTTAAATAGATTGATAAAAACGATTTTTGAATTAAATATAAAACTTTGAACAAACTCAGTTTTTAAAACGCTTTCAACGGATACAAATTTTCAATCGTTGATAATAAGATTTCAAAAGTTAATACGATCTCATTTATATCATACACGACTAAAAATACTGAAAATTCAATAATTTTTTTTTTTAAACGTCTCATACAAATTTTAACAAACCTAAAATTTTTACATAAAATTCCAATTTTAAATGTTTATAGAAAATAATTGGTCAATCCGATCTTTATAAAACTTGAGATTTAGGTAAAAAAAAAAAAAAAAAATAATAATAAATAAAAATTCAATCATTTGGTAAAAGAAAATTTCTACCGGATTAAGAATTTAAAATAACATAGATTTTGATTTCAGAAAAAAAAAAAAAAAAAAAAAAAAAACACACACCAACAAGTGTAGGAAAAAAATCGGAGAAAGATTTTTTGCCGTTCCGTTTACATGAAAATTACTGATTTCCGTGCTCGGACGGTATTTTGTGTTTTTTTTTTCGTGTCGTAATATTGCTACTATCGACAAGAATTCGGCACCTATATTAATAATTACACGTTATCACGATCTCGACTTGTGCGTTTAGATGTCGGTGGATTAATGCCCCTCCAAGGAAACTCGGCCGACGAACTCGTCAGCGCGTCTTTACTCGGATCATACAATCGAGCGGCGGGAGAGGGCGTAGGGGATCGGTCAAACAATTATATCCGTGAGTGATGCAGGCGAGAAATAGACGCACCACCGAAAACGACGACGGCCAGTCGACCGGAAAAAATATTTCGTACTCTTTCGCCACGTCTTAATGGTGTACTTCTCGCCTTTCCGCGCTCCGTCAACGGCGTACGAATTAATATTATTCTCGTTCATCACTACCGTAACGTATGTAATCACTCTTATTATTACGTACGTTTTGACGGTATGACCGACCGACCGACCGAGTTCATAACGTTTTGTCAGGTTATGATTTTTGTTTTTGTTTTTTTTTTTTGTCTTATCGTAATTATTTACGCACGACGTTTCGGCATTTCGACGTCTGTAAACTCGGACGCAGTTATCATACCGTGACGTAATTGTATTTTTTTTTTTACCGGAATAAAAATGGTGAAAAAAACACACACGCACACACACACACACTAATGAAACGCTGTGATAATATTCTATTACATCGACCGGTGCACGTATAAAAGAAGAAGCGACGACGACGACCAAGTCTCCGGTGGCGTGTGCGATGTTTTGAATAATTCCGATGCGTTCGTGTTTTTTTCTTATTATTATTATTTTTTTTTTTTTTTTACTTTCATCAAATCGTTTTCGTCGTCGCGGGAATACAATGTCGAACAACGTGAGCGCGCGCGTTACGTAAAACGTGTGTTTTATTACGGACGAAAACGTTTTGTTTTCTCGTAAACGGATTTTGTATTTTTATAAACGGACACGAGAAAAACGGCGATTTACACGCGCGTCTTAACAGCGACGACTCGTATACGTATATAAATACTCGCACACGTCATGTGTTTGTGTATGTACAATATGCAAACCGCTTGTCCCGTGACACGAGAGGACTACAAACTACGAGAATTTTGAGTTACGATCGTTCTAGCTCCGTGCGTATGACGTAGTAAGAAAAATGAAAAAAAAACCACCGCCTCTTCACCTGAATCGCCGGGGTCCGTCGACAATAGACGTTTTCCTACGGTCCGCCGGTGATCGATCGATTTCGATAAATACGTACCGCTACCTGCAGAACTCTGTGGATCGATCGGTACGATTTTCGCACCCGAGTGGGCGACGTGTGGAGAAGACAATTCGAGAAAATAAAACCTAATGGTCGTCCACGCGCGCGATTCCTAGTCGTTAAACGTTAATTTATACATCGTCGTCTACTGTATTATATGGTACGCTCGTGCTGTGTACGCGTTCATGAGGTAATATAAACTTTGGATCCGAGATTGTAATCTGTACGTAAGTCGCGTCCTGAAAAAAAAAAACAAAAGGTTCAAAAAGGGTTTTAACTACTTACGTTGCCTTTTTTTTTACAACCTATAATCGCGTCTCGAAAATCGATACTGAAAAAAATCGACGATTCGAACGCACTTCGTTGACGACGGGCACATGTATGAACTCCACAACAATCGGCGTTGTTAATCACCTGAAAGTAAACTTCACCGTCACAAACGATTAGGGAAAAAAGGTATGGTGAACATGCCACCGCCATGATCACAAAACAATTAAGATTAACAGGTATAGTGTACTCTTACCGATCGATTTGTATTGAGAAATTAGTTTTTGTGGTACGTGAAAACCATTTAGGCTTGTCTAAAGGACGCTTCGAGAAAGCGATTCATAATATAATGTACACGATTCATGCCGGTAACTGCAGTGATTTTCGTATAAATACTATTATTCGACTGATGTCGGATAGTGCAGCTTTCCTCCACATCCGGTTCCTGCCAACCACTGAAAAGGTTCGATGACCGTTTCCGCCAAAGGCCGTTTTAGCCAAAGAGAAAATATCGGCAACTCTGAAATATAGAAACCTTATGATATTCCATTTAAAATATTATGAACCTATGCCGTTACCACGTTTTATAACGATTACCGTTGATGACAAACGTAGCAAAAAACAAATTTCTAAAAAAGAATGAAAAAACAATTAAAAACTACTATTGAAAAAACGAAAATAATAAACACTCTTTTGTTTCAAACGGTTTCTTTTAGTTATGTGAATAAAACAAAAAAAAGTTTCATCATTTATATTTGATTTGAATTAATAGCCTTAATAATGTGAACAATGAACATACCTGACGACAAAAGAACGTACTTCGCATCATGGGGTATTCTTTGTTTCTAAGACGAGATAATGGGGCATAGATGTATTGAGTTTTAAAGAAACGGTAGATCATTTCTTTCGCTAAACGATTCTGACCAAAGCTTCACTATAACAAAATATATACCGTTTATACATTTAACCGTATTTAGTTTAATTCTTGGTATGTTTTTTTTTTTTTTTATTGAACCTGTTTAAAGTTACCTTGTTTGACAAACGAGAAATTTTTTTTACCAAAAGATTCAAAACATGTTGTTCAATCTGTATCCAAAGTATTATTATGATTGGACGGACAAATTTTGTTTGGTAAAAATTTACAGCTGAATATTGATGTGCAGTCTATTTCGTAAAAACGGTGTAATATTTTACTTAAATGCTTTAAAAAAAAAAAAATTGTGTGTCACTATTTTGAAAATTTTTTTTCGTATAGTTAGATAAGTGTATGATATTGATTATAATACATTTTTAAAGCTTTTTGTGAAATATCAAAAATGAAATGAGAGTGAAACTTTGACGAAACAAGGTTTTTTAAATTCTATTTTTAGCCCGAAAAATGTCAAACTTTCGTAAAGTATTTATGAATATTTCATTAAAATATGGTAAAAATTTCAAGTTTCTAATGACATTATTTTCTGAGTTATGACTAAATAACGTAAATCGATATAGTGAAAGTGTCGCTCACGACAAATATTACCGTTTTTACTCGATTTTTGGCCAGTTTTCCCTCACGTCTGGAAAAATAACTATTGAAAAGAGAGAGAGAGAAATAAACCCTTAAAGTGCCATCTACATCCAATTTCTTCGGAGTTGCTGGATGAAACTTTTGGACCACAATATCACTATCTAAAAAAGTGTTCACTGAAAAAAAATAAATGAAAATATTTAAAAAAAAAAAACAAAAAAAAAAAACATTATTTTAAAACCAATAGATCCCTCACTTCACTCAGAATCTAAAATATAATATTACATTCTTCTTAACTTATGAAATACTAACAAAAGTTATTACATCTCTTCAGTTTTATACAACACAAGAACATTAATATACGTATCAACAATTTTAGTCGATATGGAAAAAGTTTGTGCCACAAGATTTATAGTAACTTTTTCTGTTTAGTCTTGTTGAAGGAAGACATTTTCAAATCCTTTTATTCGTACGTGATATATTTTTTTTTTCAATCATTTATTTGATTTATAAATTAATTTTATTATCACTAATAATGCTATTTTTTTTATTTTTTATTTAAAGAAATTAAGGCTTCAACAGAGAAGGCTATTAGCCTGTCAAAAAATTTTACATGGTATTATGATTCCTTAAAATTAGGTGTTACATAAAGAAGCTTAACATTTTATTCATTTATTTATTTTTTTGATTCAATTTACAGTTTTTTAATACTTTTATTAGTGCTTAGAAATTCAATTATTTTGAGAGTTCGGTGTTCAGTGAGTGCTTCTGCTAAGTTGAACGGCATTAATAATGTTTTATATCTACTAAAAATTATGTGAAATCCGTTTGTTTTAATTTGATAATTTTTAAATTCGTTGATTATCAGTACGTAATTTACAGAAAATGAATGTATAACGATACACGGTTCATGGTTCACATCACTAATATTCTATGATAATAATATATTCAAGCGTACGAGCACGAATGCGGTTTTTTCGGGGACGGGAACCGAATCTTTTTTTTCGTTTTTGGCGGAAACGGGCGTGACATTAAAACCAAGATCCAGGTTTTCGGGTGAAAAAGAGCGGTATCGAATATTTTACCGCCCTGAGACTAATAAGCTTTTCATGCGCTCGTTGTGCAGCCGGTTCACGCGTTTGGTTTTTACTTGGGCACTCGCGGAAAAACGCACGAACGGTTGTACGTGGTATGACGACAGTGTGTGTGTGTGTGTGTGTGTGTGTGTGTGTGTGTGTGTGTGTGTGTGTGTGTGTGTGTGTGTGTGTGTGTGTGTGTGTGTGTGTGTGTGTGTGAGTGTGTGCGAATATTACGTGGTGTACACGTACGGTGTTTAGGCTAGACGACGACGACGACGACGAGGGACTTTGTTTTTTCAGTGAAAGTGTTGTGGCCAGAGACGGCGGTGGAGAGAAAGACGAGGGGAAAAAAACTAGAATCCGAAATTCCGACGAGAATCTGCGTTACGTGGGTAATATTAGCGTGCGTGTGCGTGCGTGCGTGTACGTCTTATATGTATAGGCGCGGACGTACGGGTTTCGTAAACCACCTCCGCCGGCAAACCCGTTTTGTGGGATACGAAGTCGTCTCGACGGCGCGGACGGTGCCTTCATTATATTATTATTATTATTATTATTATTATTATCATAGTATTATTATTATTATTATTATTATAATTATGTTATACGTTTGTACGTATACGTTTTGACCGAACGCGATCGAGAATTTTTAAAAAAAACTGAAAAACTGAAAAAAAAACCAATCGAAATTCTCAAGCGCTCGCTTTTTCACACGTCCGAGACGCCACCCGTTGATTGAGAGTTATACGCGTGTTATTGCTAACCTACCGCAGCGACTGTTACAGGTGTTTCAGTGTTTCGTAACCTATATAATATGACTAGATACGGTATTAGTTTTCTAATCATAATTTTTTTTTTCTGTTAATTATTATTATTTCACACCGAACAATACGCTCGTGAAAATAATAATAATTCTCTGATTTCCACGATCAACACACACACGCACGCGCGCGTGCCCGAGAAAGTCGGATTACGTTTTACGAGATTTGAATTCGGTAAAAATCATTAATGATTACGTCCTCGAAACGGTGGGGTTTGAAAACTACATCGACGTTTGAACGACGGTGACCGTGCTCGAGGGTAAATATTTCACAACTTTAGGGCGATCGCTACGGATTCGTCGCGATGATTTCACACCGATCGTCGCGTACTCTCGTTTTCGTCCTCCGGAAAATATACATAGACGGCGACAGTCCAAAAGCGCTTAAGCGACATTTTCGAAATATTATTCAGGAGAGCAAAGAAAAACGATTTTTCGCCAATTACTAAGCTTATTGTTGAATATTTTTAATTTGAAAAATATTATGTCATTAAAAAAAAATAAAAAAAGTCGAGTTTCAATCTTAATTTAAATGATCGTTCGACTATGTTTTTGATCGATAATATTTACTTCGGTTGAAAGCCGAGCGCAATACGTATTTTGGCACTTATGCCCTTATGGATTGTCACCGTCCATGTATCTAATCTATAGGGCTGAGGACTTCTAGTACTTAAAAATCTCAAAATATGTATGCACTTATGCGCTAAAAAAACAAGAAATATGCTCTTATAATATGCTCCAAAAATGTATTTTATTTTAATAATTCATCTTATTATGATGCTTATATGAAAAAAATTGTAATAAGTATGGTTTTGATAAGTTAATTATAATAAATTCTTGAAAAATGACTTGCAACTGAAGTTCACTTTCTATATATAATATTTTGATTTTATAGTATAGATAGTTATTTATCTAAACGATAAAAAAATATTATTTTTAAACAGAAAATTTACCAATTTGTTCTTTTTTATTTGAGAAAATTTAAGTAATTATGTCTAAAATCACCAAATATAATCTTGATTTTTCTAATATACCTACTCAAATATGCATTTATATGCAATAATGACAAAATATGAAAATTAAAATTTTAAACGTGACTTCCTGGTATTATGAAACATATAATTTGTTGATCACTAACATGATTCTACGATCTTTCGTATAAAAATATGAAAAATACTACAAGTCCTCAGCCCCACTAATCTATTATGATTCGACGTGTTTCCTCGTATAGCTTAGAAAATATCGATTGTATCAATTGTTTTACCGCAGTAAACCTTTTTTGTCGCGCGCCGCGGACCGGACGTACCTACGGCAAACCGAAAGTGGCGAGTGGCGACCGACCGTCGTACTGCGCGTGAAACGTCTGTGTCGTGTGTGCGGGTCCTCGTACGACGCGAAGTGTTCTGTGCACTCGACGGGAGTGTATCGATACGATTAACATCGATGTCTGCGGCGGACCTTTCACTCGCGACGCATCGATCCGGATCGCGGTGCAAAACGATCGGGATTAATATCATTATCATAATAATAATAATAATAATAATAATAATAATAATAATTATTATTATTATTATTATTATTATTTTCCTAGTACGCCGCATCGACCTGACGCTCCCAACATATTTTCGTCCGTGCCCTGTTTTTCGTCCGGTGAAAACAACACTCGTCCCCCTCCGACGTGTCGACGAATATTTCGGGTGACTTTTGTTTTCCCCGACAGGACGTCGACATTCCGAGCTGCATACGAATTGCGTCCCGAAGTAAAAATATATGGATATATTATATTATTATAATAGCACACAATCTACACACCTGAAATATGAATTTCAAAAATATAATTTCGTTTTTTTACCGAAAAATATAATTGCCGACTTGGAGAAAGCAAATCACTCGTCAATATCAACCGTGTGGCCGACAGTTGGAATAAAAGGATGCAGGTTTCTATTCAGGCAAGATTTGGCGGAAGAAAGTTCAAACGCTTGGTTTAAGTGAAAAATACAAAAAAAAAAAAAAAATTGTGAAATAAGTATTTTATGAAAATATTTTTTTGGCCTCCCGTTTTTGAAATAAGATCAAGTTGAGGATTTGAGAAACACAAATAATACACACCCCGCGTAGTGTATAGTAAAATTTCAAAAAAAAACAAAAAAATTGATTATTTACTATCGATCGATATGAATATCAATCAGTTTCGTAGAAACAAATCCGAGGTTTTTTTTCGGTAGGAAATACGGACTCGGGTAAATTTTTTACGATAAACACCACACTACAAATATTCCCCGCAAATACGTCTTATCGCAAATCATTTAAGTAAAAAAAAAAAAAAAACGCTTGACAAGAACACACTGATCTGTCTGCTCTACCATACAAACGCGCTTTTATTTATCTATTTATTTATTTATTTATTTATTTATTGAAAAACGCGACGTGCCCAATTACATAGAATTAGTATAATCTAGGAAAAGTTACATAAATTTCAAAACAAGAAATATAAAGTATTAAGATAAAGAGCGAACAGACATAATAACATAACTAAGAGAAAAACCTGGCGTGTCAAACTCAAAATATCAAGTGGGTCGCACATAAAAATATAACAAAAATAAATAAATATTTTATACATTTTTTTTTTTTTTTTTTAATTTTTTTTGCTACGTTTACAAGCACGGTAGACACAATTAAATTTAAAAAGATTTAAAAAATCAAGATATGAATAAATGATATTGATTATTTATAATATAAGTGTACTCTACCATTTCTTTGCCTTCCCCTTGTAAAATCCCTTCCTCAGACTTTCTTCCAATTCTATGTCTCCATATTAATAATCTTTGGTCCTCCTATTGGAATCGTCTCCCGTCCCTGCTAACTTCACCTCAAAATATAAAAGTGTTGTTTCCAATAAAAGTTTCTTAATAAAAAAAAAGATAGGTGTAATTTAAATTAAAAAATAAAAATTAATTTTCCCCATTAATATCGGTAGTCAAGGGCCACAAAAAAATGAGCCGAGGGCCGCATGCGTCCCGCGACCGCGTGTTTGACATGCCTGACCTATACCAAGACCTAGACCCTGCGTGAAAATCTTTGAAAATACGAAATGATTCGACTCACTTTTCAGCCTTGTTTTCTTATTATTATTATTAATATTATTATTGTTGTTATTACGTAATAATATCATCATTATCGACATTGAAATGGTTGGATAAAACAAACGCCCGGCCGGCTCGCCGGTGGCGCGTGACTTTGTGCAGCCGACACTGTACAGCGCACTTTTCTAAGATACATTCGTATCATGACTATTATTTGTGATCGTTGTTATTATTGTTTCCTCGAGCGCAGCGCATGTCGTTAAAAACACCGTCCAGCCTGCTGCGCCCCCGTATGCGTTCTCGTGGAAATTCCTTTTCCGTTGTCAATTGCACGTCACGGCTTGTCTATGACGTTTTGACTAATTACACCTTGTACCTGTATGTTATTATCGTTTTATTTTGACGATTACTGTTCATTAATACACCGTTAATCATTTATTACCGTCGTCGTCGTCGTCGTCCTCATTAATTATAATAATACGTTTTGCCTTGGTCGACGTGGTTTTTTTCGACCGTTTGAAAGCGAACGTACAATAAGAATTTCGTTACTAAATACCAGGACCCAAATTGAAATACCCTAAATATATCGAAAAATGCAATTTTGCCAAATGCCTTAACACAATCTTTGAAACAGAAAAAAAAATTGCAAAAATAAGTAAGAATCGAAAATTTGATTTTTATTTTCATAGAACGAAAATAACGTATTGATGAAATGAGGAAATTTTAAAATTGTGTGTTTCACATGATATTTGCACGGCTAATCGGTGAATATACGTTTGAGTTGTGTTTTATCCAATACCAGATGAATAATATTATTGTAGTACAAAATTTAAAAAAATATCAGTTATACGTGTTTATATTTCACTTGAATCAATTTTTTTTTTTTTTTGGAAATGAATTCAATATGAAACAATTTACTAAAAACGTCAACGAATGCTTAAGGTAAAAAAAATTCTCCCAAAAGTGTTTGTTGGTGGAAAACAGTACAGTTGAAAGTTGCAAATAAACATAAAAATATGTTTGATGAACTCTATACGATATAGCAATAAAACACCATCTTTTGTCTTTGGTTAAATTTTAAATATTATTTTAAAGAGATTATTAGGTAGGTTCAAACCATAGAATAGTATCATAACTATTTGGTAACTATTTGGTTTGCACTTGGTTAGTTATTTTCGATAAGAGAATATCAAGCGTTTAATCGTTTTTTACTTGTTTACTTAGCTGTTTCTATATTTTCGGTTTCATACGAAAGATTCTTTTCAATGATGAGAAAAATCAATATTTTTATAAACGATCGACAACGATCCGAGATGTATTCTTCTCTATTGCTATTGACTTAATAGTCGATACGGAAAAAGATGTTTCGACTAACGTCGATCCAAAAGATACACTTGAAATTTATTTAAAACACGAGAGACGTTTATAATGTTGAGATTATAAATTTGTCAATTTTAATTAAATGTTCATAAATTGAATGAATTTATCTTATAATATTATTATTTAACACTATTTTATACATACCATTACCAAGGTTCCTAATTTTAATTAAAAATTATTCAAATAGCGGAGGTGGTAGCGTGGAATTTAAGTTATCCGAACGGATGTGTTTATGAAAAATATAACGGGGCTATTATACCATACTACAACCCCCTCGGAATATTTTCCCCCCTACGCCATAGGCTTAAAACTCATTTGCAGCTTGGACCCAAGGGTTATTTATTTATTTATTTATTATTTATTAGGACGGGCAAGATGCCCATTAATGAGTATAAGATGGTCGGTAGTGTACAATTATCTACCGGATTATAATCATTTATAAAGAAAATGCTTTGAAATTCGAGTCTTACTCGTTGTTGTATTTTATTATTTTACAATTTATTTAACTTTATACTATAATAATATTAAAATTGTATTATAAACTACAGATTATAATATATCCGTACTGAGATTTGAATCGCTGTCGTAATAATTAATAACATATTTTATGCCGTCAATACAATAATATATTTACTATGCGTGTATGCGGGTGACGTGAATAACATTGAAAATGAGTCATGTGACGTTGTACTACGTATTTCGTGACAAGCGCCAGCCGGAGAGCGCGTCCATCGACGACGGCGACACATTACGTTCGAGTTATTATTATTATTATTATTATTATTGTGTCCCGTCTCTATTGTGTGTTATATTGTGCTCCGTCGTCGGCGGGCCCCAAGTTGACACCTGCGCTTGTTATTTTAACGCCGCCGTGACGGCTGCCTCCGCCGCCGCCACCGGGTTTAAGTGGTAGTACAGCAGTAATATAATATACCATAGTAGTGGTCGTGTGTCATTACTATTATTATTAATAGTAGTAGTAGTAGTGACTTTACGACGTACACGCTATAAGTACGGTGTGTGGTCGTGTATACGCAGTGTTCGTAGTGTCGGTCGGACTTGTTTCACTTGAACGTACTACTACGCCCTCGTGTGTACAGGGTGAATCGTTTCATGATTTTTTCCTAGACTCCCGTGATTTTCCTAGGTTTGAAAAAAAAAAAAAGAAAAAAATTCTCTCACGAACATAAATAAACTGTGCGAAATAAAAATAGATCATTTTCACAAAAGAATATCACGACTACGATACGTATCTATTTATTTCGTTTTTTTTTTTATCGAAGCATTTACTCGTATTCGTATTTCTCTCGAAATATACCGATCACGCGTTTTACAGCTTTTAGATTTCGAAGAAGAACTCCTCATTCGTAAATATTCCGTCGACAGTGTAACGGATATAAAATGCGTTCACAGTTCAGACGAACGAATAACGCGTCTGCTTTTGCAGTCAAACGAATCGTACGAGCACGTGCGTCACATCAACACGACTTTTTCTACGGTCGAAATTCGCAGAACGAATTATTAATATTTTTTTTTTTTAATTACGAAATTAAAAATAATAAAATCCGTCCGTGACAGCCCGAACAGGCGGTACTGTAAAGTCTATAGAAAAAAAAAAAAAAAGTGGGATTATATTTTTTACTAAAGTGCATAAAGTGTTATTATCAGCACTCAAAATAATGACAAAAAACTGAAAATCGACGGGAAAACTCGGTGTCATATGTAAAAAAAAAAAAAAAAATGATACGTAATAATAACTTCCTATTTTATAAATATAGCCGTCCGGACTTTTTTCTCACTTATCGTTTTAATGGATTTTCACCCCGAGAAGAAAAAAAAAAGTGTTTAAATATCTACCCCGTTTCCTCGCCCGGAGCTATAATACACGTATTATATAGTGCTCTGCGGTATCGCGTCTTACCGTGCGCCGTCCGTGTAAACTGTAAATAATGTCTCGTCGTACTGTGTACACCGGTCTGTTATGTCTAGCGGAAAATTTCAAATTTCTTACACTAGACGGGAACGTATTTATTTATTTATTTTTTATTTTTTATTTATTTATTTTTTTTTTAATGACCGCACGACCTGACGGCGGAAATGCGATTCGTATGCACGACGTACGAACATCGTGCGATTTTTATACGTTATTACAAAAATGTAATATCTATACAGTGGCGTACGCAACTACTTTTTTTTTCTTCTTTTTTTTTTATGCGTGTTCGCTTCGAGGGAGGAAATAAACCTAGTTAACGATTTTACGAAAGATTTTCAAATCGGCTAAACTACGTTATGGCTGCGGCGTGCCTCGTCCGCAATCGACTGAGAAAATTCAATAAGACGTTAAAATATGATACGAAATCGAAATATCACTAAATGAGTAGATCTCATTATATTGTTTTAAAATATACCGTCGTCAGTATAGTTATTATTGTTATATTATAAAGCATCGTCAAAAGAATTATTGTTTTTCTATAAAATTAATTGGCTTCATTGAAACTTCAAAAATAAATTCGAACTACATTAATAATAAGTTATGTATTAACTTGTTTTTATTTGGTGTCATATAAAAATCAAGTCGGGTGTTACATACAAAAATGTCGTTCGAATTTTTTTTTTTGAATTTATGTATTTAGAATTGTTTATATATCTGAATATTTTCATAAACTAGATGAATTATCAGACTTCTCGTGTATGAAATAAAATCGTGAAAAAATACAGTAGTGTCATCACTCATCACTCATCAGGAACATTGGGGAACTTTGGCGCTTACCCCCTCCCCCCCAAAAAAATGCCAAAAGCGTATCGTATTTTTTTACACAATGAATACAATCAATGTGTATGATGCAGAGTAAACATTTTATTTCTTATAAAATATTATAGCCATACAATTTACCATTGCCGAAAATTTATTTTGTATTAATGTTATTCTGTTGTTACTTTAAGTCATATGTCATGCAAATAAAACTTATTGGTGGGTTTTGTGGTGCTTAATGTATGTTACGTACTTATTTCAAATGTAATTTCGATATAAATACTATGCGTAGATGAAATAATACATCATAAAAAAATGTCGTTCAAGTTTTTTTTGTAATAAGGTATACCTTTATTTTATATTAGAAATCAAGCGCAGCAAGAAAATTTATTTCGGTTTTTAGTATTATACTTCCGAAAACGTTTGATTTTTTTAAATTTATTAGTCTATCAGAAAACACGATTGACTGAAATAAAAACCATTAAAATTTATGAACTTAAAAAAAAAAAAACTACTCGCTTTTAGAGAAGAGTTATCAAGTACTTAAATAGTATTCCACTACACAGTAATTAATTTTCTTCTGTTCATCATAAAAACAGCGAGAATTCGGCTTTCATAAGTTTTTTGTTTATATCTCGATGCAGAGAATGCGCATTCTTCTCGGGTTTGGTTTTTTTTTTTTTTTATCATTCGAGTCATAACGTTACGGTTTTTGCAGTTCTAATGTTTCGTCCGGTGAAAAGCCTAACGTTTTTGCTATCGTCGTAGTCTTAAAACGGAAATGAATTGTTTGCAGGCCACGTTTTTTCTCGCACGTCGGAAAACCAAGATGTAACGTCATGCGACCAAAACGGGGGGGGGGAGGGGGAAAATGTCCCATAAAAAGACCGGTGTTATGACGTTGGTCGAGTACTCGAGTACGTACGGGTACACCCGACGCATAATAATATCTCATTTCACCGGACCAAATCCTGCGCGAGTTGTTCTCGAGTATTATAATTCGATTCATCGTTGAATACGCCGCCGTGAGAACGTAATATTTGAGTGAACGGCGTACACTCGATAGCTATGTGGCGACGTCAAACAAATCCAACGTCTCCGATCGTCTTTTCTCGGGCGGAATCGATATCGTCTCAACCGACGACGTGCAGTTTATTAATCATCTTTCGACACCGTTCTCTGTCGATCGTGATTTATCCGTCGTTGTGCCTACGAAACATTTTTACCGATCGGGTGTTCCGCAAAAAGTTCACTCGATAACGCGTACGTTTTAAATACGTATATGTATATTTTTTTTTTTACACAAACACTATTTACAACAATACATTTACAAAGAAAATTCTTTTTTTTCTTTTTTTTCTTTTTTTTTTTTGAAAGGGATTTTCCGTGTCCATATTTGTATTATTGTACCGATAGCTTAAGAGATATAAGCGTTTTAAAGTTTAAAACAACGAAAAAGGGTGGTGGAAAACTAGGGTTTCCTCATAAATGTATATTGCCACTACTCCGCTATTTTAAAATTTAAACACGTTATACACGTAAATACGAGTCGTATCCTCTAGTAGTATTCGCTTTCGTAACGTTATTATGTTATAAATAATGGTTACCGTTTAAGAAAATTAAAAAACTTAAAAATCACGTATCTAGATAAAAAAATAGTTGAACTTTTTTTTTTTTTCATTAAAACGTTATGTCGTTAGTGTTACACGAAAAGAAATTCGAACGGTTCGTCGGAGACGTTTTTTACGACTCGTAAAAACTAATAAAAGGACAAGGTCGTCATTTTTACGGCATTCGGTTGTTGTCGATATCGGTCTGCTATCGCTTACTATCGATTACGTACTTTTCGAAAGAAAAAATAATAATAATAAATAAATAAATAAATAAAAAATTAGGTCTACGTATCCTGTTGCGACGACGACGGATAATACTCGACGATAATCGATAACTTTCTATCGCGTAGATCTCGTGGTTTTTAAATCGAAAAAAACATACCTACGATTGTGTTTACAGACGAAAAAATGCGATGTTTGTCGTCTTCAAACTATTCTTTTGCTCTAGAGCCGGAAGTACACACGCGCGGGTCACACGATGAGATCGGGGAAACGATCGCCGAAACCGGCCGGTGGGTGGTGATTCGACTTTCACCGAAATTCCACACAAACAGGCCTATCGGGCCTACGTGAAAAACGTAATTACGATTAATTCGCGTTCGTAAAACAACTCGACGCGCCTCACGGGTACGCGGCGGTATTTCGACGATTTATCATCGATTCCGTTCACGAGATGGTCTCGAGGCGAATTTCAGACTCGACTGAAAACCAAAGTCTTAAAAACCGTGCTGGCACGTCTTCGCGGCATTTCGAGCTGGATCGTACGAAATAATAAAATATCCAGCGACCACATATTATAATATATTATCGTATCGTATAATTATATATTATATATACGAGTTCGAAACGACGGCGGCGGGGCAGAGTAAAACGTAAACAGATTTTCGCTAAACGGAAATACACATTCAAAAAAAAATAAATAAATAAATAAAATAAATAAATAAATACACGTCGGCGTACGACTTTCCAAATAAAAATTGAATTTCAACGTCCGACGCAATTTGTTTGTACAATAAAATACAGTACATGCATGTATATATACATATATTATATATATAACATTGATCTGATGGCTGTGCGGGACAACTGTTTGTTTATTCACGACTATTGTCGATAATATTAGCGCGCACACACATACACATTACACACATTGCATTAATGACTCGCGTTTTTACTTCTGATGAGATATTCCGAACGATGCTACTTTGCATTTACAAGGACAAACCTGTTTTTTCACATACTACCCGGAGCGTCCGAATTTCGTTTTGCACTTTTCCGTTTTTTTTTTCAACCATATTCCCTGTACCAGCGGGTCATCGACATCCGGTTGGAAATTTAAAAAAGTAAATGCAATCGGTGATCGCGTTTACTGTAGGACCGTGATTCCCGTACGGAATACACAAGCACTTATTATTTCTGGTGGCTCGTTTAAGGTTCTCTTTATCTGAGACCCTACAACGGAATCCAAGACCGGAATCATAGGCTCAAAAAGATCAATAACGTCGTATAAACTGTGTAGGTAGCACTTGCGGTTTGGTGTGGATAGAGTGGATCTTAAAAATAATTTGAATCCAAACATAATAACGCGCGTCCCCTCAGTGCCGGCCCGATGTATTTTTGGGCCCAGTTCTGAAATTTTCGGGGCCCCATATCCTTTAATAAACTTTAAAGTCGTATTTGATATCTAAATTTTGATGTAAACTAATAAAAATCAACTTTTATTTCTACAAAACACAAAATTAGTACCTGCCTGGGTGTAAACAAAACTTTTAGTTTTACACGAATATGGTGAGGTATGATTATCACTTAAAAGTTAAACTTTTACTAACAAAAAAAAAAATATATATATATATAATAACGAACATTATTTAAGAAATGAATTTAACTGCTTAGAATATACATATAATATTACTTAAACATTTTTTTTCTCGATTTTTTTCCTGCAAACAGGTCAATTGTTTCATTATAACTCAAAGAATATAAATTATAGTCTCGATGTTGACTGGGGTCAAAATTCGTAGATCGCGTATGATTTCAATGATATAACCATAATTATTTTTAGAAAAGTACGTACCTAGTACCCAAGGTTTATAAATAATAGATCTATATAATATCAAGTATAAACCTTGCCCAGTACCTCGATACATATTATAGGAAAATACTAAAATGAAATCTCACTTAATATTTCACTAATAATATGATTATATTAAAATATTACATTTTGTAAAGTTTACAAATCACAAATCGTACGAAAGAAAAAACTAAAACGTCTGTTTTTTTTTTTGCGCTTTACACCTCTAAATTCGTAAGGAAATAACTCGCAGACAATTAATGTGGCCAAGCGTAATTTTACGTGTCCTCCTCAAACAAAGTTTTATCGATAGTGTCGTTCCCAATATAAATCCTGTTAAGGGAATACGGTTGGGCGTAGAACAAGAGCCGTGATTAAAAGAAAATAACTCGTCTAATGTGTTCATAGGACGCTTCGGGTATTATTTTTAAATCATCGATTTCGAGTGATGATATTAAATAAATACGTTTTACCGTGTGATATTTTCTGACAATATTGTGTGTATTTGCTTTTTAGAATCAACTATAAATAAATATACCTGAAAACCGTTAGGTGTTTGTTAAATAAATGTTTGTTTACAATTAAGTTAAAATTAAAAAAAATATATATGTTTATCTCGATAGTATAAATTTGCAATATTTTTTTGTACAAAAATAAACATAATATATCTATTAAAGAGATTTAGCTTTTAAATTAATCCTCTTTTGCACTCGAGGCGTTTCAATTCATCATCATCAACTATAGGTGAAAAAAACAATAACGGTTTTCGAAAATAAGCTTAATGGGTGAAAACGTTAAAAATCACATTTTGATTTGTCACGCTAGTTTGCAGAAAGGCAATTCATGGCTTTTATCCAATTATTATTTACGTATATTTTATCAACGATAAAACTCGTGTCTAATTTTTACTGTAATCTATAAATTATATTTATCCGACGAAAGTTCAGAATCTTTGATTTCTTTTTTTTTTCTTTTCCTTTTTTTTCATGCGCTTAAACACCGGTTTATGTTTTTCGCTTTTTATACCGTCATCGTATCATTAATAATAGACTTGCTCCGCATTAACTATGGTAATAGTTTTCGATTTTATTGTTTTAACGCTAATTCGGCCAATTATTGATAATATTTCAACGACATCCGATCTGTTATAATTGAAAAATGTATTTGAAATCGAATAAAATATAATCCGATTATTTTCTTTTATAGAGGGGTGTTTACACAACAAATATTCATTTTCATTTTTAGTGAGGTAATATAGGTTTTTAGATTTTTATTTTTATTATTTTAGATCCAAATAGATTCTACTTGTTTTGGGTAATTTTTTTCGTCAAAATATAAGCATCAACTAAATAAATCTATAATATTGGTTACTTGAAATTTGAATGATATTATGAGATTTAATACCAATTTTAAGAGTATTTTTATTTATTTATTTATTTTTTTAAGTTAACAAAATCGCATTTTTAATGTAATGATACGTGTTATTAATTTATAAATAATATGCATTGCTGATGAAAAACATAAATTATTAATTAAAAGTATGTACAAAGACTGTATATTATGAAAGTTAATAAAGGTGTTTTTATATGATAAATGTAATAGATATGTAAGTTAATTAAAAAAAAAAAAATCCTACTCCGTGATATTCTACAATCGTATGACCTGATGGTTTAATAATTTACCGTGAAATTTCATAATACGAATTCATTTAAAATTTAATTTTGAATTAAACTTTCTGCAGTTGAACATTTTCTAGAGATTTAGCAATATTTTGTCACTGTGAAATTGCGTACCAAATTTATATGCGAGAAAAACAAAATAATAACCTAACTTAACCTAAATTTTGTTTTTTTATTTCTTCACTACCGAGTATGTTACAAACATGGTTTATTATAAATTTACCGTACTAAGCGCTTTTTTCTCAACGTACCGTGAGAACTTAGAAAATGATTTAAAAAAATAGATTAATTTAAACTGTGCTTAAATCGCGTTTGAAAAATTACACGAAAATAACTTACCAGTGTTACCGTGACCGAGCGAAATCGTAATAATTAGAAAACAAACGAAGGTTACGTTCATAATAAAATATATCATTGTTTGGACGGTTCGCAAGTGTAATGGTTATGAAATTATATTTTTAGCACTCATTTTTTTTTCTATTCAATACTAAACGAAATAAATTGAGAGAGAATCGAGCATGAGAATGGGACATTTTGAAAAGTGTACTCGGGCGATCGTATTTTAATCGAAAAACCTAAAAGTCGCATCTAAACATAAACTTATAAAAAAAAAATATGTCGGCTCGGTCCGACTATGAATTCAAAACGATAAATTGTGAAAAATGAGCGCATAATATTATGGAGGGTTCGGTTTTACTCGAAGTCATTTTGTTTTCTATCATGCTATTCAAAAGTTTGTTCGCAGATAATACGTTGTCTTCGTAAAAAGGCCATACCTACCGATTCTCTTTTGCCACGATGCCAGTATATTACCGTATAATACGAAAATATATTCTCACGTCTTACAAGACACGACAAACAGCGTATTACACGGATGCCCCACGAGAATTTGATCCTTGTGATATTTCCCGAGACAATAAAGATTATCGAGTTTTTTTTTTTTTAAAGGCTCGCGTGGTTTAAGACTACAAATAATTTATATTTCGATTGATTAAATGTCAGAGAAAAAAATTAAAAAATTACCTTTTTACTATGTTTCATTATTACTATTATTATTTTAATTTTTTGTTTTTTTTGGTTTTTTTTTTTTGAAAAAGTCGAAAATTCGGGTACCGCCGTTTTACAGAGTTATTTTTCATTTTCTCTATGGTTTTTCATAATTATCGGTTTCTAGAAAAAATATGTATCATTCGGAACCGTAATATTTTAATATCATCACCGAGACTTTTTCACGATAATTTTATCATGTGATCATACGGACATAAACGAGTATAAACAAAGAATCAATATTTTTATCAGAAAACGAGATGATCTGATATCAATGAAATCATAGTAAAATTTTACGGAACTAAATAAAATATAATTTTCTGAAAACCTAAAACAATCATTGAGATATTTGGTGAAAACAAAAATTTAAAAACGTTGTTTAAATGTTGTTTTATATATCAGTTATCTTTTTATATGGATTCGGATTGAAACACAATTTTTCGATTATAATTTATAAACTATAAAGTGCAATTCAAGTAATTCAACATCATGGTGGTTTCTTGTTCTGTGTCTGGTTGTGTCAATAGGAGACTGAAAGTAAGCAAAGTTCATTTTTTTTCGTACGTTCCCGGAACGCAATTTACGTATGTTTTAAAAGTACGCGGGCCGCAATTCACATAGTATATGACCATGACCGTACTTATAGGGACGCAATTTACCGACTCCGGAAAATATAACTTCATTAATTCTTAAAAATAAATGGATTTTAAATTATTTCGTTTTGCGTTATTTTTCGTTATTTTTTAACGCACGGCGCTAATGGGTTAATGATTTTCTATATATTTTTACGTTTACCGTTATGTTTCGTATAACGATATATTAAATATTTTGTTAACTGTTTTGTTTTGTTTCATGGTATTTTATATTTTTTGTTTATCGTTTTTCGTTATATTTACGTTTCAAATTTCAATCGTTTTTTGTCGTGTATAACGTTATAGTTATAACGTTTGCAAGCCCTGATAATAATAGTAACAGTAATAATAATGTATTTTGCAATATATATTATTAAAATAAAAAAAATTATATTTATATATATATATATATATATATATAAACGAATATAAAATTTATTACATAATATAATAATTAAGGTATATAATATTTTTATCTTTATTCCTTTTATTTATACAATTTTTAGTGCAAAATTATAAAACAGAATATAGCACTGTACACAAACAAAAATATCTACATTATAAATACATTTTATATAGGTAGTCTATAGGATACAGTAATTAAATAATGATTAACAACAAGAGATTATTGTGATTAATTAAAAATGTAAATAATTACAATCGGGCTTTGTTTATTCGTTTAGTGGGGAGTGAAATGAGTGTATAATGGTAGAATACAAAATAAACTAAGAGTTTATAATATTTCCAGCCCTCCTGTTAGGTATAGCTTGTGGCGGAGGGGGTTTTTTTTTTGAAGAATTTGCAAAAACACTAATTGAATTGTTTGAATAGATATTATAAGGCTTATACAATTTAAATATCATTTGAACGTATGCGTTTTAAACCCGTTTAAAACTGTGTTATATTAAAAAAATCTCACACATTAGTTTTGAACATATTACAAAACTCTATTTCAAATTTTTTTTTGTGCATTTTTTTTTGCGGTTTTCGTTTTTTTTTTTTTTGTGTATATTTTGCCAATTTTTCCTCCTATAACTTCTCATACCTACTTATTAGTGATGACTAGGGTTCGGAAGTTATTGCATTTGGAACTTTTTTCCTATTGTTTGGATTTGTTGCTAAGTACGTTGTAAATTTGTTTCTCAAGAGTACAAATTAAAATCTAAAAGTTTTTAATGCAATTTTTTGCAATTTTGGGCAATTTTTAAATTTAATTGCAATTTTATTGATTTTTCTCATTTATAGTACAATTTTATATACCTATTTAACAATTATTAGGAATAATTTTTTTTTTTATAATTATTTTTATATTAGGACATATTGTATGTGTATTAATGTCTATTTCGAGCATTTTTATAATGGTAGACCGCAATGACTGACCCGAAATGCGATAAAATTGCTTGCAGGTTCATAAAAATCCGGCCAAAGTTTCGTCCAGTTTAACCTAAGCATCCAGTTTTATTTTATATTTAATATTTTTTCAATTACATTTTTAATTTTAATTTTTAATATTTTCAAAATTGTATTTATAATTGTAAATTATTGTCATTTTCTAATTAAATAAATAAGGCATTATCACTACTTATACCATTAGTATTTTTTTAAAGTTAAATGTCAATATAAAAATATTTTAAGCGCAATTTTTAAACGCAATTTTGGGTATTTTTTAGTGCAATAATGCAATCAATTTTTAAAGATTTTTAGTGCAACAACTTCCGAGCCCTAGTGATGACGTTTTCCAGAACGACGGGAAATATCATATTCCGTCTGAAATTTTATGTGATATTTTTCATCCGACCGTCACGCGAGACTGAACACAGTTTGACTCGTAGGCGCGTGCGATCCGTGCAGCGGCGTTCACGGTTCTGCGGCGGCGTCCGTCGATTACGACTCGACGATGCAATATTCACACCGACGCATAACGATCGTCGTCATAATAACAGAGACACGCGCAAACGACGACGGGCCGGGCCGGGCCGCGCGCGAGGGATTAAAAATTAAAATCGCCGTTCATAAATACAAATTAGTTGCGCCGCCGGTACGATTCTCGTCCGCGTCCCGTCCTTTATAACGACGTGAACCTATTATGACGTCGTCGATTCGGCGATGGTGTGCTGTAACGACGCGATCGTAACAGGTGGTCGCACGGAAACCCGTGACGATGGGGTTTTTAATCCGATCTTATGACCGTCTCGAAAGTCACCGGTAAGAAACAAAACCGTCGTCGATTCGAACATTTTGAACCGTCGATTTAAAAGTGAAATCGTTTTAAAATAAATAACCGTCTCCTACCATTTGAAAATCCTTACGACAAATGTGAATATTATTATGAATTATATTACACTATTTTTTAGATTCTGAGTGAAGCGAAGGATCTTATGGTTTTACAATGATGTTTATTTTTTTTTTATTATTTTTTTTTTTCTTTTTTTTTTTTTCTGTAAACACTTTTTCGTATAGAAATCCTTGTCCAAAAGTTTCGTCCAGCAACTTTTTAGATTCGAAATTGAACTGAGATGGTACTTTAGAGAGGCCATTTTTCCAAAATCTCCATAGTTTTTCCAGTAATCAAGAATAACTATCGAAAAACTGAGTAAAAACGGTAAAATCGGTAAAAATCCGCCGTAAACGAGATTTTCACTGTTCAGATTTTAGGTATTTAGTCATAAATCGAAAAGTATTGAAGCTAGAAACTTGAAAATTTTATCCAATATCAAATACATACTTTTTTATATTGGACAAAATTTTCAGAATAATTATAGCACTTTTGACTTAAATATAGAACTTTTAATTTACCAAATTGTTTGAAAGTTTTTATGTAATATAATTTTAAATATTTGACAAAAATTTCTGAAAATTTAATATGACCTTACTCATATACCTACCTAATTATCCTAACAAAAGTTCAAAAATCGTTAGTCAGGATTTTTATTTATACACACTTTAATAAATTATTATAACTCACCAAAAATTATACGAATAACCGTAAAATACGTAAACAGTATTTAAATAATAATATATTATATTACACTGAAGCTTTGCTCAGAATCGTTTTATACTAAAGAAATGAGTCATCATTTCTTTAAAACTTAATACATTCATCACCAATATCTTGTCCGAGGACCGAAGGGACGAAGGACCAACTTCCACCACCATTATCTTACCAGCTTTTTAATGTACGATTGGTTCAACGAAATTCAACCCCTCTTCTATCGAAATAATCGCCTGCTCATATTTAGCCCGAGCGTTATACTCGCCCGTTAGTCTCAAATTTAATCGAAATCGCACATGATAATTTAGAAATAAAAAAAAAAAAAAAGCAAACAAACTAAAATCAAATAGTTTTCAATAGATAGAGCTTATAAGTACGCGCGGTGCCCAGATAATAGTGCACAGTTACGTGGCCGTTCCCGAGTAATATAATAATATATTACTATATAGTAGTTATATTAGAGTGCGTTCGAGTGTGCTTTAAGCACCGAATTTCAGCATGTTATGGCAAGAAAATTAACTCGTAGTCATATTATTAATATTTAATCGAGTTATTCGAGATTTCTACTCGTCGCCAGCAACACACACACACACACACACACACACACACACACACACACACACACACACACACACACACACACACACACACACAGACTCTCACGACGAATTCGACAGATACACGTAATATTGAAATCGGGCAAAGTTGTCGGTCATCGTCATTGTCGCAAGGCGTAAGACGACCTCGAGGGCATGAGTAGCGATTGAAATATTTAGAGAGATCGAATTTTTTTTTTCCGTCTCATGATTTTTCACGTGAGATAACACGATAAATTTGTAAAAAGAAATCACGATCGCATTTTTTAAAATTTTCACGCGTGGAATCGTCGTATTTTCTACGTAATTATTATTTTCATTATTATTATAATTACCTACGTAAACTCGCTGTAATTGACTTTATTTCGAAACTTGTTCAACACATACACACGTTTCTGCGAGTTATATCACTGTACGTATGCGTGTATTAGCGTATCGTATCGAGTTTACGATCTATGTAATATACACACTGTGTATTACACAGGTATAGAATATTTTTCATTTAGACCACGACAATCGATTTCGATGTTATTAATGTGACTGCGGAGTTATTGAATACGGCCATAACTATTCGAAAAAAATATATTATGTGTACTCGCAAACTCCGAGCCAACAAAATAAATAGCCGTTATTTTCAATACACACACACACACACACACACACACACACACACACACTCACACGAGAACGTGTGATAGTGAACAATATGTAGGTGCGATATATATATATTTTTTTTTTAATTTCAACAGCGAGTTTAATGCTATTATGTAAATCTTTCGATGGTACCTACAATAAATTATTTATAAAAACCCATTGTGTTAAATCCCCTATTACGATTTACATTTAAAATCGATTTTTCCACAAAGGACTGTATTATTATTATAACGGTCTGCAGTGTATATTATAACATAAATACATATTGTATGTGTGTGTGTGTGTGTGTGTGTGTGTGTGTGTGTGTGTGTGTGTGTGTGTGTTTGAGTCGAAAAACAATTATTTTGCAATAAAAAGTAATCGAATGCTTGCATTTTCACGCACGGACCGGTTCTTTCGGATGCGAGGTGCGTATCACGCGACGGAACCGACGACATTTATGAAAATAATAATGCACGCCATTTAAATGTCAATACTCCCGGGATATTATTACTCGCTTTTTGGGTCGACCGAACGACTTGGGTGAGATCCGACGTTAGGTGGCGGAGAAAAAACGATGTTTGAACGTCCGGGAGCGCACTCGGTGTGTGAATTTTTGATGTTCATCCGGTAGGTATATGGTGTAATATTAAATGTATACGTACAAACGGCCCTCGGCGTGTTGATCTTTTCAAAAGTGTCTACACCACTGCACTAGTGTTGAGACGACGGTTTTCGTACAGAACACGAATTAGATTTTGAACAATATTTAGAAATCGTTCGAAGCTTTTGTTTGAATATTATAAAACACGTCATAACGTTAATCATTATCAGATTGTCTAACTGGTCACACATGATTAGCCGTGACCGATCATCATACTGATCGTCGCTTTGAAGTCAATTGATATATATATTACACAAAGATTGGCAATTTATTTTAACAACGTACTGTACAATTTTTATTCGTGTTATACTGGGTTTATTTTTCACTCCATAAAGTCGTATGTCATATGAAATACCGTCGTACAAGTCAGAAACATTACATACAACTTGAGGGGCGCGCGGCGTAACAGAGCCGCGATGACATCGCGTGTGATTCCACCGAATGCGTTTTTTTTCTCCGATAAATATTGTAATTGAATAAACAGCGAAATCACGAATAAATCACAAAAATAACTTCATGAAACCAAATGACTTCACAGTCGTCGCTTTATTAATCGACACGTTGGTGTTTATTGGTTTATTTATTGAGATATGCTAAAAACATAAATACGTAACGGAGTACAGCACAACCTCGTTTAACCGTCGGTCTCGGAACCAGAGCTTTGACGGACAACCGAAAAGACGGTTACACGAGTAACAAACAGTTTTTTAAACATATTACACACACATACGATATTTATTATTTTTTTAAATAATTATGACATGATATAATTAGGCACTATCACTTATTGGTACATTATTATTATTATTATTATTTGATTTATTAAAAATGTTTTATTACGTATTATTTACAATTATATACACACATACTTGACGAATATTGAAAAAATCCGTTGATTTTTGTAGTTTTAACATATCACCAGCTTTTTTACCCCTGACGGATAACCGAGAATGGCGGTTAATCGGGGCACGGATAATCGAGGTTCTGCTGTACTCATAATGCATTATTCGATACAAATACAGTAGATTCTCGTTATGTCGGATCTCAAGGGGAATGGGAAAGAGTTCGAGATATCGAAAACTTCGAGTTATCAAGTTTTATTTAAAAACGCTTCTTTATAGGTGTAATGGTAGTTTTAAGGGGAATTCAATGTAGTTCCTTATGGCGAAAAATTCGAGAATTTTTTATTTATTTATTTATTTATTTTTTTATATATATAAATATTTGGTGAAAATTCGAAAAATTTTAATTTCCCGAATTTCTTAATGTGATATTATTATGCCGACGGCAGCGGCCCGTGCGAAATCAGTTTTTACGCCCTTTAAAACAGGCGATGGCTTCGTGCGAGCGTCCCGGAAGGGCCGTGTTCTAAAGGGTGTGAATTTAATAACCTATTTCGTGTGAAAATCGAAAATATCATTACAACGGCGCGTTCTCGATTTTGCGGTCACTCCGAAACGTCCCTGCGGCGAAACGTCTCGCCGGCGGCGATGCGGCCACGACCGTTCGTCCCGTCCCGTAGTTTTAATTACGTTACCGACGCGTTTCGCTCGATCGCAACAGCGTGTCCGTCTCGCGAGTCTAGACGACGTGGATTCCACAGAGTTTCGCCGTCTGCGCTTTTGGTCTGCGTCGCGTCCGTCTGCATCGTCCGGCGGACGAAACGTGTGTGTCGAACGAACGCGTGTGGTATATTGAGTCGTCGGCGAATTTTCGAAAACCGGTTTCCGGGTGTCTGACGACGTTTGTCTACCGACGCCCGTGCCGACGGACACCTCGACGACGCAAAGATGCGCGCGTTTCGGATACCGCACGGTACTACGAATATTTGAATAATTGTTATTAAAAAATTCCGATGAACGCGGTCACGCGAACGATTGTCGTATAGCAGTGGTGGCCAACCTTTTTTGAGCGAGGGCCACGAAAAAATAAAAAATAAACATGCCGGGCCAAAAACTTAGAATTGTTTTTTTTTAAGCTTTAAGTCGATAAAATATTTTTTTCATGTGTTTTGAACATATTTAATGATGTTATTTTATTGCGCATCTTAATATACCTACAGTTAAAACTTTTAAAACTGCTACAGTTTCATTGCATATAGTACACATACCTTTATTTTGCCATTCAATAAAAAAGTGATCGTTTTCCCACTGATCTCGAAAAACACGATGTTCGGAGTCAATTTTTCGTTTTTTTTTTTTTTTTTGAAACATTATAAATTACTTACTAGTTACTACACGATACACACAAGTCACAAACACAACACAATAATAAACAATAACTAGGGCTAGGGACTTATAGGAGTTTGCATGTTTTTCAATAATCATTTAAAAAGTAGTTAAGTGATATAGAAATTTGTTTCACTATACTAGGAGTTTAAAGCAATCATTTTTATTTTGCATATTCAGCTATTTTTTTACATATAAGAGCATATTTCATATATTTTATTAAAATTAAAATAATACTTGGCAGAGAATGAATAGGCGTCGTTACCGCGATCGCGTCAAGTTCCCGCGTGTCTGATAAACATATTATATTTGTGAGCGCACGCGTGTGTGTGCGGTTGGGCGAGTGGGCAAGTATGTGTGTGTGTGTGTGTGTGTGTGTGTGTGTGTGCGTTTAATTCCGTAATGATCGGATGACGAGTTCGCGTCGCCGGGCAATCTGATTTTCTCGCACCGCAAACAAAATAGAAACAATTGAAGGGTTTGCTGCAACAACCAGATAAATCCATTTTTTGAAATTTTTCAAGACAATGTAAATTTAGTTTGAAAATTATTATTTACGTTAAAATCACGTCAACGAAATATATTTGAATTCTACGTATACTCATTTATACATACATCTTTGAAGTTAGAATTGAAAAAAAAAATGTTTGGTATTGAAATATTGTTAGTCAAAGTTGTATAGGGAACATGGATGATAAACCAGATAATGGTTGTTGCACCGAAAAGCACATTAATTTTAATTAATTCTTAAAAAAAGTTAATTTTGCTTTTGAATCTTGTAGCATATTATGTAATGCTATTATTATATATAATATCAAATGACAGCTTATGCCTCTGAAAAAGTAATCACAGGAACCCGGTGTCATCACTGCAGCAAATTACAATACACGATAGATCCATTTCTTTAAACAACTCCATCACTTTTGATCGGATTTAACTGGTCGTCGCGTCTTATTTTCAAGAAAAATATTCTTGTACATTTCGGCAAAAAAGTGAGTTTCGGGAAAAAGTGGATTTGTCTGGTTGTTGCAGCAAGCCCTTCAATTAGTCTATATTTTGCGGGGGGCCGACCGTCCGCTCGGGTCGGCGTCGTCACAATGTTTGTGAGCCGTCTTCGTCAGACCGAGAAGTTTGTCGCTTGTAATTAAAAAAAAAAAAAAAACAACGCTTTTACGCTCCACCGCCGTACTACGGGACCACGCACCCTACTAAACAGTACGTGTCGTGTACATAATACAACGGTTCCTAACCTTTTAGATACTATCGCCCATCAATCAGGTTAAATATTTACAATATTACCCCTTCCCAAATATTTTGAGTAATAAAGTAATAAAACTATCAGAGTATTAGGATTAGGGCATAAGGTAATTTCCAAAACTATGAACAACGATAACGACAATATTATTTTAATAATACTAACCATAATAATAATATTATTAAATATATGACGTACACGTGATTGATGTAGATTTAACAATTTTTTTAATTTTTATTTTTTTAATAATAAACGCCCGTTGGGCACAGAATACATAAGTTGATCATACAAATAAGTTGAACAAATATATCAGAGTAACAATTTATAATATAAATTAATGCGATAAAGTTAGTTATAAATAAAAGGAATAACAAAATTACAATAGAACCATTGAAACAAAATTTATGTACTTAAGTATGATATTTTTTTACGCAGTTTTTCATTTCGTGATGAGAATGAAAAAAGAAATCCAAGTTCTCGAGTTTATTTCCCAGAGTTAACATTCGGTTAACTGGAGCGAAAAGACAATAATTGCGTTTGAGTGTAGCAACATGAAACGTATAAGTAGATCTTAAGGAGAATTTCGGGACATTAAAAAAAAAAATTGTGATGATATCTCAGGACAATCGATTTCGGAATTAAGCAAGTTATGTAGCCAGTTTGAGTCATTAAGTTTCCTTCTGAATTCTAGCGACTCTATGTTAAATTCAGTTGCTAGAGATTTTAGTGTTTGATTCGGTCGTGTTTGTTTTGTAAGCTAGCCTACAATAAAGGGTACAAAGTACACGAAAAAAAAAAATTAGTCCAGTTTTTACCCCTCAGAAAATCCTATTTCACCCCTTGAGAGGTAATTGCCTCCAAGTTGGGAACCGTTAACATAAACTAAACGAGAGTGAAGTGCGTCGACGTAAACTCGATTTTCGGGTGAATTTTTTTTTTTTTTGTTTCGGGGAAACGGGAGAGGGTGTCAAAAAATGTTGTTGGCCCGAGTCTTTTTCACAATATTACAAAGTCGTAAAACGTCGGTCCGGCAACGCATCATGTGTAACTAATGATTACCTACGTGTATTGGTGTTCCAGCGACGCGTCGGCTTTTGTATTATAAACTTTTTGTTTTTCACGAGCGCGCGCAATCATCCCGTCGAGATCGGTGCGCGAGTCATGACTGATTTTCAACTTTTATTATTATTATTATTATTATTACAATTATAATCGTAGTCGAATAATAAATCAAAACTTTTGACGGCACTTGACGCCTGTTAACGCGAAAAACACGAATGGACGTTGCAGCACTTTACAAATGGATATTTATTGTTTTTTAACTCGATATAAAAAAAAACACTATCGCGAATAGTCCGCGGGCACGTTTATTTTCACGCTTTTTTCTCGTTTCGCTTTTCGTTCTCCGTGTATTTTGACCATTTTCATTTGCACTTTTCGTTTATAAAACGAAAAATCAACAGAAACATCGTGATCGCGAATAAATCGCTAGAACCGTTTTCGCGTAGCAATAATGCGGCTTGAGACGACATGAAATCACGTCACACGTGCACGGAGTCGACTCTCGAGTTGACGATTAAGTCGTAAACAGTTCCAAGCGCATTAAACAAAAAAATACATATTATGTATGTACGTTTTTGTTTTAATTATCGTCTCGTAAAACGATTTACCGAGTGAAAAATTCCGCGTTTAATTCGTTCACGGTGTTTTGCTATTTCCATCGCACTGACATCGGCGCCGCGCACTTTAGAAATAACGGTGCAGAAACGTTTACGCGTGTGAATAAAAACGAAAAAACGAAAACGTTTGCTGGAAGAGAAAATTCGGTTTACACTCACTTGGTCGTAATGGCGTTGGACGTGTGTCATAACGAGCGGCGGTGATGTGCTCCGCGGTGTCGTACCTGCGGCGAAACGGGTTATGCGGTTGAAAATTACACTAAGTGTCTCGACACGTTTCGAAAAACACGATTGCACCCCTGTATACGTTTTACGATTTTCACCAAAGTGGTTTTATGAGTTTTTTCTCAAACCGCGAACGGCAAAAGCAAGGCTTGCCCTCAAAACCGTCACCGTTCCGCTGTGGTAAACTTCAACGTATGTGTACATGCTATTATCTCTCGATTTAAACCCAGTGGTGGATCTAAAGCTCATTTTAAGGGGGAGAAATTCCCTATTGATACGTATCGAATTTTTCTTCTTGAAAATATTTATTATGTAATAAATGGATAATGTTCTAATAGAAAAATGTTTGTAAAAAATAAAAAATTAATATAATTCATGAAAAATAAGTATGAATGAAATACAATTATTTATCTAGATAAATTTATCGATATAATTAAATGTGTTATCTAAGATAATCAATAGATAAATGGCACAATTGTTATCTAGTTAAGATAATATATGAGTAATTTTTTATCTAGATAAGTCTCAACACTGGTCCTAACAGACGGCCACCGCCTCCAACGTCGTCGTCGTCGTAATGTATTGCATTTGCTCGTTTCGTTTTATTTATTACTGTAGAAATCTAAAAACGAAAAAGATTTAAAATTTAAAAAAAATTCAAGTTTTATTAGAATCTTTTGAAATTTATTATTCTAACCGTGTGTATATAAGTGTACGATCTTTCTCTGCAAGTATAAAAAAACCGACATTAGCACGATTCGCATTTTACAGTTAAGTCGATTCAGGAAAACTTAAAAACAATAATAATTAATAATATAATCGAAATCGAAATCCTATTCGTACGCGACGGCCGTGCGTATTGTATAATAATATACACTAGTTGAAACGACTGCGCCGCCGATTCGAACGGGCGGAATTATTATTAACGATTATAAAATAATACACACAATGTGATCCGTGTTCGCGCGCGCACTGTTTGCGAGACGCAGTTTTACGTACGAATTAAATTTAATAGTATTAACAAATCATTGATAACGATACTAATTATACGCTATTATCGTTGTTTGTCGCTGAACACCCGGTCCACTCGATTATTATAAAACGTCACGTTACGTTACGGTATTAATGTCGAATTAATTACTGAGTCGAAAAATAATGACGTTCCATTTACGAACGGTGCGCCGATAAATCGTCGTTGACACGAAAAAACCTCCAATGTGCAAAAATACGACCAGAAGACAAAAAAAAAAAAAAGATAAAAAAAAAACCAAATGGCTTATGATCTACATAGTTCAATTTTAAAATTGCAAAACTATACAAATGATGTTTTCAAAAAAAAATATCGATTGTTGTTCGTGACTAATTTTTTTTCCGTTTGTTTTTCTTCTGTGCAGCGCGAAACCCGTCCGAAATGGCCAAAAGCGAAATAGCTCAGTTCTACAACGACCGGTCCGTGTTCGTCAGCGGCGGCACCGGGCTCATGGGCAAGGTGCTCGTATGGAAACTGCTCAACAGCTGTCCCGGGATCAAAGCGATCTACGTGCTGATCCGGTCCAAGAGGGGCAAGTCGGCGCTGCTGCGGTACCAGGAGATCATCAAAGCGCCGGTGAGTGGTACACGACCAGGGACTGGAACCCAACCGAAAAGAACCGGTTCTGGAACCCAAAAACCCCTAAAATATTAAGAACCGGAACCTAACCGGAACCGAATTTTTAAATTTTTAAAAAACCGCAATCGAACCGGAACCAATACTCAAGATGAAAACTATTGGGTTTCTTAAAACTATCCGTTTCGTTTATTTTCAAAATATCGAATTTTTAGTTCAATTCTTACTTTTATAATATTGTATTATGAAATAAAAGTAGGGAGTACCCATTGATAAGCATCGATCGATGTATGACCTATACTGGTGGTGATAATATAATGCATTATACGTGGTATTATGAAAGCGGCTCTGAATCTAATAATAGTATTTGTTTGATGCTACCTCAACTGATGTGTCTTTCTTGGCTTGCTTTTGACTCGAGCCATCATTGTTTTTCCGATATAGCAGTAGAGTTAATGAGAATGTTATTTCAGCTGCATTTCGACAGCATGTACATTTTCGATTTTTCTAATTTTGATATATACGTTTTTTTGCGGGTAATTTGCGTAATTTTGCGGACTAATTTTCAATTTTTGCGGACAAATAGTTTTTTAGCAAATATAAAAAAACTGTTGACATGCTGGTGAAATGGTTCGAAAAATTAAAAAATTCACCTACTTCATTTTTTATTATACTATCATTTTGCGGATAAATCGCGCAATTTAGCGGACTAATTTTTAATTTTTGCGGACAAACAGTTTTTTAGTAAACTAAAAAAAACTTTATAAAAAATTAAAACAACACTTACTTCACTTTTTAGCATACCATCATTTTGCGGATAAATCACGCAATTTAGCGGACTAATTTTTAATTTTTGCGGACAAATATTTTTTTATCAAACTAAAAAATTTTTGCAAAAAAAATAAAAAACTACTTACTTCACTTTTTAGTATACCACCATTTTGCGGATAATTCGCGTAATTTTGCGGACTAATTTTCAATTTTTGCGGACAAATAGTTTTTTAGCAAATATAAAAAAACTGTTGACATGCTGGTGAAATGGTTCGAAAAATTAAAAAATTCACCTACTTCATTTTTTATTATACTATCATTTTGCGGATAAATCGCGAAATTTTGCGGACTAATTTTCATTCAATAAATATTTCAATTTAACAAATTAAATCAAAATTTTTAAAAACCGATAAGGTACTTCATTTGTAATATTCATTTTTTTACAAGTTATTATTATGACTATTAAAACCTGCATAATTATTTTTTCAGTTTGTTTCAATATTTATCGGTATTTTCGTTATACCTTTTAATTATAAAATAAATATTATGCCGTTTTTAAATTTTTTATAAAGTTTTTTTTAGTTTACTAAAAAACTGTTTGTCCGCAAAAATTAAAAATTAGTCCGCTAAATTGCACGATTTATCCGCAAAATGATAGTATAATAAAAAATGAAGTAGGTGAATTTTTTAATTTTTCAAACCATTTCACCAGCATGTCAACAGTTTTTTTATATTTGCTAAAAAACTATTTGTCCGCAAAAATTGAAAATTATACCGCAAAATTACGCAAATTACCCGCAAAAAAACGTATATATCAAAATTGGAAAAATCGAAAATGTACATGCTGTCGAAATGGAGCTTGTTATTTCGAATCACATGTATTTTCATGCATATTATATGCCATATCTATTGCTCAGAGTCTAGGCCCTAGGCCCTAGGGAATAAACAACAAAAATTATTATTTGTATACATGAATGTATATATTATTTTTAGATATAAATTTATTCATTCAACTATTTTATGTATAGGTTAGGTACCTATCAAAAAATTAAACACGTCATACTATAAAATGTTTTTTTCTTTTTTTTTAATAACATTTGGAATCCTATAAAACCGGAACCCTAACCCTAACCCTTATTTAGAATTTTTCAAAAACCGGAACCAGAACCTGAACCTTTAAATAAAAAAATCGAGTACCGGAACCAGAACCAGAAAATTTTTCTCCGAGGTTTTCTCGCCCCGGCGCGTCGTGACGGGATTCTAAATGCGTTTTTCATGTTTGTGTGCAGTTGTTCGACGCCATCCGGAAGAACAACGAGTCGCTGTTGTCCAAGCTGAAAGTGGTGTGCGGCGACGTGGGCCTGGACGGTCTGGGCGTGGCGCCGGAGACGAAGGCGAAAATGCTCGCGGAGGTGTCGATCGTGTTCCACGGGGCGGCCACGTTGAACCTGGACGCCACGCTGCCCGAGGCCATCAACCTGAACACCCGCGGCACGCAGCGCATGCTCGAGTTCTGCTCCGGCATGAAGAACTTGGAGGTACGATAACGCGATATTATTATCATGACTTTCGGTGTTTTTCGTCGTATTGTCTATAGCAATAATCGATATCGGTGATGAAACCCGCGATTTCAAATGAGGTACGTGACCAAGGGCCGGATTTACGCTAATATCGGATACCTGGAGCAAATCGATTTTTCGAGGCCCCTAACGGTAAAAAATCATCATTATCCACAATATCCGTGTAGGTTGTAAAGGAAAAAAAAATTAAAAATTGGCAAACTGTCTGCCTAAATTATATATTTAAATAATTTATTTCAAGTTTAAAATACCACTGTTCAAGCTTCACAATTTTCAAATTAATTTAAAGATAGCGATTTCATAATAATTTTACTAAATTTTCATAACTTGAAGAGTGAAAAAAGCCGATAAGATAATGGTGGTGGAAGTTCGTCCTTCGTCGCTTCGCTCCTCGGACAAGATAATGGTGAGGAGTGTATAGCACTTTCTATCATGGGATCACCTGGTTTATTATAGTTTAGTTGTATGGTACTTTACATTTGAATGCAATGATAAATCATTGTAAGTTAAGTACAGGATACAGTAGTTGGGTGGGATACACGAGATGTATTGATAGATTAGGCATTATAGGATAGATTAGGACATTATTTTATATTATAAAAAAAAAAAACGATTCTGAACGAAGATGAATTGTCAGTGAATAATATGTTTATAGTAAATCGTAATTTAACGCCTGAATTTTTGTAGAAATTACAGTTTCAGACGCCCGTTAAAATTTTTTAATTGAACCGATCATGATATTTTTATACTTTTTGCAAGAAAAACTTATGAACACCCTTGTATTAAATTTTCATTTCTTAACTTTGAATAGAAATTTTTTATACATTTTCAACTACAAATGTTGTCGATTTTTGAACTTCAACTGCATATAAAAAAAAATTGTGCCTATGTATTTGAATAATTTTTGAATCACTCTTACAAGTTTACAAATGACAGAGTTACAAATGTATACATATATATATATATATATATATATATATATATAGTTTAAAAATAAGCAAAATATTTAAAAAATTAAACTATGGAAAGAAAATTCCAATTTAAGCACTTAGTAAAAGTTTAAAATTTCTATAACGAGTACTTAAAGAAAAATAGCATAAATCCAAAATTATTTTACGGTAAATTGTTATTTTAGGTGTAAAGTTTTGATTTTGTAAAAATTGTCAAATATTGACTGTTTGAACTTATGGCCAACCTTGTATTAAAATTTCAATTGTTAGCTTCTAATAAAAAATTTTTTATGAATTTTTACCTACAAAATACATAGCAAATATACATGATTTTGACGAATTTTGTCAATATTAGCACTTATAAACGCTAATAAAAAAATTTTGTGCCTATGTATTTTTATAATTTTTGAATGGGAGTTAGAACAACTTATGTGGACCCTTCTATTAAATTTTCAAGTATTTCGTCCGAGCTACATTTTTTTTATCAACATTTATAAAAAAAAAAAATAAAAAAAATCGAATATTTCAAATGCCTATAAATTGATTAAAAATGAGTGAAATCTTTTGAAAATAAAATTATATAAAGAAAATGCCAATATAAACAACTGATAAAATTTTCAAGTTTCTACAACTTATACTTTTTGAAAAAAAAAACAAATAGCAAAAATCGTTTGAGGCTAAACCGTTGTTTAACGTGTTTTTGTAAAAATTTAAATTTCAAACACTCATAAAATTTTTTTGTCTGAATCCGGTAGAGTTTTTTTTGCAGATAATTGAAGAAAAACTAATGAAAAACCTTGTACCAAATTTTCAAAACTTAGTTATAAAAGAAAAAAATTTTACGATTTTTCAACAACAAAATTATTTGCAAATTTTCGCAATTTTTACATATTTCGTATAAATTGGAACTTTGAGCACTTATAAAAAAAAATTGTGACTTACGATTTTGGATTTTTTTTTATCAGTTATGGAACAACTTATAAGAAACCTTGTATTAAATTTTCAAGATTTTCTGGCAAAAAAAAAAAATGTTATCGTTATTTTAAAAAAAAATACTTAAAAAAATTGAAAATTTCAATTGTCTATAATTAGCTCAATAAAAGTCAAAATACTTTGAAAATTTAACGGTGTATAGAAAACGCTAATCTAAACATTTGGTGAAAATTTCAAGTATTTACATCGATTAGTTTTTGAGTTACAGCAAAATAAAAAATTTGATTTAGTCGAAAACTGGTTTTGCGTAAAATATACCGTTTTTCCCTCATTTTTTAAGGGTTTTTCCCGGCGCGTTAAAAAAATATTGAAAATTTTTAACTTTTGACCCCCCAAAGTACCAACTAGATTCACTTTCCTTTCAGAAAAGTTGCTCTATAAGGCAATCGAAGCATTTTTACTGCCCCAAATCGTGTCGACAGACACAAAAAAAAAAAAAAAAAAAAAAAAAAAAAACACATCATTGTAAAATCAATACATTCTTCACTCCGTTCAGAATCTAAAAAAGTATTCACATATCACAACAATTAATTTATTACAATTTTAAACTAATGGCACAATCAAAATCAAAATTAATAGTTGCATAATTTTTCAAAATAATAGAAAAATAAATACATTTTTATAAATATGGTACTTTTCTTGCATTTTTTTTACTACAACGTGGTGTTTGAAAATAAATCATACAACCACTTGACCGTTAATATTTTTCTATCAATATCATTGATTAAACATACGAGTTTCTTTATTTATTACATTTTTAACACCACTGGTGCATGCATTACAGAGAATTAAATTAAAGTTACTGAATTAAGTTAACGTAGTACAGTGGAACTTAAGAGTAGGACTTACCTTAAATGAAAATAATTTAAATACATCGTGAATATGATAAAATGTATTATAATCAAAAACTTTAATATAGTGAAATATTCGTGTGTAAAGTGGATGTCCCGATGCCATACTGTTGTCACGTAACATCTTGACGTATTTATTTTGCGGCCCAAATAACAAATAAATAAATAATCAATATAAATCAATATATTTTTTCTTTTTCGTAAGTTTCCTAAACCGAAGGTCAAAAAACTTAAAAAAATTACATTTAAAGTACTCCGGCATCCGGACGCCCCCCAAATATCTGCTGCACGGGGCAAGTACCCTTAAAACCCTCCGTCAAATCCGGCCCTGGGTACGACTGTGTTCTGCGAATTCGATTGTGTTTCGGTGAACGCGGAGTGCCTCATTCACTACGACTGCTGAAAAAAACGAACGTGGGTGAGCCGAGGGCTTGGCGAAAAGCACGAAGGCGGCGAGGGTGCTTCCGGGTCTCGACGGATTATCAAAGCTTCACCCCTGGCAACGGTCGTTTAACACGACACGTTCAACAAGTTAGGCAGGCGTTCGAGCACCCGTTTTTCTTCCTACACGAATCGCGAACGACTGTTGCGGCGTGCGTTTTTTTCACCCGTCCGCCTGTATCCGACCAAAAATAAAAATAATACCGTATAACGAGTGGTGGCCGTAGAAAAAAAATAGAAAAAAAAAATTAAACTTAATATTTTTAGAATTATAGGCGTGTTGGTACTTGGTTTTGAAATATCTGATCCGGTCGTTTTCGGAAGAGGGTTTGAACTCCCGAATCACAGTGCACAGACCTGATGTCGGTGACGACATGTGGATTGACGACCGACAGTGACAGGCTTCATATTCTTTTTGTCGTTTTCTCTCGACGACGTGTCGCGAAAAAAGTTTTAAATAAAACTCGCTCAAAAAGTTCCCGGAATTCGTGAATAGAAAAAAAGCTATTTTTCTTATCAAATATCTGATTATTGAAAAAAAAAACAAATTCCTATCTTACTGTTGAATCGTCAAAACTATATGAGACTCTCGTTTGCCGTAATCGTGTCCATACGAAACGGGGTATACGCGTTTTTTTCAAAATGTCGCAATTCGAACAATGGGCCTAGATTGAATTTTGTTTTAAATTTGGCAAAACTGCTGCAGAAACGCTCGGATTTTCACGAACAGTTTACGACAACAATGAAGCGTTAAAGAAAACAGTCGTTTTTGATCGGTTTAATAGTTTCGAAAATGGTCAAGAGTCACTTGAAGACGAAGAACGGAGTGGCCGACCACGAAGGTCGTGTCGATTATGTTCTTCGACGTCGAAGTGTTGATTCACAGGGAATTCGTACCAAATCAAAAAAAAAAAAAAAAGTAAAATCTAGTTTTTATATATCGAAGTTTTAAAACGTTCGAGAAATTCAATCCGTCGAAAAAGGCCGGAAAAATGGTTGGTTTTTGGTTCACGATAACGCGCCGTGTCTCTCATTCTTTGCAGTTCGGCAATTTTTAGCCAATAAAAAATTTCCACGACCCCCGTTTGCTCCAGATATCGCATCGTGTGACTTGTGGCTATTTACAAAATTAAAACTAGGACTCAAAGGTGAACGATTCGGTTCCGTAGAAGACGTTGAATGCAACGCTATAGCGAACCTCGGGGCCTTGTCGATAGAGGGATACCAAAGACGTTTTCGGCAGACGCCGGATTTATCGGAGTTGATGTGTTTGTGGCGGAGGACGACATTTCGAAGGGGATCGAGTCGGTTCAAGTTTAAACCGTACGCGTAAAAAAAAAAAACAAAACGAAATTCCGGGAACTTTTTGATCCTACTACGTACGTTGGAGGACCGTACGTCTGTCGCGGTGAATTCGCGTTGACGAGTCGCGATATATTATTATTCCGGAGAGGCCGGGCGGTTTGATTAAAATAAATACGATTCGATCGCGACCGAAACGGAAAGCGGGGAAAAGTCACGTGTGTACGGCCGGTAAAAACCGTTTTTATCGCAACGAAAATATTATACATTGGCAACGTGCCGCTCGAAAAACCGAAAGAATTTAATAAAAAAAAAAAAAAAAAAAGTTTGGAAACAAAACAAAAACGGATTTTCGAATTCTTCGACCGCGCTCGTTCTCCGAGCTGCACGCTATCCCCCGATCGTCCGTGTTCAGGTGGACTTTTTTTCCGTATCGCCAAAATGTTTTCGGACAGCGCATTCCTGCGCGGGCCACACCAGCGCTGTTTTGTCAGCTTAACGACCCGTTATCGGCTGCTGGCCGACCGCTCGATTTCGGTACAAAGAGACCCGTCGGGCCGCGAGTCCGGTGGACCGGAAAGGTCGTGCTGACGAGTGCGGCGGCACGAAATATACACACGCGGTCCGATTCGATATCCGGGGTGATTACGACGGTCGTACACTGTTGAAGACTTTGAAAAGTTTCCGATTGCTCCCTGCCGCGACAGCTACGTTCGACAAACGCCGAGGATGTGACAAATCACGTTTTCTCGTTAAATCTGCGGGGCGTTCGGTGGCGTCGTCGGCGTTTTGAAGTTTACCAAGCCGTACCCGCCGCCGTCAAACGACGAGAAGTGCCTGTACGTTTACACACACACACACGCACACACACACACACACACACACACACACACACACACACACACACACACACACACACACACACACACACACACACACACACACCACTCACACACAAGGATAATAATATATACATAGGGTTATGCTCATACTTTGCATGTGTATGTGTTGTGCACAACGCATAACGACTTGAATGTTTCACAGGCTTTTGTCCATTTCTCCACGGCGTTTTGTCACGTAGACTTGGAGTCGCTGAACGAGGAAGTGCACAAATCGTCATTCGACGCATACAATATAATGAAGTTACCGTCGTGGCTCGACGAGAGCTCTATCAAGATGGTCACGCCGCAGTAAGTATAACGTTTTGTTTGAATACCACACGCCAGTCGTCACAACGTTATCATTATTATTATTATTATTGTTCGGTCTGATCACCGACCGTCGTTTGAACCGTTGATTTATCTTTGAAACGAACCACTTGTTTTACGGTTGCAGATTTTATTCCGTCCGCCAAAAAAACACGTTTTCATACCCGATTTTAAATAATAATAATTACACTGTGTAGTTTGTTAAACGCAAAAGACACAAGTGCGTTAAATATGACATTACTTTTTATGAAAAAAAAAATTAAAAAATGTATCTCATTAGTCAGAAATCAAAATTCAATATAAAACGATTATAACAATATAATATATTGAATTTCAAAAATTAAATTTTAATTTTTTCCAGGTTGTAAGCATAGTATAGTCTATAATTTGTTCCTAATTTTCGCTTACGAACAGTCGTTAACCAAGTTATTCCAACTTATACTCACATAGCAATTAGGTACTTGTGATGTCGTGTTTGAAAAATTTCGAAATCAATAGAATTTCAACTTGTACCTACATTTTTTTTTCTGGCAATCCCGTGTCGAGTGCTATACTAAAATAACAGCCCGAACACTTTTCCCGCCTTGTAAATAGCCACTCGTTGCAGCTACCCGTTAACGAAGCACCGCTGGTATGTACGTGCGAGTACCCGGCGGATATAGGGTAGACTGACGTTTTATCAATGTACGAAAACCGTGGTCGGTCCGACGAGGTTGCCGAGTGTGTAATCCTCGTCGCTTTCGTTTTTTTTTCTCCCGTTCGATTTGAACGACTCCCGCGTATACGTACTACACACACACAGACACGAAATTAAATACCCTTTGTATCGGTCGTATAATAATTGCTACGCGACAATATTTCGAAAGCGATTTGTCGAAAAGAGTACTACACACACGTAGGTACACGTGTAATGGATGTGTGTTACGTACGCACGTATAAATCGTCTGTGGCTCGAGCGACACACACGCGTGCGCACACACGCACACCGAGTATTCCGTTTGCTACATTTGCTATGATATGGCGCTTTGAAAACGACCGTTTCGGTAGGTATAGTGGACTGTATAATTAAAATATAATAATAATAGTAAATAATATATAATATAATAATAACAGTAAATAATAATAATTAACAGAAAACTAATATGGTAATATCAAAAATAATAATAAATCAAATAATAATTTTCCAACGGAACCCGTGACGGCGATGGTAGAATGGTGGTGATTGACGGTAACGGTGGTGAAGTTAAATCCAAACATAAAAAAAAAAGGAATGGGGCGGTCGTAGTAGCGGCGGTCACTCGGTACATACTCTTACAACGGTCGAAAAGTCGAGACGTGAACTAAAAACGGTGTGTGTGTGTGTGTGTGTGTGTGTGTGTGTGTGTCGTGCGTTGCGATGCGAACTTTGCCTAAATTTCGCTACACACATACACTCACAAACACATACGCATTCGTACCTTATCGGTTGCATTTATATATATATATAAACTAGTGATTATAAAATACATTAATACTGATAATTAACACAACAAAATAATACATATACGAATAGATAATAATACAATAGAAAAATAATACATAGGAACAAAACGGATATAATTCAGAGAAGGGAATAAATACTCGAACAACGACCGTGTGCGATTATTTAACTAGACATCAGTGAAATGATAAACGTAACGCGTTTTCTCGTTTTCCATTAAACTCTAGTGTGCTCTGTACGAACAATTTGAGCGGTACATTCATAACAAAAACCCAGCGATGCCTTACCACAGTGATACGGCGTCGTTCACGTTGCGAAATTAATAGATTCAAATTAACCGTGAATGTGCTTTTGTAAACGCTGAAAATGATTCGAAAACACGCGATTCCGCGCACGTCTACACACGCACCGTGATTTATCAATATTCATTTCATAATACGTAATACACTGTGTAGGTACACTCAAGTGCACGCTTACGGACGTGTGATTCGATTAGACGAGCTCCGCGCTCAATATTATCTCCCGACACACTAATCCGACCGGTCGTTTTATTGTTCTGTGAGTCGTTTTTTATTCGATTCCAATCACATTTTGAATCTCCGTTTTTTCAGCGATTCGTACGTCACACCCAATGCCAATTTTTTTTTTAAACTACATTCGCTTCTGAACGAATCTCGGTGGTGTATAATTTATACGATTTTAAGCGCTCATCAAAAATATCATCATTTTTCCTACTTTACATAATTACACTAATCAAAAATAAGCGTTCCGACGAAAAACTAATTACAAAAAAGCAGTTGTACAAAAATATCAAAAAATTAAACAATCATATAAGAGTAACAGATATAATATAATCAAGAAAACAATTTATTTCATGTCGAAAACCGCGTTAAACGTTACGACGGTAATAAACAATTAATAAATATTAATTTTTTTTTAATATTTGAATTTGGCACAATATGTCAAAGTTAAAATATTTCACGACTTCGTGATCACGCCCGGTACAATATAGGTATATGTCGTGTGAAATCGGGTCGGTCAGGAAGTCGCGGTACTCGGTGACCTCCCGGCACTTTTCAAAAATCAATGGTAAACTTTTGTCGACGACTGCGTGTAAACGATTATAATATTTGACGGTGATAATCCAAAAGGGCCTAACCTAATCCATATTATAATTGGCTTTCAATTTACATAAATAATCAACGAAAAATATAGTTGAATGATCATTTGAAACGGATTAAAACCCAATTTTGTGCTTAATGGCATTTTTTTTTTTACGTCAACAATATTCAACGATGAGTTAATTCGTTGGTAAACATTTTGTTTTTTTTTTTTTTGCTCTCCTGAATAATTTTGAAAACGTCACTCATGTTCTTTTGGATTTTCGCGCCATCCACATATTCGTGATCGGTAACAATATTAATCGACCCATTTTGACGCGTGTGTTTCAGCCTGATAAGTCCGCATCCGAACACGTACACGTTCTCCAAACGTCTGGCCGAAGACGTGGTCAGTGACTATTTTCCGCAGCTTCCGGTGGTCATCGCGAGACCGTCGATAGGTACGGTATCCGACACTCGCACGTGTGCGCTGTTGTCGTGTTTGTAATATTAAAAAAAAAATAAAAAAATTAATGATATTTTGAAACGAATGCGCGTGCGCGTCTGCAAGTGATTTAAAAAAGTATCGCGGGCGTTCGGTCGAAAGTGACGTGTTTTTTACAAAAACCATGACCGTAGCCAACACCCGATCGTTGCGATCTTCAAAACGGCCGTCGATCGACGTTATGTACACACACGAAAAAAAAACCAAGTGTATAAAACACGGATCGTTGTCTAAAACAAATCCACGAAAAATCTGAATGTCTTTACAGAAGATTTCATAACCGTCTTACTACTAGTGATGGCACCATCGAATAGTTACTATCGAATTATTCGATTGTCTGGCACATTCGAATCATTTGATAGTTTTTGAATTATTCGATAGTGTTCGATTATTCGATAGTATTCAAATATTCGAATAGTTTTTATTCGAATGAAACATATTCGAATGGTTTTTATTCGAATAGTTTTAATAGAAAAAATTATTCGGTCACGCAGAATAATATTCGAATTAATTATTCGACAGTTCAGACTATTTGGAAGTGCCCATCACGACTTACTACCCATACAAATCCTCTCATCGAAAACCTTTCATCCCTCACTATCCCGGGTAGCCCTCGAAGGCGTCTAAAACGTAAATGGTGCCGCGATTTACTACAATAGAGGGGAAAAAAGAAAAAAAGAATGCTCAATACAATTACTCGTAAAACAAAATACGAAGGTGTCGTCAATGGGTGGCTTCTTTCCTCGAATTTTAGTAAATCATGTTCTTCGATCTTATCCCACATAATATACTCATTGTGTCTACAACACCGATACAGATCGTATATTATCTTCTAAAAAAAAAAAAGTGTATAAAAATTCGTGCGCGGGGCGTAGGTTCGAACGGGCAGTGACGTTCGTCGCGAAGACCAAAAAGGGGCGACGTCAAAATCGCAGATATAAATTCGCAAGACGAAAACCGCAGTTTTACGGTCGACGTGACGGTGTAAAATTTGTACTCGTTTATGCGTGTTGTACAATATACATTTCGCGACGGATTCGAATAACGAAATGACTGAAAATTACGAAAAACGTTACGGATAGAGTAAACGACTCGATTCGACGACGACACAAAAGTTGTAATCCGCTGTTAGTCGAGTAATATACTAGCTGTTATAATATATTATTTTGATATAATATTCTTTTATCCCACAGACTTACCGACAATTGCAGGATATTTAAGCGCTAACGAGTTATACGGGCGAGACGTCACAACGAAATAAAAGAAATTTTCTTTTCGATTATTCACTACTAAACTTTTCCCGACTTATTGTCGCGTGGACTTGACGATAAAAACCGTTTTTTTTCTCGCGATATAAATCAGACGTACACCATGTGTGTACGGTCACAGTGGAAATGTCCGTAATACGTTCGAGTGCGATCGAAACGAATTCGGTTTTCATTTGTTTCAAAAGTGTCCGTTGACAATATAAATCGAATTTTGAGTTGATTCGGCGAATGTCATCGAAGTAGTAAAAACTGTAATTTGAAACGCTTTAAAATTCATTTCACATTACGCACACACCTATATTAACTTTTGTTTTTTTCCTGGAACCTACGAATTTCGAAACATAAACCAAGAGCTAAAATACGTAATGACGGTTAGGGTTTTTTGAAGTGCGTCACTAATCGTAACTTATATCACAAGTATATATATATATTTTTTGTTTCCATTTGAAAAATTATAATCGCAAGGGGGTTTGGAAAAAATTTCAAATCACGTTCTGATAGCATTATATTCTCACAATTTTCTTCTCAACCTTTATTAAAACACTCGAGTGGATTCCTCGTGGATCCAACCGGATATAGTGACCTGCGCACGTCCGTGTTATCCGTGTACTGAGTATATTAATACGGTAATAAGAAAATACAACGGCGAGTTTGGGTTGTTGCTTTCTCTGTCGGGAAGACGTCAGACGATATATCAGCTCACCGAACGCGCGCGATATATATAATATATGTACAGGGTGAGTCGGATCTATTTGACGAATGCAATTACTTCTATTCGTTATTTATTTAATACGTAATATTATAGTATTCTATAGAACAAAGCCGTACTAAAATATTTTTTTGATATTTGAAACTAAAATGTCAAAATTTAATTTTACTACTTCGATAAAAAAAAATTAAAATAGGTATTTGGTAAACCGGAATTTGAGAAAAATTACGGCACAAAAATATCTTATTAAAATTTGGTCATTGATTTACTATGAGCTTTTAAACTTAAAAAAAATACGAATTAAATAATTGAAACCATTGCACGTTCTATCGAGTTTAAGTGATTTCGATCGAACTTCTCTGATCGATAATTATTATAAATATAAATTTTGATTAATAATTATAACATGATACTATTTACGAATGCCAATAAAAATCTCGTTATGAAATAAAATTCGATAAGCCATTCAATCACCTATGGCGTACAATAATAGAATGATGTGAAACGAAATATTGCCGTCGACTTTGTCGAATTAGACATTTAAGCAACAACATTTTTCGGAAAATCCGTTTCACTAAATAGCTATTTTAAAATTTTTACGAAAACGATACGAAAAAATTTTAATATTTGAAGTAGAGTTCTAAAAATTAAGAAAAAAAAAACAAAACAAAAAAACAAAAAGTTAAAAATAACGACTCAGTCTGTATCACGATCATCAACAATTGAAAGGGTCCGTTCAACTAGCAGGCAGCTCCACTTTTTTTTCAAAATCAGGTTTTGATTGAATTTGATAAAGGAAAAAATTACGAGTTTACCTGTACAAGAACGAAACAAATCGAACAACCAGTACGGGAAATATAACGTATTGGGAGTTGTGTTGTTTTTTATTCCGTAGAAGAACAGGGTAGCTCCGGAGCTATCTGGTTTTAGCCACGAATTTTCGTCACGTTAAATACTTTTACTTTAATATTATATTATTTAAAGTTATGGTACCTATACATATATTATTTTTATACGCATATTATGATACAAGTTATGAAGAGTACCTACATATACTTTTTTACATTCAGAGTAAGAATGTAGTTTAATTATGTTATAATATTATTGAGTTGATAAAAAAAATTTAATATTGAAAATATTTTGAAAAAAATAATTTTTCCAATATTGTACTGATACAAATTATTCTATTTGTGTCTTAAATTATACATTTCGTTATGTTTAAGAAGATGAAACTATGTATGATATAAATAAATTTTAAATAAATTTAAAAATATAGTTAATTAAAAAAATATATCTATATAAAACTTTTAACAAACATTTGTGGGCAAAAAGCCAGGTAACTCCAAATATTTTAGGTTAATATTAGCCCCCATCTCAAATCAAAAACGAAAATCAAATCACGTACTTACTGCGGTATATTTTTTATCGAGGTCTAACATATCTAAATTGATGACAACATTAGATTTACATCAAACTCGATATTTTTAAAACGGATTTTTTTTTTATGTCTCCTGAACAATTACGAAAAACGGAGTTGCCTACTTTTTGCACGGACACCCCTTCAATTACCATACGTCCGCGTGAGCGTGTGCTTGAAATAATATGTGCGTTTTGTGTTTTGTTTTTTGTGCCGCAGTCACGCCGGCCTGCAAGGAACCGCTGCCCGGGTGGGTGGACAACTTGAACGGACCCACCGGCATACTGGCGGCCGGCGGCAAGGGCGTGCTCCGGTCCGTGTTGTGCAACGCCGAGTACACCGCGGAGGCCGTGCCGGTGGACTACGCGATCAACGCCGTGATCGCGATAGCGTGGAAGACGGCGACCACCGACAAAAAGCGAGTATTAACGATCGATCTTTACGTCAGGCCCGTTTCACATGTGCGCGTAGTATTATACGCGAAACGCGACCAAACTTTTGTTGTCATTCGTGTATTTACATCAGTACCATCAACATCGTAAAAATGAATAATCATAGAAAAAATCTTTTATGTGTGGGGTATTATTATTTTTGAAAAAAAAGCGAATGGCAAAAAAATCGTTGAAAAAAGACTTTGGGTTCACCATTTGGTAGGTCAGAGACATATAAAAAGTGCATTTTTCACCATGTTTTCTGATCTCAGAGAGGACGAAAGAAAATTTCATAAGAAAATGTTTATGATAATATTATGTCTCCGAATGCTTTAGTTACACAATTCAAAACACAAATGAATAAAATTATTGGTAAAATTTAATCAGCGCGCGTTTGGTACGCATCATGTGAAACCTGTCATAACACGTAATAACCTGTACGCGGGCGTATGATACGCTTCGCGCAAGGGGGCGCGTTTCCCTCGCGTCTCAAAAAACGCGTCGCGTACGATACGCGCACATGTGAAACGGGCCTCACGGTCATTTTTTTTTTTTGTTTTTTTTTTTTTTTTAGCAATCCGAAGACGATTAAACGATTAACGACGTCTCTCTCCGTTTTCATCTGTCACTTAACGTATTCTTCCACTTTGACTGTCTCTTTAGTTTCTCTTCTTTTCTCTTCCAATCCCGGTGTGTTTTCATTCCGGTATCTTTCAGCACTCGCTTCAAGAATAGAGTTCTACGCAGGTCTTTCTGTTCCGGCGGCGTTTCCTTCCCCATTTTTCTCTCTCCGTCGTCGTGGTTATCCGAGAAATTTTCCTCATCGGGTGTCCGATCCGCTTTTTTCTCCACGATATTGGCGTGATTCGTATCGATTTTTGGGAATTCGTTCTCCTGAAAACATCAAAGTTTTCACCACATCTCTGTCCGTGGATTTTTCAGCGTTCCTCTCCCACCCCGTACTTTGAAAACTTCTGTTTTGGCATACTCGGCCTTCGTTTAGGACAAAAAGCGAGTATTTCGATCGATCTTTACGTCACGGTCATTTTTTTTTTTGTTTTTTTTTTTTTTTTAGCAATCCGAAGACGATTAAACGATTAACGACGTCTCTCTCCGTTTTCATCTGTCACTTAACGTATTCTTCCACTTTGACTGTCTCTTTAGTTTCTCTTCTTTTCTCTTCCAATCCCAGTGTGTTTTCATTCCGGTATCTTTCATCAATCGCTTCGAGAATAGAGTTCTACGTAGGTCTTTCTCTTCCGGCGGCGTTTCCTTCCCCATTTTTCTCTCTCCGTCATCGTGGTTATCCGAGAAATTTTCCTCATCGGGTGTCCGATTCGCTCTTTTCTCCACGATATTGGCGTGTTTCGTATCGATTTTTGAGAATTCGTTCTCCTGAAAACATCAAAGTTTTCACCACATCTCTGTCCGTGGAATTTTCAGCGTTCCTCTCCCACCCCGTACTTTGAAAACTTCTGTTTTGACATACTCGGCCTTCGGTTAGGACAAAAAGCGAGTATTTCGATCGATCTTTACGTCACGGTCATTTTTTTTTGTTTTGTTTTTTTTTTTTTTTAGCAATCCGAACACGATTAAACGATTAACGACGTCTCTCTCTGTTTTCATCTGTCACTTGATGTATTCTTCCACTTTGACTATCTCTTTAGTTTCTCTTCTTTTCTCTTCCAATCCCAGTGTGTTTTCATTCCGGTATCTTTCAGCACTCGCTTCGAGAATAGATTTCTACGTAGGTCTTTCTCTTCCGGCGGCGTTTTCTTCCCCATTTTTCTCTCTCCGTCGTCGTGGTTATCCAAGAAATTTTCCTCATCGGGTGTCCGATCCGCTCTTTTCTCCACGATATCGGCGTGTTTCGTATCGATTTTCGGAAATTCGTTCTCCTGAAAGCATCAAAGTTTTCACCACATCTCTGTCCGTGGAATTTTCAGCGTTCCTCTTAGCTTTTTACACGTGATTTCCTGACTCGTTCTATTTGAAGTGAAAATATTTCTCCTTTTACAGCTGTTCTCTTGACGCGCGAACGCATATTATTTTGAGTTCTCAAAGTGCATTCGAATCCGGACCTTACTAATAATATCAATTATACTACGCCTTTACGAAGACGTAGGTAGTAGTCCGTGTTTTCTTTTCGTTTTTTTTGATTCTTTATCATAACACGTAACACGCGCACCGCCAAATGTACCTTTTGCCTCCGTCTCCGCCTACTGTAAATACCTCCTACGACGACGAGACGATTGCGCGTGAAACTCGATCAGTATTCTCGAATCCCCGGGCTCGATTACGAAAAACCAAAAGTCGAAAATGTTTGTATCGCCGGAAAAATCCATTACTGTCCGCCGACCGCGTACGTGAATAATATATTGTCGAGCTACAGGACACCTTTTATTTATTCGTTTCGATCGAATACACTTTCCAGTCTCGGATTTTGTTAATTATTAAAACGGCCGCCGCCACCGGCCAAGACGGACTACACAAGGAGTTTTTATTTTTCCGCCGCCCCGCTCTACTAGTAAGATACGACTTTTGCAACAGTCGTCGATTTCACGATTTCCACTGTTTTCCCGTCCTTTCTCGCCGTACGACTTTTCCACCGTCGTCTCTCGTTACACGTCAGCCTCGACGTTCCGTCGGTAAAACATCATGCGTAAAGTGGCCCTTCGTGCGATCCGAAGACTTCGCGATTGATTTCGTTTCACTGTTTGAATTCGTCTCCCGTTTTATACGGATAATATCACATACGTTTCAACGCGTGACACGCCTTATTCCATGATAACTATATCGTCGGTGTACGTTGCGCAGAAAATATCGAAAACAATAATTATCGATTTTAGATCCAATAGATTTCGACGACATCGTCCTTCACGTCACCGTCGTTCGACGGCCGTGTCGACGATCACGCCTGGAAGCACAAAACTGAGCGTCGGTCGTGTTTTTTTTTTCAACCCTTTCTTGTCGATGGTCGTCGTGATTTCTCTTTCTACACCCGACATTCGTACGCGTGCGAAGTTTGCGAAATCGTCACCATCACTTTGTGCAGAGGACTACAAAAACCCATGCGAATAATTTGCAAATATTTCACTGAAACGTGCTAAGCGCTTTTCACATTTCACATATTTTCCTGCCCCCGCCCTCCAAAAAAAAAGGTCGTTTTCCGATAGTGGTGCCGACTTTGCGTACTTACGTCTGATTCGTCGTCGATTACAGACGACTAGACGTGTCATTATTATTATTTTTTTTTTTTTTGTTTCCATCGCAGGACCAACACGATTCCGGTTTACAATCTCACGCAGCATAATCTGAACCCGATAACCTGGGGCACCGTCATGACCAAGGGCCGAGAAGAGACCTTGAAGAATCCGTTCGAGCTCATGTTGTGGTATCCGTCCGGCGGCATCACTTCCAACCGATTCGTGCACCAGTACAAAGTCATATTCTACCATTGGTTGCCGGCCTATCTCATCGACGGCATCATGTTTCTGCTCGGCCAAAAGCGTTTGTGAGTACAACAACTCATAACGTATTTCTATATTCCGCACGACTCGAAAATAGTTTTCGTTTACATTCCACAGACGTATACAGAGTGAGCGCCGTTTCAGTGAACTAGTCGTATGCGACGACATGTATAATCAATAGGCGTGAAATAATAAAACAGATTGAAATAATAAAAGCGAGAGCCGTCCGTCGAGTGGGAATTAGATTTTAATTTTAGTTTGATTCTTGCCGATTCACGACACCGTTTGCGTTTAAAATGGGGTTTTTCCTTGTGCAGTTACTACTGAAGGTGAGATTTTACGTTTGGGTTTTTTGGCGATCGACCAGAGAGTTTCCACGAGGACATATTATTATATGTGCAACATTTCAGTTTGAGATAAAAAAGAAAGAAAAAAAGGAATTTCGAGTGTAAAATGTTATAAGGCATTTCAACAAAATACAATTTTCACCTCGTTATCAAACACAATTAAAAAATAATAATCATAATAATAACGCTCTTGAAAATCGTCGAGTACGGTGAACGTAAACAGCTAGTAGGTATTGTTTGTTTGCATGTATGAAAATTACTCTGCCGCCAAGATAACAACAAAAACAACAACACACGTCTGATCGTCTTGACTGTGAACTACAAACGTAGTAAATTATACGTCCAGAAAAGTTTCGCAGAAGAGAGTAATTTTAGATTCTGAGTGCCGGCGACGTATTCGGCGTTAAAAGGATGGATGTGTTGTTATTTTCTTTTCTATTATACATTGCTGGCAAACACTTTTTCGGATAAGAGCGCGCTGTCCAAAAAGATCCATACATATATATTATACAAGGGAGTGCGTAAAGAGTACTCTATATTATATAGATCAGAAATTCGACGCGTTGCGTGTGCTTTAGAAATAGGTCGTTTTCGGAAACATCTCGTAGTATAAAATAACATAGCGTAAAATAACCGAAAGCTCTTGATAATATCGTAAAATTACGATACATTTCATACGATTTTTTTTTTTTTTATATTGTGTACTTACCGACTACTTTTTTGATTTATAATATAATATTTTTGATTTTTATCGAAACAATAAAATTATTTAAACGTGAATTACTTATTGATCAGACAATTTTATTATTACAACATAACAAAAAGGTGATTTTCGACTTTCCGGAGATATTGACGATTTTTGAGCTATTTAACGGTAAAGAATTTTTCCACGATAATTGTTGCGTATACAACGTCATTTGATGCTTTATTTCATCCGTGTTCGGAATTATTGTGATTAGTGTACAATGATTATTGAATAAGACATAAAATATCGCAGAAAAACGCGCGATCATAATATTTACTGCTGAATCGTAAACTTTACCCATTAAAACAATATAACTTCCCGCTATTTTCCCCACACCGACACCGTTAGGTGCGTAACGAACGTCTGTGGTTTACGAGATTTGCAATAGAAAGAAAACGTGTATTTTCACCAAGTACCTGACGTAGTGTTTTTTTTAAAAATTAAAAAAAATATATAATTCGTTTTGCAGCATGTTGAGAGTCCAACAGAAGATATCGGACGGTCTCCGCGTGCTCCAGTACTTCACGACGCGCCAATGGGACTTTTCCAACGATCGTCTGCTGGCTCTCCGCGAGAGTCTCAGCGAAACGGACCGCAAAGAGTTCAGCATGGACTTCGAGAAAATGGAAATGGAAACGTACTTCAGGGATTGCATTTTGGGCGCCCGTCAGTATTGTCTGAAAGAGGACCCGGCGTCCATACCCCGGGCCAGGAAAACCCTGAAAGTGTAAGCGCGCACAGTGTAAACGTTATGATGTGATAATAATCGATCGGCAGAGTGGTCGATCTACGAGAGACACACGCCGACGACCCACGGGACCGACGCGTTCAGGGGGGGCTCTGATCAATGAGATCCGGCTAACGTTTACGATTCCGATAGTCCGGGCGGAAACGAATTTGGAGAGTGCGGTTTTTTGATTTTCATTCGTCTGTAAACTTCAAAACATCTCACTCTGCGTGCGAAATAAACGAAAAAAATAAAATAAAATCCCTCCCCAGTTCATAAGTGACGTTCTAATACCCTTATTCGGGGTACCACAGCCCCTTTAGAGTCCCTACCTGTAATCCGACAACCGTGATGCCGTAGACATTCGGGCACGTGCTTTTTCGTCCTCGCTTCAGTCACCTCCACTCAGTGATGACGCAATAGAGATTTTTCTTCACGTCGTGAGATAAACGAGAACGTTTTTTTTTCAATTTATTCGAGCTGGATACTGTTCTGACCACTAGAAATCAAAACATTTTTAAATAAACGTATTGAATCACCCCTGAATATAAATAGGTTTATTCGGTGGCGTATTAAGGGGTTTTCCGCCTGTAGACACTTAATAATGCGCCGCCTTCCCGCCCCTAATAAAATTTTTCATAAAACATATTTGAATCCACAGTATGAGAAATCAAACGTGCGTGTAACGAGCGTATTTTTCGCTACCTACGTGCGTATTCGTTCGTACCGTATTGCGTAAAGTATGTAGGTAGATGTTTAATTTTGAGCGAACGGACGCGATTGTTTACGTGTCATATTTTAATTCTGAATCATAAAATATATGATTTGTATGAAAAATTGTCTAGTCAAAAAATAAGTAAAATTTGTTTTGGTCAGATGAAAAATACGTTTTGTAATTTTGTAAAAAAAAAAAAAAATCCCGAAAAATCCCAAAAAACTCAAAACCCGTTGGGTTTAATTGATGTTGTGTAACTGGGCGGTTTTATCGGGGTTTTTGAGAAAAAGCCCGGGTTTTTCTAAAAAACCCCATCTGAATTTTTTTTTTTTACCTACTTTTAGTCAACTAACAAACAAATATTATATATTTAATTTTTTCTCGTATGGGCTATCCGCTATAGGTACACTTTGAAAAAAAATTAAGGCACATCTCTAAAACTCACAATGTACCGAAAAAAAAAAATTAAAATTAGAATTTATCCATGATAAAGCTGGGTTTTTGCGATGGATTTTTTAAATATCGATTGGGTTTAACCCAGAAAAGCAGCCCGGGTTTTTTCGGGTTGGGCTTTTTCGTGCCGACCCTGCGACGGACCGACCGCAAAAAAAAAAAATAAAAATAACGGGCCCCGCGAACGACGGCGATCCGCCGTAAAACGTAACGCCGTCACCCTGTACGCATTTTTCCGCGCAGCCGAATAAATCTCGACGTACCTATAATAATAACGGCTTAACGTTTACGACTCGTTTTCGATTTTTCAGGTTGTACGTGTTGGACGTGGTGGTGATATACTTGAAGTACGCGCTCGTGGCTTGGCTCTTGTACAAAATGTACCAGATCGTGTCCGCGGTTTTCTAAGCTCACTGGCATCAAAACCCGTAAAGATGTGCTACATAATATTACGTAACCATAATCATCCGTTATTCCAAATATCATATTATCAACGTTGTTATCATAATTATTATTATTATTATTATTATTATTAGGTATTGATTATTGCTGCTATACTGATTGTCATTTATTATGATTATTATTATTTTTATTATTATTATTATTATTGTTATTATTCCGTTGTTTTGTGTCGTAAAACCGTATTGTTTTTGCGTGTACTGTCGTCACGCTATTGTATCGGTCGCAGTCGGACGGAATGGAACGGACGCGTATACTCACTGGCCGCCGTCGTAATATGCGTACCTATTCTTCCTACAAAAAAGACGTCGCGAATATTGTCGTCGAGCGTGCTGACCGGCTAGCATTTTCCACTAAATCCCACATCAATCCTTCTGCTCTTGAGTCACCTTCCTCTGATATTCTACCTGTCCGTCGTAAAATACCACGACAACGCCTGGCAATCGGAACGGGACTCGCTCCCGCCGAACTTTGCGACATGGCATCGGACGACTGTTTCCACAATCCTTTCCCGTTCATGGTTCAAAGGCCTAGACCTGCCTAGGCGCCTAATCGCGAGCTTCACGCGTCTCCGCTTAGGGCACAGCCTACTTCCCCATCATCGCTCCTATACAATTAATCTCAATTCCGCTCCCCTTTACACCATGTACAAAACATTTGTGACTTTGAACACATTGTCTCTAGCTGCGGCCCAACTCTTTCCTCTAACAGGTTGATCCTTTTTTCACTCCTTTCTTCTCTAGGCTACATTACGGCCGATTCCAACCTCCTTCTCCGTTCTCGATCAATTCCTATTGTCCTTCTTATAATTAACTTCATCCTTACTGCTGGCTTTCTAATTGAAAAAAAAAAAAAAAATCATAATAAAATATCGTCGTCGGGACATTATTTTTCAATAGACACCTCTCGACCGTCATAGCTCGGGTCAAAAGTGCCGTGGGATTTCTCGCGTGATCCGCGGACTCTCCTCCACGCGTGATCCACAGACGACACGTCGACAGTACTAGAAAACATAATGAAATATTTTTGGTTCGTTCATTTGGGGTCGGACTACCCCAGTCTGTCGTCGACGTCAATCGCGGCATCACGAATTAAAAAGAAAAATACATTTTTTTCAATTGTTTTCTTTTTGTTAATTTTTTTTTCATTATTTTTTTTTAACGGAGATTTTTATTGTTTCGTCGTGCGATAATATATACTATTATACACAGTAAGTCGGAAACCGATTGTAAACACGTACACGCGTACAACACGATTCGATATCTGTCGTTTTCTTCCACTTCGTTACGACTGTTATTATTGTTATTGTTATTATCATTATTTAATTTTATTTTCGATTTTTTTTCTCCGCCGATTATCGATATTTATCGCGATCATATTTCTCGGCGAACACTGCAAAACGACGACGACGACGACGCGATACGTACAATACGTTTGTATATATATTTCTCGAGATAATTTCGTTTTAATACTGCAGGCCGTCGTTGTAATTCTCGAAAAAAAAACCCGCAGGCTTTCATTTTCTCCGCGCCCCGCGTTTTTCTCCCCGCGCCGTCGTCGGAAATGACAAAAGCCTGTTTCGACTGCTTTGTATCCCGTCTCCCGCGTCCGTCCGTCCGCCTTCCGGTAGGAAAACGCGCGCGCTCGCGCGCTAGCTCGCTCGCCTCTTTAAAGTGTTTAAACGCATTGTTCGCGCAGAAGAAAGCAGACATCACAAGTGCCTTTTATAGTAATACGACCGAGCTGCATCTTTTGTTCGTGTCCGACCACTCGCCCCGAGCGGGCACTTACACGACTCTGGCAAATATGATATTAGGAGAAAACGCTCGTGCGAAAAGCGAAATAATGAAAAAAAATAGAAAATAAAAACAAAAACGAAAATGTTTTCCCCGTAAGAGGATCAATATAAATAAATATATGAGACGAAAGACAAAAAGAATCGTCAACATTTTACATATCGTATATTATTATCATTATTATTATTGTAATAAAAATGCGATCCGGCTTTGCCACAAAGTCACCAAGCGCGGTCTTTATATAGCGATCGATCACACACACACACACACACACACACACACACACACACACACACACACACACACACACACACACACACACACACACACACACACACACACACACACACACACACACACACACACACACACACACACACACACACACACACGCACGCACACGCAAGCACGACCGTCACTGCCGCGGAGCTTTTATTTTTAAATCTATCATTTTTCAGCCGTGCGAAGTCGTGAGTATCGTATATACGTATATATTATTATATACGTGGTGCGTGTTTAGTTTTTCGTTTTTTCGTTTTTTTTTTTTTTTTGTTTTTTCGTTGTTGTTTGTAAATCAAATCACGTCCTGTCGGCTTAAAGAAGAACGATGACAGTCTATTACGGCTAAATACTCTATACGTGACGGTTATCTTTTACCGAAATTGTTTCATTTTTCTCCGGGTCCTCTATTCCGATCGTACACCTCGCACGGCGCGTAAACCCGGGCGGCGGCGTGGCGCACTCCGTCGAAATCGTGCTCCGCGGTGTTCGGTTATCGTAGGGTATTAACTGTTTTTTCTTTTCTTTTTTTTTGTTTTTTTTTTTTTGTGCATTTCCCGGCGCCGCGCGTTATTTCTCCAAGTATGTAATTGAATGAGGCCCCCTTTTTTTTTCTTTTTCCTGTTATTTTTTTCCGTCCTCGAGGCTCGCGTCGAAAAAAAATACGGAACAAACCGAAATCAGCCCGATAAACCCAAAGAATTAAACGTAATACGCTAAGACGTGGTACACGTGTATCGATCGAGTGCTCAATTTTTTTTATTATTATTACTATTATGTGTTATAATGATTATGAAACTATAATAATAATAATCCATTCGTGTTTTGATTTGTAGTTTGTGTTTTATTTAAGATTTTGCTTTTTTTTTTCGATTTTTTTAATGTATATCGTCTATATATTTTAATATGACTATTGTATACTGTCCAAAAAAAAAAATTAAATGAATAAAACGTGTGCAACGACTTAAAACAAAACGAATTTTTTATTTACGACGCTTCGTGTTATTTTATTTTATCGCGTTCGTAATACGCGTCGTTCGGCGTCATGAATGAAAAGAAGACGAAAGTAAAATATGCGGGAAAGAAAAAAACGATTCAACACAACGGTGGAATTGGTATACATTTCTCGTATTGTTAAATCGTAACGGGAATCTTTAACGTTAAACGTATATTTTCATCCATTGATGCATTTTGAAAAGTCTTCCTCGGAGGGTGACAACAAAATCTATGGTAAAAAAATAAAAAAATAAATAAAATAGATATCTAAACACGATCGGTAAATATGAAAATATCGACCGTTTACCAGGTATGTATACGCGTATACGTATTAACGTACGTGTCGCGTTATGAATAATTCCATTTTTTTTTTTTTTTTTTGAATCGCGATAAAAAATATAATAACAATTATACGCGAACCCGACCGTCGGAAAGAAAGACAGAGTACCTAGGAAGCGTCAAGAAAATCCTCTAGTCTTAAAACACGATATTTCCGATGGTCGCCTTTCGTCCGGTGCGCGTGTTCGTCTCCGACAGTGACGTAGGCAGTCTCATAAGCGCCCCTGGCAAACTTAGAAAAAGCCGCCATTTTACCGATTAAAAAATTTGATGGTTTTTTTTTTTAACTATTAAAAATATGCTTTAAAACGTCATTGATAAAAACGCCTGTTTAAAATAAAATTGTGTTTTTCGACTTGTACCGAAACATTACTATAGGATGCCCCACACGAAAATCTCTTATACAGAAACATATTATTTACTTGTTTACTCGATATATTTCTAATTGTTATTATTATTTATCGTCATTTTTAATTAATCGAGTGTTTTGAGTGTACTTTAGTAATGGTACACTGTATAAAAATTAAAAAATTAAAAAATTAAAAAAATATCGTAAAAGTTATCCTGATACGATCATAGTTTATTACGTTGAAAATTAATTCATCAATAGTACGATAAATTTATACTATTGTATTATATCATGAAATTCGAGTTATTTATCATTAGAAATCGTATGACTTTTGTGCGAGCGCAAAACAAAGCGGTGGGCCGAGAAAAAAGTAATTGCCAATGGAAATCGTCTTTACGCCATCGTCCACAAGGGTCATATTATTATGAGACGTGTCCAGTGTTGGGCGTAATCGATTAATTTATGATTGAATTACGTAATCGATTACGATTAAATTGTTAAAGAAATAAAATCGATCTAATGAGAGTATTGCTTACGGCATAGTTTACCGTGTTTACTCGGTTTTTCGGCATTTTTTTTTTTCCGGAGCTCTAGAAAAACTATCGAGAACACAGAAAATTTAACTACTTAAAGAATAATCTACGTACGATTTTCAATCTATAGAGTCGTTGGATTAGTAAAATATTGTCTTCATTTCTAAAACCAATAGATCCTTTGGTTCACTCAGAATCCAAAAAGTAGACGATGAATCACAGACGTGTTTATGTTAAAAACATCCGAGTGTTATTACGTACGCTACGATAATAACTCGTATGACTATAGTTTGCGTTCGCGCGTGAAATATGTAATAGACCGGCAACAGTGTATTTATTAAACATTATTAAACATTACGGTACTGCGAGATGACGCCTCGAGGAGACGTCGTCGTCGAAAACTGAGATCGTGTAATTACTACGGAACATCATACTTTAACGATTTGACTAGCGGGGGCGCGGAAAAGAACGTCGAGATTAAAAATGATTTCGGTTGAAATTCGAGAACTTCAAGAAAGTTTTTATTGTTTTTTCAGAGCGCACGGTAATTATGATTAACTTTATTTTAATGCGATTTTAAAAACTAATCACCGACGAACGGGAGATGAAAAAAAAAAAATAATAATAATAAAATGAATGTTTGATTTGACAATTTAAATAATTTCGAACGTTCGCGACGTGGAAGTTACGAGTCCTTTTCGAAACTCCGAAAAGTTTAGGTACGTGAAAACTTTCACAATAAACTATAAAATGGTTTATGGAAATGTTCCGAGTTAAAATTTAATAATGTTACATATTTTACTCGCATTATTTTCTTTGAGCGGAGTACACGCGCCACAATTATTATTACTATTCAATTTCGAATCGACTGTTTCTTTTCTCTTACCGACTTTGTGTTAAGTCCAAAAGTTTTTTATAATAATAATAATAATAATAATAATAACAATAATCATGACGGCGGTGCTCGCTTTGACCGTCCGACGACGACCTCTTTTTACAGAACATCTCGGTCGTACAGAACATTGCAGTTGTACGCGTAGAAAACATATTATTACGTTCGTCTCGTCCAGTTCGTTATGATCGCGTTATTTCATTGGTATCATTATCGTGGACGTGGAGCTGAAATTTCGCGTTATAATAATATAATTAAATCGGGAACGTGTATTTTGAAAATATTATAAATTTAAATTTCGTTCGCGATCCGAGAACTTAATTTTTGATGTACGCGAAAACTTTTGATATACGGTAATGAGATTAAAAGATATAATATATATTTACCGTCGAGCTTCGAAATTCCAGCTGTTTCGTTCCACTGTTTATTACACGGTGACTGCTGCGCGAAACGTTGTTATTTTTCGAGAAGAGTTTATTTTCGTTCCGGAAACACGATGTTCCGACCGTATCCTTATCGACCGCGGTCACCGCTCGACTCCAAATACTTCCTTTCATATACGTTTGTAATCCGTCCTGTAACACGGAATTTCGTCACGTGGTTTCGCGATCTGTGAAACTATAATAATTGTTAACGGAGCGAATTTGATTTTCCACAAAGTTCGGCTTCCGTCCGAGTGTGGTAAGTCGTAACCTCGGCCGTGTAGCTAAAATATCGCACGACGGAGCAGACCGTAAATACATAATAATATGCGTAGCTTGCTTTGCTTTGCGGTAGGTTACTCTGTTCCAAGCTGTGCTCCTTCCAGAGAGTGTGATGTATGTGGTTGATTGTTATGGGTTGTTGTTGTTGTTTTTAATTGTTTTTGGTATATTTTCTAAAAGGCGATCGGTCAGTTCTTTTACTTCACGGTGCTCCGTTAACTTGACTAAAGTTTTCCACCAAAATTACAAAATTGGTGAAAAAAAATTTAAAAAAGATTGTTGATTAAAATTACCGGGATAATTTAATTTTTGATTTCATCCTTTTCAATAATTGTACTTACTACAACACTATAAATTATATTAGTACTTTTGGGTAAAACCGTAAATTATTATACAATAATATACAAATAATATAGAAGAGGAAATGAGAGTAGCGTTTTCACATATAAGACCAAATATTGAAAATATAATATGCAACAGTCATCAGGCCCAAATAGAACAATGACATATTAAATAATCTAAACATTTCTTTGAAAATTGTATTTATTTTATATCATTTACCAATTTTATTATATTATTACATACGAAGTATCATTATGTATGTAATTTTATTTAAAAGAAAAATATAAAGTATTGTTATATTTTATGACCTAGTGCTCCGCAAAAATCTTATAAAATTATAAGTGTTCCGTGGCTCTAAAAAAGTTAAAAACCACTGTTCTAGAGTCTAGTGAGATACTAACTTATAATTATCAAGAATCGGCATAGATAAATTTCTATTGTATGAGTACACGCAGTATTGCCTTTTGCCTTATTTTCTTTTTATTATACACAACACTAAAATATTATTATAGTATAACATTTTAAAACGTACATGTTTTTTTTTTTTTTTTTTTTTGTTTAACGCGACACTGTGTCAAATTCAATTTCACAGTGGCGTTTTCTCATTTGAACACCGAGAATTTGAATATTATTCAACACGACGAAAAAGATTTAAATATGATTATCATTATTATTATTGTTGTTGTCGTTATATATCACAGGGCATAACCCGCGAAACGTTACGATCCGTTATAAACGTTTAAAAGACATTTTGTTTTAAACAAGAACGCGAAAAAAAATAATAATAACGACGACGATTTACCAGACCGGATTTATTTGCATAACACTATTACGGTGTGTACACTGTGCAAAAGATAAAATTATTATGTATCGTACGCGAACGCTTTGTGACGGATCGTACGCACACACATACACACACACACACACACACACACACACACACACACACACACACACACACACACACACACACACACACACACACACACACACACAACGTGACGCCGCACGATATCTTCACGACAATTCGTAAAACGCATAATGGCTCGCGTAAAAGGCGTATGATTTATATTTTTCTAAATTTAACTGGGCAAAAAAGAAGCGGTCGAAAGCCGCTAAAAAAGTAATTTAAAACAAAACCGTAAAAAAAGATTGTTTGAAAATATGTTTTACCGCGCGTTCTTCGCAACAGTTAAGAGAAAAAAAAAGGAAAAAAATTAAAGGAAAAGTTTTCCAGACCGTTCGAGCCGTAAAAAGATGTTATTATATCGCGCACGGCTAAATACCATAACTGTATTATATAACTGGGCGTAATTTCGTCGTATATCCGTCGGGTTTTGCAAAACAGATCTGTGCGGACGTTAATTATTATTATTTTTATTATTATTATTATTCATGGGGCTTCGTTAGCGAAGTTACTTCCCCGCGGTTCATTCTTCTTCTTCTTCTTCTTCTTCTTCTTCTTCTTCTTCATTGGAATTTCTTCAAGAGTTTTAGCCCCCGACGATACTTCCCTCCTTCCACTCTTCACGGTTCTGTACTTTTTCTTCCCAATTTACTATCCCTAACTTCTCAAAGTCTTGCTTTATTCCATCTATCCATCGTCGCTTCTTTGGACGTCTTCTTGGTCTCTTTCTCGTGGGTTTCCATTCGACCACCGCTTTAAGGTACTCTGAGTCTGACTTTCTCGTCACGTGCCCAAAAACTATATTTTGATTCTTTGCGCTTTCACTAAGTTAGTTATCTCTAGCACTCCTGTCATTTCTCGGATCTCTTTGTTCCTTCTCCAGCGCCGACATCCCAGTTCGTTGTCGTTTACTGTCCCGCAGATGATTCTCAGTATTTTGTTTTCAAACCACATGGGTAAGTTTTCGTTTCGTTCTGCTTGTTGAAGGCCACACCTCACAGCCACGTGTTCACAGTCTTCTTCTAATCGTGTCCGAGCTACGATAGGTATAGATGCTTTGTTTATCATACTCCTTTTCTACTCCATTGATTGGCTACTTGTATAGCCGCGTCAGTTGCTTCCGCCAGATTTTCAGGTGTCCATGACACCGAGTTCAAGGGACATACGAGTATATTATTATGTCGTTCCGTTTGTTCAATTCCACAATCGCATTTTGCGGTTTCTGAATTGTATCACCACGTACATAGATTTTTCTTTGTTCCGGCCACGCCCACTCTCAATCTATTGAGTGTTTTCCACGACGTGTTCCATTCACAACGATATCCAAGTGGAAGGTTTTCCATTGGTTTCGTTTTAAAATTATTGGTTTGTTTATTGGTTATTAATTATTGGTGTGGCAAACGAAAGCCATAATATGTTAGTGTTCATTCTAGTACTTCAAAAAAAAAAAAAAAAAGAAAGAAAGAAAAAAAGAAACCATGGTACGGAACGCGAGTACGCGTGCGATAAACTTTACAAATCGTTACTCGTCGTGAAACGGCCGATGTTTATAGTTTATACACCACGAAGCGTATTGAACGATTATCGGGATTTTATTCGCACACGACAGGTTGTCGATATTTTGTTTACTGGCTGTAAAAAAAAAAAAAAAAACACGCTTCGAAAACAGGGACCGTACTCGCGTTGCAAAACGCAAAATTTTCCCAGACGGTCAAAAACAATGGTTTCCAATTACGAAATTCATTTCCACGTGTCCGCGAACGCAATTTGTTTTCAATGCGCGTTCGCTTTTCGCAAAATGCGTTTTTACGATTTTTTTCGCGTCGTGTTGTTTTTCGCTGTGTGTGCGCGCTCTGTTTGCACGTTTTGCAGTTTTGGCGGCGTATAACTAGGCGGGCAAATCGTTTTTTCGGAAACAAAAGTGTTTCGTTCAAAATACCCACCTTGACCTTGAATTTATATCGCTTCTTCGCGTTTCCATCACACTCCGTCCGATCGTCGATCGCATTTCACTAAATTTATACAACGTCGTCATCGTCGTTGTCGTCGTCGTCGTCGTTCAACGTGATGTTCGCGATCAAACAGACGAAATGAATAGATAATGGACACGCAATTTAATACCGAAACCGTCCACCGAGTGGACGTCTATTAGTGTACATCAATTATGCAATAACATATTTCGAGTGATAAATAAATACAATCCACAAAAAGCAATAGTTTATCATCCGAGCATCGTTTAAAACGTAATGGGCACAGTATTTTTATTTTTTATCACAATTTGTTAGCCAAAGTTTATCGTACAACGGTAATATAAACACGAAAATAAAAATTGGTTTTTCCTAAGTAATTTAAGATATTTTTAGTTTTTTTTTTTTCAAAGCAATTTTGAAGTAAATCGTTTTTTTTTGTTTTTCAAAGAAATTCAGACCTAAAAAGTATATTATGTAAAAACAAGCATAACATACAAATACGATATTTTATTTTCTTAGGAAAACTATGTTAAATATTCATCGAGAGTATTGTTGAAATAATGAAATTAATTAAATTCAGTGTTTTAATTTTACCCTTCGCCCTCCTCATGATTCGCGTGTAGATATACATGAGATAAAATTGCTTAATATAATTTGATTTTTCTTCATTGGAACTTAATTGAAACTTGGCATTCAAAAGTTCTTAGCGGATAATCAAATATATATACATATATATATATATATATATATATATATATATATATATATATATATATATATATATATATATATATTTATATGGGTATTTATATAAATATAAATAATTGTAAAATATTGTTTTTATTTTTTAAATTTGACAATATTAAAGTTCGATTTTGATCTAGTAAATTTTATGTAATATTACACATCAGATATTAGGTAAACGTATTACACGTGTGTGTTAAAAAAAAAAAATGGTTTCTTCAATCCAAACAGAGTAATTACTCGTATGAACACGGCTGATAGTGGCACGTATACTCATTAATTTAAATTAAATATTTGTTCACTTCCTGCACACCGTGGTGGACTCGAAACTAGGTCGATTAAATCGTACACTTAATATCTTGAAAATGCTGGCAATGCTTTTTATTATTATTATTTCTTTTTTTTGTTTTTTTTTTGTTCGATTAACGTTTGATATTTGAAGCAGATCAGCTGTTATCTTTGCACATACTAACGAGCAGTCTAAACCGTTGGGTCTTGAGAATTGAAATTTCGCACAGAGGTTCTTAATATACGTTATATTATATAGGCCAGCGCCAATAAAAGATTTCGCTCTCAGGAGACCGAGATAAAAGTATTTTATATCGAAAGTTTTTTACTTCGAAATTCGTTATATCATAAGTATAAACAAACAAAATTCGTCATAGCGAGATTTAAAAGAAAATCACAAATTTAAATCAACACACTGAAAAAAAAAAAAAAAAAATGTAACAACGTACATTAGACATGGCTGAATATATATATTCTATTTATAAATATATATCGTGACACAGACATTTATTATCTATAAAATTTATAGATAATAATATAATATATCTCAGCCCGCGAAATAGACGAAATATCACGTGTCCCGAGAGGGGATCCTAGGCAGTGTTGAGACTTATCTAGACAAATTCATCTACATAAATTGTATTTAACTCATATTTATTTTTCATGAATTATATTATTTTTTTTTACTAAAATTTTTTCTACAATAGCCTATATTTGGTTCACTACATAATATTATATAATAAAAAGAATTTTTTTTAAAAAGATATATGTTTTTGTCAAAGTTTTTGAACACATATAATAATTAAACACTATGAATAAATATTCTTTGCTCCGATAAATTAAAAAAACAAACTAAGGTGAAAATACAAAAAATTTGTTAGTGTATGTAGTATAATATGCACCTAATGACAACTATTAGTTAGATTTTACGTTCACGTTGGTAAAAAGTAAATTTGTTATTCAAAAATAAAAATAATTAGATTTTTCTATTATATTATCTAGATAGAAGTCAGATTATCTGTATATTATCTGTATGAAATTTTCATTATCTATTCTCAACACCGATCCTGAGGCGCGAGCGAGAAATTAACACGGTACAAATCGATGCCGAAAGTCGAGTGGGAAACCCGGTGGTGAATTTTCACCCCGGCACGGTGGAAAATTCAAAACTATGTAAATTTCGACCGTACATCGAGTGCTTAATTGACAGAGAATGAAATTACGATGTAAATGTATTCGGTTCAATTTTTAAAAACTATCTTTGACCCGCCATTACTGCTTATTATTACGACCTCTCATTTGCCGCGGAAAATTCAAATTTTTTTCTCTCGAACACGGAAAGAGAGAGACAGAGAGAGAGTAGTGGAATTATAATAAATTCATATTATTCATGTTATGCAGAGCACTCGGCGAAAACGTCGAACTCTGTATTATGGTAATCAAACGCGATTTCCATAGAGCCGTGAAAGTAATTCGTACGAAACGCAGGTTAAATGAATGCCGTTTTGTACACGACAATGGGCCGTCGTCGCGAACGGAGTGTGTGTCTCGGAACGACACGAACCGAAACGTACGGGGACGATTGTCGTACGACGTGTGCCAAACGCCTATTAATACGTATGTTTCTATGGCACACGTCATAACGTATTGTCGTCGTGCGCCCGCAAACCTGTGCCCGTCGGTGACGTAAGAATCTCTAGACCAGGGGTCTTAAATTCGCGGCCCACCCTGTCATAATATGCGGCCCGCGATCACATTTGAAATCAAGCACGTATATTTTCTATTTCGATAAAATTATAACGACTATAAGCCATCGCTATCGGAAATATACGATAAGGTAAATTAAATTACCTACCTAGATATAAATGACCAAACCTACCTAGAGATAAATGTTGGCTGTTGCCTGTTAGTTCGTATTTTCGTAATCGATTGTGGAACGAGCATAATACTCGTGTGAAATAATAATATGATGAAAAATATTTCAATTTGTTTTCGATTCCATTTTCATTATCAGTAGAATACGTCCCAGAAAACATGCAAACGGAGATAACTGATTTACAAAACAATAAAATATTAAAAGAAAAATACAATAATGTTGAACTTTCTATTTTTTATTCGAAATACGTTGACACAGAGACATATCCTAATCTTCGACACAACGCATTGAGAATAATGTCTCTTTTTGGCAGTACTTACACTGTGAACATATTTTTTCACGAATGAAAATTGTCAAATCGAAAACTAGAGCTCGGTCAACTGGCATTCACTTGGAAAATTCACTCTGAATTGCCTCGCCGCAGATCCAACCAAATATAGACAAATTAGCCAGTGAAAAACAGTGTCAGTTATCACACTAAAAATAAAATAAAAAATGTGTAATTAAAAAAAATGTATATCCATATTTGTTTTAAAAATAATAATAATAATTATTGTAATTTAAAATGTAATCATGAAAATTTTAATAATAAAACTGAACTTTGTATAAAACACATGTTTTTACTACAAATGCGGCCCGCAAGATTATTAAAAAATAATATGTGGCCCGTTGCATAAAAAGGTTGAAGACCACTGCTCTAGACCAACGGACAGCAATTGGCGGACCGTGGTCCAAACCCGGACCGCGGAAGGCAGTGATGTGGACCGTCGACATATCTTTCTTTGATGGTTTAATAAGTACTTTATTTGAATTTCCGTCGTGATTATTAAAAAAGACATCGTTTTGTAAAACAATTTTTTTTTTTATAAACAAGTAGAGAACAAAGATAACGGATTCTCACCTTCAGCCTTGAAAACTCGATCGGAATCGACCGTTTGGCCGCCCATGGTATATAACATCACAAGGACATGTTAACTCTTCATATAATTTTAACATTTTAGTGATAACTATTGAAAAATGTAATAAAATTAATTTTTTTCTCTACGGACCCCGTTTACGAATTATTTTGGTTTTCCGGACTCCAGTAGAAATCACTTGCCGACCCCTGCTCTAGACGTTGCAGGGCGGGCATATAACAGGGTGTTCTCATCGGCCCATCGATCGTTTATCAATTATCATGACTAGAGTCCGGATTTGTATGCACTCAAAAAGCCTAAAATAATATGCATTTATACATCTATAAACTTTTAAATATGCACTTGATATGCTCTTATTTTATTAAATTGTATGCAAAAATATACTCTTTCCCAAAATATATGCATTTATTTGCATAATTTTTTATGCACTTAATTATGTTTTTGTTATTTCTGTAATTTCTTTCATAAATAATAATTCAACTAAATTAGATAGGTAACTTAATTTTTTGATTGCAGACATCAACTTACAATATTGGTTGAGGAATAGTAAATATTTAAAAATGTATTAAACAAATAAAACCAATATTTTAATTAGGAATAGTAAAAAATAATAAATAAAATCATATTAAATCCTCTTATACCATTTATTTGGTAAATATTTTTGAATAAAAATACAAAATAAAGAAATAAGAAAAACACGGTTTCATAAACTTAAATACTTTAACAGGTACCAAATATGCTTGAATATGCAAACATTTTAAAATATGCCGCCATCCCTGAAATATGCATTTATATGCAAAATAAACTTTTTTCGATGCATTATCTGTTACACAAATCGTCCACATTTTTTACTGTCATCAGACTGCATACACTCATTACACAGATGTAAATGCATAGAAATCCGGACTCTAATCATGACGAATCGTTATCAGAAGCTCATTTCAAAATTTAAAATTGATTGTATCATTCACACAAATGATTTCATTATTCAAGTTACGTATTTCCCATTTGAATACACAAAAATGTACGACCCAGAAATAAACGAATTTATGTATTATACTATTATTATAATATGATATTACATTTTAGTGTGAATTATGTAAAAATACAATTCAAACGCGATTTTTTACAATTCACCTTGCAATTTCAATGATATTTTTTTAACTATTTTTTTGTTTCCTCAATGAACAAGAACATGTTCCAGGTTTCGTCGAGTATTCTAAATGTATAAATAAAGTGTTAATAGTTTATTGTATCCATGTACAGGTATGCTGTCAAAGTTAAATTTGTAAGTACCTACCTTCAAACATTTCAAAGGTGACACATGGTATTTCAACTAATTTAACTAAACTAAATTAACGCATTAATATAATGATAATGTACGTAATTACTATCATCTATCACCTACGATCCGCCTATGAGAGCACTAGATTATATTCTCGCTCTGCAGCGTCTAGCGATTCTTATATCGCTGCCCGTCGCGTTATTCCCACGGGCACATTGGCGGAGGAGAAAGTCTTGGGCACCCTCCCCCCCTGTCACCTGAAAAAAAATATAAACTTTTCATTTGACATATTATATATATAATATCATATACTAAAATATGGCCAAATAACTTACTGGGTTCGTTTAGGAGATCGTCGAGATGTTTTTGAATAAAGCGAAGAAATTTAAAATATTCTTACTGAATTTTCTAAATGAATTCAATTTGTTATTATTTTTATTTTTTATTTTTAGATTCCGAGTTAAACGGAGAATGTATTGGTTTTCCAACGAAGTTTTTCTCGAGTACGCAATGACTTTTTTCGGTATCAATAACGGTTCAAAAGTTTTGTCTTGCGTCTCACCATAGAGCGGGAATTTCATATTGTCGGTTCTTCGAAACAGGTCGTTTTCCTCCATTATCGATAGTTTTTACCATCTTGCTCGTACTACGCTCGATCGACAGCACCGAAAAGTTTCGAAAATCGTTATCGAGGATTTTTTTTTTTTTTTTTTTTTTTTTTTTTTTATGCGCGTTTAAAGTAAACATCGATATTTTTCGATAAAAACCTTATAACGTTTCTAATGAGTAACCCGAAGAAAATTTCCTCTCGCCCACATATTCGCTTCGTATTTGTTTACCTTCGGTTTGGCTTCCATAAAGATCGACGAGATAAATTGTTTTTTACACGTGTTTAAAATCGAAATTTCGGCTCAAACGACTCTTTATGATGATTTGCAGCTGACTTCACACTCGGATAAATACTTCCGTGTAAACAAAACACACGGAAATGCCGAGAAGAGCTAGATGCAAAACATAATCCAAAATAACATAATATATCTCGTGTTTCTCGAGAGATGCGGGTTCAGTCACGCCAATTTGTGCGAGTTTTATTTGTTTGATTCGTGGACGGTGTACCTACGACAAGAAAGTGATGCCTTTTACACATAAATGTGTATGTATGTGTGTGTATGTGTGTGTGCGTGTGTGTGTGTGTGTGTGTGTGTGTGTGTGTGTGTGTGTGTGTGTGTGTGTGTGTGTGTGTGTGTGTGTGTGTGTGTGTGTGTGTGTAACAACACGCACGATCTGTAAAATAATACAATATTTACGTACTGCCGTTAATTCAATAACCTAATGTTACCTAACCGGGCCCTTTCCCAACGCGAATGAATTTAGCGCCGTCGTCCGTTTTCGCGGGGAGGGTAGGAAGGAAAGGCGCGAGATGCCGTACAAGGTACGCACAAAAGGATTTCGGGCTAGCCTGCGCAAGGTTTTTTTTTTTATAAACGCGCGCAGGCCGTTTTCGTTGAAAAGCGAAAAAATTAATATCACTTTTGTTTTAACGGTACGGTCTCACCACGTCGTTGCACGGCGCAGCTTCTCGGTGCCCGCGCACACGTATAAATCATAATGCCGTGTCCTCGCGTAAATCAACGAACACAAGGAGCACTCATTGATCGCCGGTCTTTTTTTTTTTTGTCATAAAATACAAAAAAAAAATTTTAAAATATTTTACCGTTAAATAACGGGATCGGGGGAGAGAGAAAAAGTCACGATGGCCACAATAGTCATTAAAACATTTAGAGCCTATAAAAAATACGGTAATTTTATTTTTTCAAACGGCACTACTGCAGCTGTGCACTTTAAATAGTATAATTAATTTTAAAAAATACGAAAATATATAATATTAAAATATGGAACGTTCACGATTACGGGCGAATACTAAATTATAGTATTTGATAATACAAACGTCCTTATCTTCCCTTAAAATTGAAATAAATAAAAAATAAATACATAAAAATAAATTTTAAAAAAAAAATCATCAAAACTCAACTCATTCGTACGGACATTCGCATCAAACTTGTCGAAACTAAAATTCATTATAATATAACATTTGGAGTGAACATATTGATATACTATTTGAATCTTTGAATAACACTACTGGCGAAATCGTAAATTATTCACTCTATTACGTCACTGTAAACGATATGTCATCAGTAAACGGTTTCGTTTGGACTGTACGACCGATAGCTCAGAGTTCATATGAAAAATCACGCCAACGTAACGGAAAAACAGTGTAAAGCGTAGCCGGAAATAAAAGTACCTGTACAAAACTATGGTTTTTTTTTCGAAGAGACAGGATTCGTCGTTGTCATCGTGTTTTCCGGAAAAGTCATTCGCGGTCGGCGGAACGTATCGCCGCCACCGCCGCCGCCGTAGTCGTGAAAACACGTGGTTTTCGTTCGTGAAAAAAAAAAGAAAATATATAAATAAATAAACAATACGCACCCCCGAAAATAAAACGAAAACCAAAAAAAAAAAAACAAAAAAAACAAAAAAACAAATAAACGACAGTAGTAATACATTTATATACTATGTCGGATATTATTATCCGTCACACGCACCCCCGTCAACGCCACCCCCATCAACGCCACCCCCACGCCGTCGCCGCCACCGCCGCCACCACCGCCGTCGTCGTCGTCGTCGTCGAGTCGAGTCGAGTCGCGTAGCGTCGTGAACGTTTTACCGGGCGCCCGCGGGCCGCGGAGTGCATTAAGCCTGGTCAGGGGTGTCGGCGCAGTAGCCGGATATCGTCGGTATCGGTTAGACGCGCAACCCTCGACATGTTTCGCCGGCGCGGCACCGTGACTTTCGTTTTCGTCGTTCACATTTTTCTACCCGGTAAGAACAACAATTCTATTAATATTACGTATTATCACAATGTCGTATCGGAAACATATTCTGTTTTCCTAGATGTTTATAGATTTTTTTTTTTTTTGATTTTCTATTAATTTTTTTTTTGACTTTTTCAAATCGTATTATTAATGTATTTTATTATTTGACCGCGTGAATATCGTTTTTAATTTTTTAATTTTTTTTTTTTTTGAAATTTTTGTCCACTCGAAAACACCGGCTAGGTTAACAATTCTATTAATATTATTATCACAATGTCGTATCGGAAACATATTCTGTTTTCCTAGATGTTTATAGATTTTTTTTTTTTTTTTTTTGATTTTCTTTTAATTTTTTTAATTTTTTCAAATCGTATTATTAATGTATTTTATTGTTTGACCGCGTGAAGATCGTTTTTAATTTTTTAATTTTTTTTTTTTTTTTGAAATTTTTGTCCACTCGAAAACACCGGCTAGGTTAACAATTCTATTAATATTATTATCACAATGTCGTATCGGAAACATATTCTGTTTTCCTAGATGTTTATAGATTTTTTTTTTTTTTTTATTTTATTTTAATTTTTTTTTTTTCAAATCGTATAATCAATGTATTTTATTATTTGACCGCGTAAAGATCGTTTTTAATTTTTTAATTTTTTTTTTTTTTTTTTTTTTTTTGTCCACTCGAAAACACCGGCTATTCGTCGTTATCACGATGACCGGCGCATTTTCACGGTCCATTTTATTACCGTTTTTACGGTCGTGGTAGGTAATATTATTATCATCGGTTTTCGTCCCTCGACCGATTTTTCACGCGTTACCTTATTTTAAAATACACGATATACGTCCTGGGACGGCCGTGAGTGGCTCGAAAACGTTATTAGTTATTACAATAAATATTATAAACGGAATTACGGACGAAAAAACGTACTCTGACAACCGACCGACCAGACGTGTGATTCGATGTCGGACGTTCTCATAATATTTAACGATAACAAAAATAAAAATAATAATAATAATAATAATAATAATAATGATAATAATAATAATAATAATAATAATAATAATAATAATAATAATAATAATAATAATAGTAGTCATACTCGAGTTTTCGATTACCGCGATTTCGCACGTGCCGCGATCGTTCTCAACGTTTTCGCGCGTAAACCGTTTTATCCGAAACAACTGTCGTTTACTCGTATGGATGGAAAACGTGAGACATTTCGAATTCAATTCGGTTCTGAAAATGAAAAAAAGAAAACTACAAAGTCAATATCTAATTATTTCATAAACGCGATCGGTAAAAACGGGGGCCTTTTCGCCAAAAAATGATCTTTCTTTTTTTGCCTCCGGTTTCTTTTCACGTATTTTTTTTTTTTGTTTTTATGTTTTTAATTTTAAAATGATTTACCGTTTTTACTCGAAAATAAAATAACCAATTTTTTTTCGAGTTTATTCATATGCTGGATTTGACATCGATCATTTACAACGAAACGATATCGATTATTTGAGTAAATTAGTCAATATAATCGATAAAAAAGTACCACGAAAAAATTGGCCCTTTATTTCGAGTGTAAAATAGGATCTACGAAAGTGGTAAAACTTCGTCATACGTGCTGTCGTTCACCGCGACGATAAAAATAATCATCGCCAGTACAGAATAAATACGATAAATAAAAAATAAACAGCTTTTTGGTGCGTGTGCCGTGATATCTAACCGGTTATCTTCGTGAATGAACAACCGTCAAACGACTTTGTCATCCCCAAAATAAGCGAGTGAATTCGTTTCCAGAGTGTTGAGAACGAAAACGCGGACAAAACAGCGATGACGTTGTCGGGTGAAGAGCGGAGACAGTTTTCAAAAATATTCAATCGAAAAGCGAAAGGCCGTTCTCGGGCGAAAATAGTCCCGTCCCAAAGAAACTACTGTACTGTGATTTCGCGGAAAACGCGCGTACGGTTTTCACGAGAATCGGTATCGGGATCGACATCGATCGACGTATACTCCGTTTCAACCAAGAATACACCGGTTCCGCGGAAGCTCGTAGGTGATTTTTCCCGACGTCGAACGAACCGACCGACAGATTCCATCGGTAATTGAAATGATTTAATCGGCAAAACAGAGCCGGCAGCATACACCGTGTTCAAAATGAATGTTGTCTTTGGTGGGACAAGCAAGTGCGCGGCGCCGAACGAATACTGCTCGGCGGCCGCCCGGTGTATTCTACTTCGAGACGGAGTATTATAGTGACCACGAGAAAACAAGCCTTTTCGGTCGCGGGCCGCGTTTCGCCCGAGACCGCGCGATAGCCTCCCCGCCCGAACACCCCTACTGTTTTTATTTTCGTCCCGTCTCCGACTGATGCGGCCGCGACGGGAACGACACGAGAGCAACCCGCCGGCCGGTGTCACCGTCTTCCGCCAAAAATTACCTTTCCGTTTTCCGCCAAATTAGAAAAACCATCATTCCTCTTTCCGCCAGTTATAAATTATAAGATTTTAAAGTTTGAGAAAATTGATTAGCGATCACCGATTAGTTTGTGATGTGCGTTAACTAAGACAAGCTACAGCCATGTCCGTGAAAATAATAAGTAGTAATCGCGACAATCCACAAATTATAATTAATAATTTACAATGCAAATGCAGTTATTATATCATATATTATATTATATTATATTATATTAATTGCCTTGGTAATTTTTTTTAAAAGTAAAATATCTTTATTAAAAAAAAATTCACTATTAATATTATCGACGTAAAAGGGTTCTCAAACTTTAAAATCTTATAATTTATAACTGGCGGAAAAAGGAATGACGGTTTTTCTAATTTGGCGGAAAACGGAAAGGTCGTTTTCGGCGGAAAACGGTGACACCCACCTGCCGGCCGGTGTTTGACGACGTATCCGCGTCACGGTATCAAAAGAAACACGTTCTCGCACACATCGTTATCCGCAATTCGGACGGCGTCGTCCGAAGAAAATCCCGGTCCGCGCGTTCCTCCGGCGGGTGAGGTCTGTGGACGGAGCTCGAGTAGGACGTGGCGTCCGTCTGTTGTAGTGGTTCCCCCGGGGTCGCTGGGCACGGAAAAAAACGATTTTTGAGGGAAAAAAAAATACTCTTTTCGCCGCGGTGTACGCGTCGTAGTCGTGAAAACGTGCGTGTTGTTGACCCGGCGCCGGGCTTATGCGATAACACTACACGTAGGCACTCGGTGCGCTCGGCACTTGAAACGCGCGACGCGACAAGGCGCGCGAAGAGACGTCGACGATCCATCGATCAGCGAATATTGACGTCACGGGTGACTGTAAGTTACGTTCCAATGTACCATTTTGACGTAAACTGCGTCCCGGGTATTTTTATATTAAAATGTATACTGCCGATTTACAACCGATATTTTCCTTCCCATTTTATCAGTCTCAGCACTGTCAACACTACTGTTATAATATTGGTACGGTCAAACATAATATTTATTATTGTATTTAATTATTGTTATTAAAATTGCATATTTTTATCGGCACTAAGCTGTTGAATTTTTCTATCTCAACTTAGTAAATTATTAACTTATTCAGTATAACTTATAAGTCTATAAAAAAGTTGGTGAAAATTCGAATGACAATTACCTCACAAATTCAATTAGAGTAATTTTTTAGTTTTTCATTCTTCCATATTTTTTTTTTTTTTGAAAATACATCCTTCTTTTTCAATTGTAATTCTATTTCTTGAGTCTTGACTTCGGAACGCTATACAAGTGTCAATTTGTATATTTTTTAAAACATCTGTAAAATTAAAAATATCAGGGTGAGAGGAATTAAATGAACTGTTTAATTTTCTATGGAAATATTCGCAATTTTTAGTCGTGCGTAATGTCGACAATAAATATTCTGACCATATTTCTAGTCATTTTTTATATATGAATCTAATATGTAGTCTGTGGATTTTAATGCTCGAGCATAACACGGGCCGCAACTTACTTATGTTGTTATCGGAACCTTTTTTTTTTTTTTTGGGACGCGATTTACATTTACCGGACGTCATGAAACCTCGTTCGTCTTCCGTGAATCGGTTTTATTTGTTTTAGCTCGAAACACGGAAACGAACGCGTCCAAACGTTTTTGGCGCACGTTTCCGCCGTGAGTACGCTCGGATCGACCACGGAACGATTCAGCGCGTTTTGTCGATACGACGTATTGACGTGAGTTTCGCCGTAAAGTAGACGTGAACGTCGTGTGAATGGAGCGAAAACGTAAATATATAAATACGCGGGAAAAAGACGGCTCTTGCGCACTGGGTGTTCGTAATGTACCGAGTAGACAAAAAAAAAAAAAGTGTTTATGTTTAAATCGTATCGTCGTGAATGAAAAAAACAAATAATAATAATAATAATAACAATGAAAAAATTAACTCTGGGTTTGAATTAAGACGATTATTGTCGTCGCCGTCGCCGCCGCCGCCACCGCACCGGTTAAATTATTCGTGCACGCGATTGGCAAAGATGAAAAATTGATTGTTTATTTAATCAATTCAAACGCGTTCCCTCGGCGGCTATGCTAATAGACGACCGATGCCGAAACGGCGATAGAAAACGAGTTAAAACCGATGTTTGATCAGGGTCCCCGAATTCAA